>CM063510.1:106093999-106143999 GCA_032207245.1 Pardosa pseudoannulata | reverse complement strand
TCCATAGTGAGCAAAACCGTAGCGCTACAAACCAAATCGAACCCAAAATTTCCTGAACTATGTTTGTATCAAGGAAAGAAATCTGACTCACTCGCTTTGGGATCCAACAACATTGAAAGATTATTACTCTTGCACATTTTTTGCAGAGCAGTTGCACTGTAGAGACGATCGGATATACCGATGATTTTGGATGAATTTCAACATTTTTAATATTTTTACTGTCCCCCAAATGAACTTGTGTCGAAGGACTTGTACTTAATGCAGCATTCTTTAAAGTTTCTATGATTCAATTTTCCAAACACTGCATCAGTTGCTACTTCTTTAGAAATTGAAAGAAAAGTGAAAAGCAGGAAGTGGTTGCCTTAAAGTGACCGACTGTACATATATACAGACACACATATATATGCAGTGGAACCTCTATATATAATTAATCTTCCGAATTGCTTCGTTACGATTTTATTACTAGATAAGTAATATTATACCCGCGACCATCGTTCCAGCACATTTCGTCAAAAGATTTTGGTCCTATCTTTTCTTCTACCATAGAAGTATAAATTTTGATGAATTTTGGTGAAATGGTGAAAGAAGTTTTTTTTATTCTGAAAAAATTTTCTATCCCAAATAATAGTTAATAATTCTAAATGTAACTTTTTGCAGTTTCTGTCTGTATTTATTGGATTAAAATTATAGCTGTTAATATCTTTTGTTGTTCTGCCATTTATTGATTAACAGTTATCAAGTTCCTGCGTTTATAATTTAGAAACTGATTCTATCCCACTTTAATATTTTTTATTATTCTATATTTTGTTTACATATGTTAATTTCATTACCATTTTTACTATTTTGCATTTCTACCGTGCAATTTTTGTAATTTAACCGACAAATATTTTGTCTCTGAAACCCTGATGTCTCCAATTCTCCCTCAGTGGTAAGAAATTTTGCAACTCTTCTCCACTAAATTTCATACAGTAATGTTATAATTATATTTCTCTGTAAAATAATTTTGATGATTAAACTTTGTATATTTTAACGTTATGTTGCATGAAAATGTCACCCTTAATCAAAACGAGGGGGTCTTAAGCTCTAATATTTAAAAATTATTAGCTCTGCTGTATTGATGTTGTCAATTACCTCAAGCCCTACTTACTACATTAATTTAGTCCATGCTGCATCGTGTTGCAGTATTTCTTCGTTGCAGATGTTCCTGTTCTTTGGTCTGTTTAGTGTATAAATAAATAAGTAAATAACTGTACATACATACACAGACACACAAATATGTGGGAGTGTGTGTGTGTATGCATATCTTGTGACACGACTGAAATGTACATAGAAAATAGGTAGAGATAGGTTCAGAATATTTATTCATGTGATGTTGAATAAAATAAGCATTAAATATAAAATGCGTAGTAGTGATCCAATTTGGAAAGTCGTGTACAAGGTATCTTTACTCTCGGGAAATATTAAAATCAGCCATAACATCTTCAGTGTATATTTCAATTCATTTTTATTTCTTCAGGACCTAATACTCACTCCCAAATAATATTGGGTTGTTCAAAAAGTAATTTCATTTTTTCCCGACAGAGGATTTAATTGTATTTTTTTGCATCCAACTTCACATTTAAGCCGTATAATTTTTATATGCTTTGAGAGAGCTCATATAGCAAGGCTTGTATGTGAAAAATTCCAATTAATTTTACGCAGTAGTTTTTGGTTGATGCTCTTTTAAATATGGAGAGCGATAAGCAGCATTTTCGACATATCTTACTCTTTTACTACAGAAAGGGTAAAAATGCTGTTCAAGCCAGAAAAAAACTGACCGATGTGTATGGAGAAGGTGTGTTGACAGTACGCCAGTGCCAGAACTGGTTCGCTAAATTTCGATCTGGCAATTTTGATGTCGAAGATGCACCACGTTCGGGAAGGCCGGTTGAATAAAGATGGTTTTTTAAAGCAAATACCAAAAATTTTATAAGCGTGGAATTATGCTACTACCAGAAAGATGACAAAAGGTGTTGAACCAGAACGGCAAATATATAATTTAATAAAGTATTTGTTTATTATACGAAAACTATCTTTCATTTCCACAAAAAAAAATAAAAAAAACGAAATTACAGTAAATAAGCTGGTATCTACACCTACACAGTATGCATGTGCGTAAACCTTCAATTGACCTTCATTTAGTATTCCGCGTTTTGTGGTTTTGACTATGAATAATTTTCTACATGTAGACACTCCTACTCACAACCAAGCTCTACAGGGATTCGTTGACTTTGCCTGAAGTGGGCTGAGCGTTTAATAGTACATGAACATTCTACAATAAATGCGTCTCAAAATTTACGTACTTCAGCTTTCTAATTTGATTAGTTGAATGTTTTAAATAACTAAATAGGAATTAAAGTAATAGTTCTAAAATAATGCTGGTTACGAAAAATATTTAAGCTAACTAGCACTAGAACCAGGCAATAAACCTATCAGAAGCAAACAAACAAACAAAAAAAAAATAGCAACTTACCAAACCAAGCTCAAAATCAATATGAAATTATTGAATATTTTTCATTTAATATTTTGTATGCGTATTTCATTTTCCTAAAAATTTTTTTTATGATATTCCATTAAACATTCCTCTATTTTTTTAATGTGTAAAATAATAAAGAAACCCTTTGCTTGAATAAAATGTTGCGGGATATGCAGTTTCCCGCATGGACAATTTGGTGCGGGCAACTTGTCCTTTTTATGAAGGAATACAGGAAAAACAATTCTAGTTAAGAAAAAAATTGTAATTCCAGAATTAAGATGAATATTAAAAGTTAGAGTAAAATAACATTTTGTTCTAACTTTTATCCTTGAAATGTATATATATATATATATATATATATATATATATATATATATATATATATATATATAGATATATATATATATACCTAGTTCCGGAAAAATCAGACGTCTTGAGGCAAGTGGTCGTCCCTATCGTCCCCAGGAAGAAATGCAGCAAAGCTTATGGAAAACGCCCTGATGGAAGTGAAATTATTATACCCACTGTCCTTTGTGCCGGTAGGGAAGGCAAAGATTCGTGTACTGTGAGTTCTTATTTTTTCACTTTCTTTTACAAACCCTTAACCCCTCAATGTTATACAAAACTAAGTGTTGATCTATCAAACTTATAAAGTTTGTTTACCAACACGAGACAATGTAATATATATATATATATATGTATATATATATATATATATATATATATATATATATATGTATGTATATGTATGTATTATATATATATGTGTGATGTATATATATTACACACACACCCACACACACACACACACAAATATATATATATATATATATATTTATGTAATGAGACTGTACTTCTTATATGCAGTCATGGCCATAAAAATGATACCGTTTCATATAGACTTTCTTTTAAGACAACCCTTAACGGGTTCCCACTTCATCATACAAACTAAGTGTTGATCTATCAAACTTATAAAGTTTATTTACCAAGACCATTAACATATATATATCTGTGGGATATATATAATATATACTAGAAAAATCTGTCTTATATATAGTATCTATATATATATATATTGGAAATTTTCTAAAATTGTCCGCTATATGTATTTATCATTGGCCAGGCCCTTCTCTGATAACCTGTATATATATATTTATTATATAAAAAATATGTATAAAAGACGCGGAATATTTTTACCCTTGATTTAAGTTTTGATATATATATATATATATATTTCCTTACATATATATATATATATATATATATATATATATATATATATATATATATATATATATTCACAAAAACCTAGAATTTTACCAGCACATTGTAATGATGAAATAACAATCTATTCTTTCTAATATTTAAGCTAAATTAAAAGAATTAATGATTAATTACTCATTTATAGCTGCACATGATCATGGGTTCTTCGATTTGAAATCAATTTAAGTTTAAGGCAGGTGCACATAACAAGGTGCATTATCTTCTTGAAATATTAATTTGAGAAAAATGCGGGGAACCTCATAAATAACAGGATACACAATCTCTTTTATGAAATATTTTCTATACTGCTATACTTGTTCTGTATCTGAAGACATGATTTTCTCAAGTAAATTTTTTCGAAGAATCTTTCTTCCCTTTTAGTTACTATTTTCCACTACGAAATTTGGAGGGAGTCAATAGGTTTTGGCAGAGATAACTCCGATTAATATTTGTTATTTAAAAAAAACTATAAATTTTATTTTACTTGGATTCTTATATTATACAAAAATTGGCTACAGTTTACTACTTTCTCTAAACGTGGTAAGTACCATTTTAGAAGAGATTTAGGTGTTTAGGGGGTCTATGGCCAATATACATTTAAGAATTATGTTTCTTGAAGCATAATGTTTTGTTACCAATTTTCGATCTTCCATTGCTTTTCTTTTTCAAAGAGCTATATGTAATTTCTTTGTAGAAAATTTTAATATATAGCTTTTAATTACCCAATTTTAAATACTCATAAGTATAATAAAAATATTAAAAACAAATAAAATTTGTTTACACTTGGTTCATCCAGAATTTGCCCCAACATTTTTTACAATAGATTGAGAATATTAATGCTTTGTATATGAAACTAAGATTTAAATGTAAAATGTATGTGTGAAATTGTTTAGATTCAATTTTAAGAAAAATTCATGAATCATTATATTTAGGGTGAGATCTGAATTTAATATTTAGCTTGTTTGCTTACATGTCTTTAATTTGTGCATTACGAGGAGATGGCATATGATTCGTGTGAATATATTAATAATCTCAAAGCATGATATTTTTTAAACGGTTTTATTCAACTTCAATTTTCTATCATGTGATATTTTAAAATGAATTTTTAACTACATTCCTGACAAGCTATAGTTCTGAAATTTAGTATAAGATTTGAATTCCAGTGACAAGACAATTTCCATAAAAAATTAGATTGGAAAAAAAAATAAAATCAATTTCTTAAATAGAAAAAGCTGTTCAGTGTCCTTTTATTCCCAATTGAAGAGATTTTAAATTAGTATCGCCCTCTATTTGCCAACAGCATAACTATAAACATTTAAGAAATTTTTATAATATTTTATATCGTGTATAATGTTAAATAAAAGGGAATTTTTTAAATGTTTTTTATACTTATAATTTATTTTTATTTTTATTTTTTAACGCCGAAGCACATATCTGTTAACAATTCACTCATACAGTGCCGTGGAAGTTGCTGACCTTTTTACTATATGAACGTAATATAATCGACTAACAGTACTTCACACACAATTACACACAATGGTTTCTTATAATTCACAAACATTGACCTCCAGCATTTACATGCCATTTTAAAAGCCTCTCCACTGTATGGTCCACTGAAAGCCCTTGCCACTGTTTGGAGGTGGTATGGCTTGTCTTGGTCGACAATGGCAAAAGATAAAATGGCCTTGGCGGAGGATGTGTGACGACTTCAATGTTCTTGAGTGAGAAGTAGCGTGAAGAAAGATCCCAGTCACAATAGAATTGGACATCAATTTTATTTTCTGGAGTGAATACTAGTTAAATATGCAGGGATTCTAATCTCCCCAAACAAGTCAAAAAGTAAAAGAATGGTTCTTCCATAACATTTCCTTGACGATCACAGTCGGAAAAAAAAGATTAAATAATCTCACAAAACGGGGAGGCTCTTCCAGGTTGCAATGCAAACCCAATCTATCCCCTGTTCCGTATCCGAGACCCTGCCGTTCCTTATATGAGCAGACTTTAAAAGTCTCCAGAACGCAATCACTGAAAAGCTGGCCCCGGTCAAAAATCGCGGAAGTCTCCACGAGGTCAAAGCACCTCCGTAAAAAAATGTAGAAAAGCCCCGAGTCGAAAAATTCTAGCCTTTTTATACCTGGGGGTCAATTACGGTCCCACCAACCGTTTTTTTCTTTAATTAGTTACGATTCTAGTTACCTGAGAACTCCAGCTAAGGTTACAGCTAGTTTTTTTTAGTTGAATTCTCATTCGGTAGCTGTCCCGATTCCGGATTCTCCAGGCAATAATCCGGGGTTATTACTGCAACCGATCAGGGACGGGATGCCTATTCAACCAAAATGGCAACATACATCTCAGACACTCTGTCGCCACTCTATCCGTCTCTAAAAAGGCCGGCCCCGCCTTTCGAAACGATAGGGGAAAATACCCTAATTTTAATTTTTCGGACTTCTTAGACGCGCTGCACGCGATTCGACTGCCAAAAGTTACCGTTTCGCCTACACGGGAGTCACCGGAAAAATTTCGCGAAAGACCTTCGTCCGAACGGCGTTCCGAGAAAAGTGCTGCGAGCGGTCAAGAAATAAATCGAGCTAACCTTAAACGCCTTTTCAAGCTGACGGAATATTTATTTCACCAGTTACACCGTTTTCTTCTTCTTTCACAAAACACGAGTAGAGCCGTCTTCTTCAATTCTCTCGTACCAAAGTAGGACTTCCCGAGCAAATATTCGAAATTGTCTTTGTAGCCGATCAGAACAGGAGGAATTCAGATCAGCTGATTTCGGTTCTGAAGAAAGCCGGGGAGGGGGGCTTCACACGTAATATAGGCGACCAACATTACTTCACACACGATTACACACAATGGTTTCTCATAATTCACAAGCATGGACCTCCAGCATTTGCATGCCATTTTAAAAGCCCCTTCTCTATGGTCCACTGCAAGACCTTGCCACCGCCTGTAGGGGTTATGACCTATCGAGGTCGAAGATGGCAAACGATAAAATGGCCTTGGTGGAGGATGGCTTCCGTTTTGACATCAAGAACATTCTTTGTTGTGCTATGGTTGCCTGTTTAAAATATATGTAAATCATCTACATCGCCCTCATCATTATAATAGTATTATTATTCCAATTATTTTCTTTTACAGTGTGATTCTGGAGGTCCTCTATTCCAGACGGTCCGAGGAGTGTCCACCATCATCGGAATCGTTTCTTTTGGTAGATTCTGTGGTCACAGATCGTATCCAGGCGTATACACTAAAGTCTTTTTCTATATGAAGTGGATAAGGCAGATTACAAGACAGAACTGAATTGATACCTCCACCGTCTAAAGAGATATGTTCCAAGTTGAAACATCAGCATTTTGAGTACGCATTTGTCAATAAAATTATGATTGCATACTTGGATGTGTGTTTGTGTTGGTTATTTATTTGATGTGAACAATATCTGCCACATTGATTTAAGGATTTATATATATGTTTATACATGTATATATATATGTATATATGTATATATATGTGTATATATGTATATATATATATATATATATATATTTATGTATATATATGTATATGTATGTATGTATATATATATATATATATATATATATATACATATATACATATATACATATATACATACATACATACATATATATATATACATATATATATATATATATATATATATATATATATATATATATATATATATATATATATATATATATATATATATATATATATATATATATATATATATATATATATATATATATACAACTTTAACCCTTAATTAGACAATATGTTTTTTTCAAATATCGATTAAAAATACATTTAAATAAATAATAATAACAATAGTAATAATAATTTAAATAATAATAATAATAATTAATAATAATATATAATATATTTAATATATTATATATTATCGATAAAAATATATATTTATTATAAATATATTTATTTATTTGATATGTTTTTTCAAATATCGATTAAAAATACATTTAAATAATAGTAATAACAATAGCAATAATAATTTAAATAATAAATAATAATTAATAATAATATATAATATAATTTAATATATTATATATTATCGATAAAAATATATATTTATTATAAATATTTTATTTATTTGATTGTTCGTTGTTTCGGACTTAGAAAAAATAAGGTGTTAAGTATTTATATGTATGTTTATACATGTATATATGGCCAAAATGGTTTAATAGCAGATGGCACGGAAAGTCTGAAAGAGAAGAACTGGAAATTTATAGACTTAGGACTCAAAACCATCACACACGAGTCACTCGGATGGAACCTTGGCCTCCCTTGCGAAACCCCCGCTACTTGGCTTTCTCTAAAAATAAACAAGTGTAGCCTCGCAATAGTTCAAGGGGAAAAAAACGATAGTTAACTAAAGCCTAGAGCGTGAAGGAAAGGTTAAAAATAAATTAATGTAAAATAAATAAATTAAGTTAAAAGAAGAATCAATACACAAATATTGCAGTGGAAATATTAAGAAATGTCTGAACTCCGAATTTGTCATAATGTTCGATGTATAATTTTCTAATTCCTTTTGACTTTTTTATAAATCACTATAGAATGGAAAATAATAGTAAATTAAACATTTTTAAAGCACTTTTAGTTATTATTGATATAAGGAAAGCTATGGAACTGAAATACACAACTGTGAGTTTAAATATATTCTTCACATTCATAAAGTCAGCAAATGAATAGACAATCTAGCGCCTAACCGGTCCCACATGGCCGTGAGGTCCTCCAGTCTTTTGCCTTTGATGCTGGGGAGATTGAAAATATTGGGCCACCTCAAGCCATTGATTAATATTTAGCTGCTTAGAGCGCACCCGTCTCGCCGCTGACGCAATCTCCTGGAGAGCACAGCAGAGGCGCGCTCTGAAGAGGAATTTGGATGACTACTGAATGCTCTTGTTGACCTCTTGACGCTGGAGTTAGGGAGGATGGCACGAACCACTTGGGCCAAAATGATTTAAAAGAAGAGAGAATTTAAATCGTTGCACTTTTAGACGGGGTCCGGAAAGCCGGTTAGAGAAGACCTTTAAATTTAGAGAGACAACGGACGCAATCCTGGGCATCAGATCATTAATATAATTTCTCATGAGTCACTCAGATGAAACCTTGGACCACCCTGCGGAACCTCCGTGACTCGCCTTCCTCAAAAAATACCCAACTGAAACCTCACAATATATCTGTTGAAAATTCTATTCCTATTGGTAAACTATATTTTTTTATAAATTTCACAAACTATAGCTATAAAACTTACAAATTATGAAACAAAAACGCATTCAAATTTTAAAAAAATCGATACTTTTTAATGTCTTAAAAAATTATACAATCATTGCCAATATCCACATAAGTGCAATTGAAAAGTTAGAAATCATTTTTAGCTAATTACAATAAAGGGGTTTCAATTTTTCCCTTTTTCATATTTGGTTGGTCCCAGAAATTTCGCTGGAAACTGTGAGTTAAAATAATTTCTTCACATGCATAAAGTCAGCGAATGAATAGACAATCTAGCGCCGATCCGGGCCCATATGACCGTGAAGCCCTTCAGTCTTATGCCTTTGATGCTGGAGAGATTTCGAGTATTGCGCCACCTCACGCCACTGGTCATCTTTGAAATGCCTAGAGCGCACCCTTCGTGCCGCAGACGCAATCTGCTGGTGAGCACAGCAGAGGCGCGATCTGAAGAGGAATTTCGACGTCTACTGAATGCTCTTGTTGACCTCTTGACTCTGGAGTTAGTGAGGTTGGCACGAACCACGCCGGCCAAAATGGTTTAACAGCAGAGAGAATTTAGCTCGTTGCACTTATAGACGGGGTCCGGAAAGCCGATTAGAGAAGACCTAGATATTTAGAGAGGCGACGGACGCAATCCTGGACATCAGATCCATCTCTCATGAATCACTGAGAAGGAACCTTGGCCCACCCTGCGGAACCTCCGTGACTCGCCTTCCTCGAAAAATACCCAACTGAAACCTCGCAATAGTTCCAGGGGTAAAAAAATAGTGTTAACGGAAACTTAGAGAATGAATGAGAAGTTAAAAATAAATTAAATTAAGTTATCAGAAGAATGAATAGACAATTATTTCTGTTGAAATTTAAATTAGTGTCTAAACTCAGGATTGGTTACAACATTTGATGTATAAATTTCTTACTCTTGGAGACATTTAAAAAAAATCACTACAGAAGTCAAAATAAGAATAAATTAAAACTTTTCTTAATTTTTTTTGGTGTTATTGATATAAGGAAGGCACTGAACCTGAAATATGTAGTGAGGAATCATTGATGCAGAATATTCTGAGTAAATGAGATCTATGTTTGGTGCTGCCATCTGGTTTCATTTTAGTAAGAATATTATATTTGCCAATAAATATTTTAATTAATTTTTCTTCCACAATTTTTGGAACAGATGCATTTTTGGAACAGATGCCCGTCCACCATGTTTTTTTTTGGCGACCAACATAAAAACGCGTGTTTTGAAAATCGCCAAGTAGAAAAACATGGCGGCGGTACACGTTTTCTGAAAAGATCACAAAAAAAAAAAAAAAAAAAAAAAAAAAACTTGGCATATTTTAATCAACACTAACAAAACTAAATTTAAAAAGAAAAAAAAATTAAAAATTTAAAGCATTATTAAAATAAAATTAGTATAATAATTATCATTTTTTTACGTTATTTAAAGAATAAATAACAAATTAGTAATATTTATGACACATATCAACAAACTAAACACAATATATAGCATTTTAATAAGCACTAATATTATAAAATATCTAACAGGGGTTCCCCCCCTCAACCTCCCCTTATAATAAAAGAAATGCAAAATAAATTTAATAACATGAAAATTGGAAAGGGTAGCGCCACAAACATTCTTCAACACTCCTATCTCGCTTAAAAAAAAACTTTGAACTAATTCTTTTTTATCAAATAAAAAAAAAACCCCGTCAAATTCGGAATACCGTTGTTCCCTCATACTTGGAGTTTAGAATGAAATGCAAAACCCACCTCACACCTAAGAATATCCTGATATTTTTTTAACAATTTCAAAAATAAGAACCAAAATAACTTCAACCGTCATAACTAAATTAACTAAATCCCAGAAAATAAGAACAAAGCAAAAATGTTCCAAACCAAAACATCTTGTTTGATTTAAAATATCCTGATACTTTTTAACAATTTCAAAAATAGTAAGAACCAAAATAACTTCACCCGCCATAACCAAATTAACTAAATCCCAGAAAATGATGAGAACAAAAACAAAATGTTCCAAACCAAAGCATCTTGTTTGATTTAGAATATCCTGATACTTTTTAACAATTTCAAAAATAGTAAGAACCGAAATAACTACACCCACCATAACTAAATTACTAAATCCCAGAAAATGATAAGAACAACAAAAATATACAACCTAACCTAGGCGACTGTAAACCAAAAGAACAGCTAAGATGCAAATTTCTGGAATAGTGCCGGGTACTGACGTCAGAAATCACGTGCACCAATGGGGTGCAAGAACACATTAGAGCTGCCATACCCCGCAACCAAAGTCAGGGCAAACACACCAACCCACTCATCGCCCCGTAAAATCGCCAAATTTGGCGACAGAAAAACACGGCGTCTATAATGCATCTGTACCTAATTTTTCGCCTAAGTGGCATCTCTTTTGCATATAATTTTCATTTTCAACAGAGATACTTTGAGACGGAATTCTTTTATAATTATTATACTTATTTGAATACTGACGTGCCTTTAATTTAAATCACCTTATTTACCAGTACAAAACGTGCTCCCTGTTTATTAGAAGGAATAATGGGCAAACATTTAAATGTCGTTCATAACGCCCACTTCATATTTGATATGCAAGCCGGGTCGTAACTTAGTCCTTTAGTAACCGTGAGAGAAAAAACTCCTAGCTATAATATTCAGTATAATATCAAAAAGCATAAAAACATGGTCTACTATATATAATATATTTAGAATGAGATCAAACTCAATAAATTAAGACACTAAAAACTTTATATTCATTGCATAAAAAGAAAAAGTATCTACAACATTATTTTCCTAGAATTTTAAGAAGAACGAAAAATTCGATGACGACAGAGAAATTCAAACTGTTAGCATTTTCTTTTTCATTGCACAGTATAGGCATATTTTTTAGTCTTTCCGTTTTCAATAAATATGATTTTATCATTCACAGATTGCCGAAAAAAAGGTCCACATGAAATTGTCATTACAAGCAGACATGGAAAAAATTCTCAATGCATTTACTAAATTTTGATATGCGTTATCTTGTTCTTTGGTTCTCAAAGTTTATATCCCCGATATCATGTTCTTATTGTGTATGTAGCAACGGAACGCCTGAATATGATGTTCTGTTGAATTCAAGTTTAATTTTTTTCTAGGTAAACGTTCTGAGTACTTTTATATTAAGAGCCTAATGTGCTTATGTTTATGAATCATGCTCGTAATCGGAATATGATGCCATCTAGTGAGGACAATTAATTTCACTTTTATTATTGCCAAAACGATACTCGTTTTAGCACACGTGCTAAAAAATGCAACTTTAGATCCATCTTTTGCAGTAACATTATGCTATGACGTATTTAAATATTTCATATTATCTCATTATTCAACTATGTAAATGATATTAATTTTAAATTTGTTCTTCTATGAATAATTTTTATTTCTATCCTCAATATTTTATCAACAAATTTTGTATGTAGAGTATAAATCCAGGCAGACAAAATCCTTTTACTGCTACCAAAGAATACTCCAATTCTTAATTACGTGAAAACAACTCTCAGAAGCCTTATCCAGTTAGCCAATTTTTGATAATTGTTCGAGGGCATTAGATAAGGTTGGCATTAGACAAAATCTATAAGTTTTTATTGATTTTTTATTAGGATACTTGATAATATACTTACGGGGAAAATTATACAGATAAACAGCCAATTGTCAGTATTTTGGTGACCATTTGAAAATGGAAGAGAAAATTAAAAAGTAATATACTAGGAACCTTTTAAGAATTAACAAAATAGTTTGCTTGTTCATTCAGAATATATGATAGAAAAAAAATCCTGTTAATATATTTTCTCACTATATTTGGTCGAAGGGCCGCAGACCAGTTTTTTGCTACGGGTGTTAAAGGACATAGTTACGGTCCTGCTTTGGCCCACAATGTGGAACATCCGTAACTCGGCTTCTTCGAAAAATACCCAACTGAAATTTCTGAATAATTCCAGGGGTGAAAAAAGACAGCTAACTGAAACCTAGACCATGAGTGAGAAGTTAAAATAAATTAAATTGAAAAAATAAAAAATATGTTAGAGAAGAATGAATAGGTTTGGTTTGGAGCCTACTTTTTGCAACACAAAATGAAACTACTGCTTTAAAGCAGATTCCGAACGGCTAGGAACATCCATGCCATAGTGGATATATGGCCTTCGGAACTCCGGTTCCGAAAGCCAACACCCTGACCAATCGGCCATCGTTCGGCAAGAATGAATAGACAGATATTCTTTTGAAATTTAAATAAATGTAAACTCCGGATTGGTGTACAATATTTGATGTTTAAATTTCTTACTCTTGGAAGCATTTTAATAAAATCCCTATAAAAGGAAAAATAAGAATAAATTAAAACTTTTGTTAATGCTCTTTTTGTTGTTATTGATAGAAGGAAGGCACTGGAACTGAAATATGTAGTGAGGAATCATTGATGCAAAATATTCCGACTAAATAATATCTACGTTTGGTGCTGCTATCTGGTTTCCTGTTTTGCAAGAATATTAAAAATGCCAATAAATGTTTTAATTTTAATAATTAATTTTTCTTCCATAATTTTTCGCTTACATTTGATTTTACACATATGTTATTTCAATTAGAAATTTAAATTAAAATTCTCAACATTTAAGGGGCATATCTTTTGCTTATAATTTTCGTTTTAAACATAATTACTTTCAGAAGAAAATCCTTTTAAGTTATTATTATTATTTGAATACTGACGTACCTTTAATTTAAATTACCGCATTTACCTTTCAAACATTGCACTGTTTATTAGAAGAAAATAATAACCACATATTTATATGTCGTTAATAACGCACACTTCAAGTAGGACCGTGGCTAGGTCATTTGGCTGTAAAAACCTCTTGCAAAACTTATTTGTGATTTTACTATTCAGAATAATATGAAAAAGCATAAAAACGTGGTCTCTTACATATAATACATTTATAATGAGCTCAAATTTCATAAATTTAGAGACTAACAACTTTATACTTATGTATTGCATAAAAGGAAAAATATTTACAACATTATTATTTCTAGATTTAACATCAAAGAAAAATTCGGTCCTTACATAGAAATTTCAACTGTTAGCCCTTTCTTTTTCAATGCACAGTATAGGCATATTTCGTAGTCGTTCTTCTAATATTAGATAGGACTTTTATCACTTAAGATTGCCGAAAAAGATCCACACAAAATTGTCATTACAAGAAGGCGCAGAAATTCTCAATGCAGATACTAAATTTGAATATGCATTTTCTAGTTCGTTAGCTCTCAAACTTTATATCCTACTAAATCCTGTTATTCCAAATATATGGCAACTGAACTTTTAATTAAGTATTACTTAAGGAGAAACTAAGGCGTATTACTTGTCACTGATTAGAAAACACAAAAACTAAGTCATATAAAGCAGTATAAAATGCAGATAACTACAAAACGTGACGTGAAATCGAGAACTGTTTTAATGAAATGATACAAGTAAAATGATACATTGATGAATGTTTCCCCTCTCTTTGTGGTATACTGCCATGTGTGGTTCGAATGACTGTTGCCACATTGATTTAATATTCCTTATTGTTGCGATTTTTTTGTATTAGTTACTATTATTAATTCAATTTAAACAACAATTCCAACAAGACGTACAAGATGTAAGTTCAACTGGATTCTCTGGGCCAAGCCTTCTAGTCCAGAGAGTTTAATAGTGAGCACAAAAAATGAGGCTAGCAGAGAAATAAACAACTAAAAGAGGAAAGAAACACATAAAAATAACAGAAGAAAGTTTAAGGATAGAAGACAAAAAATAATTAAGCGGCCAGTGACATCCGAACAAAAACATGTGAAAAATGAGATAAAATAAAATAAAATATAAGAATTGAAATTAAAAATAATAAAAAAGCTTTAAAAATAATAAAACAACATAAGAAATAATAAAATAAAAGAATAAGCAGAAAATATTAAACTAAGCTTACACTGAGAAAATTTGACATCATCGGGGAACAACAAGTAAAAATTTAGAGAATTAATTTACGGATTTCTTTTAAAATTTATGTGGTTCTCTATAATTTTTCAGGAAACCCTGGAATGTTATTGCTGAACCCTAGGGTTTATCGGAACACCCTTTAAAAAACTGTATTCTAATTATATCTGATAAACACCTATTGAAACTATTTTATAGACTCAAAAGTTTTAAGATTATTGAAATCTATTGTGATATGTACAAGTGCAAATTTCCACACAATTGTTTTCCAACGCAGCAGGCGATAAAGACATTATCCTAACGCCTTATCAAGGCTGTGAACCTGTCACTCATTTAGCACCATCCTAAGAGGACGTGTAGCTTAAGGTATGCTACGGATTCGAGTAACATTACCCAGGCTGGGTCCTTGTAATTTAAAAGCAGTGACCAAACATAAGACCCTCAGGTTAGGCTGCCACCCCCAGAGGTATCGTTAGAAAACTTTGAGGATTTTGTGTCCGCACAATTTTTTTAATAATTCTAAATTATTGTCTTTCAACCCTATCCTTTAACAAAAACTTGGGAATTTTGAAAATTGTTTTTCAACTTTACATTATTTCTTTAAGGGGTTAACATTTTTCATTCGGTACTCGTTCTCACCAGGGAATGCCTTTAGCAAGCATTTTGTGTACAATGTGATGCCCTTACGGTCATTACGCCCTTGGAAAATGCTACTTATTTAGATCGGCCTAGTTCCGGCCCTGCAGTCCAATGACTTTCTAGATCGTAAACCAATTGTTCCGCTCATACCGAATCAAGTTCCAAGGATCTTTCAGAATCATTCTAAAAGGTAAGTTCTTTCATTTAAAAGGTAAGTTCATTCTATGAGGTAAGTTCTTTCATCCACTAATAAAAGATTCTCTATAGTCTACTCGGATTCAATGAGTGCTTTGGAAAGCCTGAAATCTAATTCCATTACTCACAGTTACGTTTCTCTTGCTGTCCAGCTGCATAGAAAACTTTCCTGTAGAGGGTTTAACATACTTTTCTGTTGGGTTCCTAGCCACGTTGGTATTTCTGGTAACGAGAAAGTGGACACTTTGGCAAAACAGGCAACTACACTTTACACCGGCGATCTGCCTTACATTGACATAAAAAAGCCATTTCCTCTAGCACAAATGAGCTCTGGAATTCCGAATGGAATTTGCAAACCCTAAACAAGCTTCACGTCCTTAGACCATCGATCTCCTTTTGGCCATGCTTCCCGAATCGCAAGTTGGATGTAGTCTTAACTCGCCTTCGCATTGGTCATACGAGAATCCCCCATAAACATTTACTTTTGGCTGAGCCTGCTCCACAATGTTCTTCATGTCACACTCATCTCACCGTTCATCACATTTTAACTTCATGTGCGGCTTTTACTCGATTTTATAATATATATTTTAAAACCTTTCATCCCAATTTGAGCTATCTATTGGGTGAGACCCCCCACCCAAAACTATTTGAATTTCTCATCCGCATAGGCGTTTTTAACCTCGTTTAATTTAAAGTTTTAATATCAACCTTTACGTCGCATTTTTACTTATGTTCTTTCTTTTATATATTTCACTCATAGTTACTTCTGCTTCTAAATTTTATATATATATGTGTTCATATTTTGTTTAAAACTTCATTCTTTGTTTGGCGCAGCATATCCTAGCCTGGATCTTGGGCCAAAAAACCTAACCAACCAACCAACCAACCAACCGAATCATTCTAAAGATGCCATCATACGTAACGAAGTTCTTGATGTTTGGTATCGGTTATCTGTGGTCATTGGGAGTAGGGTCAGCTGAAATGGCCTGCAATAGATGCCTGCAATAGGACACCGTGTGAGTCACCTCACATTTTTTTTATAGAATTTTATTTGATTAAACGAGGGAGTTTTTTATTATTGTTCATTTAATATGAAATTAACGCTTGGTAAGAAAGTGCGAACATGATGAAGCAGAGATTTAGTTATCCTGCAACATTTAAGTTGAAAGTAGTGCAATACATAATAGAAAATTTGAACCGTGCTTTAAGCAAAAAATGATGTAATCAAATTTAATAATTAGTGCTGCCTCAAGTCTTGTAGAAAAGAAATAATACAGTAATAAAATTAAAAAACTATAATGTTTCTACCAAAGAATCACAAAACTATCGGCCAATAACAAAATTATTATATCGGTCGACTGGTGCATGAATAAATGAGGTAAGTTCTTTCAAGAAATTGTTCTTGTTCTCAAAATAAGATATTTGTACAAGATAGTTCAAGGAATCCATCACAATAAAAACTTAACAAAATTTAATACAACACTAAAACACGTAAACAAAATCGACAGCTCGGGATTGAGAGGAATTTTTATGAGTTCATTTTTAAAATTATTGTGAAAGCGATAAATTTTGAAAGAAATTTTGAATAGTAAGAATGTTAACGCATTGTATGCGAGACATGTACGTTTTCTGATGATTGATATTTGAGCGCGAGTCGCGTACTAGTCGGTTTAGTGTAACAACATGGTTTGTTTGTGGGTAGAAAAATAACGATATATACAGGAAAACGAAGCCGAATATTCTTGTCTGCTACATAGATTCTGGAAAAATTTAGACAAATGAAAACTAGTTTTTACATCAATCGATGCGGAACCCCAGAATGGGAAGGTTGATTAAGAAAATTAATTTAGATTTAAAATTGACTTTTTATTTATCCTTTTTAAAATGATATTATATATATGTATATTTATATATTACACACACACACACACACACACACATATATATATATGTATATGTATATATATATATATATATATATATATATATATATATATATATATATATATATATATATATATATATATATATATATATATATATATATATATATATATATATATATATATATATATATATATATATATATATATATATATATATATAATTATATTTATTTATAAATTTATATATTAATATTTATATATATTTATATATTTTATATATATATTTATTATATATATATATATTATATTAAAAAGTTGGTGAAAAAATGAAATTATTTTCGATCTATTGAGATTTAACTGAGTAACTAAATTTACGCTCAAAACACCCGCTCCCGTACAATTCCGCTGCGAAAAGTACCCGCACACATTGTGTTAAGTTTGTTGTGAAGGAATGTATTTTAAAATACCATGTCAGTTATTTGCTAAATATTAATATTTTATACAATCGTTAAATTATTAATATTTATGTCAACTTCATAAGACCATACTGGTGGTGCGGAAGTACTAATAAGACGAAGAAATGAAGTATAAAAATTAATTTTGTTATTTATATTCATTTTTCTACTGACAGAAATTAAGTTACATAGAACTTACGTAGCGTTTCTGAATTTTTTACTTTATTGATGTTCTGCTGAATTTAAGTTAAACTTTCATCTAGTTAACAGTACTGAGTGCTTATTTATTAAGCTTCAAATGTACTTAGGCTTATAAATGTTTTCGTAATCGGAATATGATGCCATCTAGTGACGACAATTAATTTCACCTTTATTATCACCAAAAGTATATAGGACTCAGTACACGTGCTAAAAAATGCAACTTTATTCCCATCTTTTGCAGCATATATTCGTTTTTCCATGGTTCTTTGGCAAAGGTTAAAAATAAAATCTGAAATTTGAATTGTTTAAATAGTAGAATTTCATTATTGATGAACTGTAATTTTAATCATCGTAGGCTATCATTTCTAAAATAAAAAATTATGATAACGAATTTTACTCGCTGTCACATTTAAACACAATTCTTTAAAGGAATGTTTAAAAATAGATTTAGCTATTTATCATAATTTCAGTCGATGCACCTACTGAAATAGTTAAATTTCTATGCGAAGCTTAAAAATTCCCAAAATGGTAAAAATATAAATTAGAATGATTCTTATGCTTTATTCTCTAAACCTAAAACTTAAGAGGTAGGTAACATTTTAAACTTTAAAAAAATACAATAAATATTAAAACAATGAAAATTCAAAATAAAATTAACATTTAATACGATGTAAAATAAAATATATCGGTCCTATTAATCTAATCATAGACTCACGAAAATAATAATTATTGAAAAACTTTTAAGAATTTAAACTTTTTTTTTTACTCTTTGGTTAATAATTTTATTCTAATAGGAGAATAATGTTTTATTTCATATTGCATCAAATATACTCTTGAAATTGACTTTTATAAATATATTCTTGTATGACATTTCTTTAAGGGAATAAACACAGTTTGTCTAGGGATATAATAATTATCATTTGCTATTAAAGAGTTTTAATTCTTGAATTCGATTTCTCATTCGTAACAAAAAAGATAAATAAGTTCAATTTTAGAAAAATTTGTTAGGTTTAGCATCTCGATCTTTTGGATTATGTGAAAAAAATTGTTCTCAGGCATAACTAACAGCTATGTTTAATAGATATTTTTTAATGTGTTAATTCACTTTACGATTGTGACACTGTATAAATCTGTAATTGATAACAATTATTTATTAATCCTCTATAACAAATTGTTGTTTTTAATTTACTGCATAAAGCTTGTTATTAGAGATATTCAATAGCTAAATTTTATAAATTAATATATGGTATTGTGTTGAGTAATATAACAAATGTGACATTGCATATAAAAATATCAATTTGAGTCCTCAGCAATTAATTAATTAAATAATTACTACTGAAAACACGGTTTTTGTAATGCAATTTTAAATTTTTGAAAAATTTAAAATATTTAGTTTTATTAGTTTTTATATAAAAACTGACTAAGTGAATTAATTTTGTTACTCAGGTAATGGAAACATCTAAAAAGGGGAAAGCGAAGCATAAGAAGTAATTCTATTAAGTGCGGGAATATCTTGAAAAAAAAAAAAAAAGACATGTGATAGGAAAAGGAGACAAATAAAAATTACAAAAGGAATAAACCAGTAAAGTTTTTTGCGATTATTAAAGATTATGCGAATATGCGATTATTAAAGAACGATGTAAAGCACCCACTTTCTGGGGGTGCTATGCTAGCGTGTGACTTGCCCGACTTCTTTACTGGGACATATATGCTTTCTATTCGTAGGTCGTTGCTGAGAATGAATTAAATTACCTCCGAAACTTTAAAGACCACAAACAACATTTATTTACAAGAATGATGAAAAATTAAAGTATAAGAAAATAACATATTTCTGAGGCTCGGAGACTATCTTAACCAGGACATGTGATAGGAAAAGGAGATAAATAAAATTTAGAGAATGAATAAACCAGTAAATTTTTTGCGATTATTAAACATTATGCGAATATGCGATTATTAAAGAACAGTGTAAAGCACCCACTTTCTGGGGGAGCGTGTGAGTTGCCCGCCTACTTTACTGGAACAGGTATGCTTAATATTCGTAGGCCGTCGCTAAGGATGCATTAAATTATCTCCGAAACTTTAAAGACCACAAACAACATTTATTTACAAGATTGATGAAAAATTAAAGTATAACAAAATAACATAGTTCTGAGTTTCGGAGACTGTCTTAACCGGATCAGATGTCCGAGCTTTCCATATCCAAAATAAAATTCTCTCGCTGCAAGACAGAGAGATGTTTCCAGGTAGCAAACTCTGTGTTGACTCCTCGAACGCAACTGCCCTCAAATCTTCTCCCCCTTCCTCGGGGGAGTCAGCTTTTGGAAACTTGATCCCTTCCGAAAAGGGAAAATCCTCCTTTCAGATGCCCTTCAAAAACAAACAAGCGACACTTCCGAAAATACCTTATCAGCACCACTTAGCCTCCGGCCTCTTATTTCCCCTATGGAACGTCGGGTGGAAGGGGTCAATGGGGTCGATTTTGCAGATATAGTGAAGGGTGTACATCTGCGAAACATAGCTCGTGGGTGAAAATTCCTTACAAACAGTAAGATATTGAATGAGAAATGAAGCGTTATGCTGAAGACAGAAAACATGTCTGGAGAGAAAATACAGAAAGATAGGAATTCAACACCATAACCAAATCAATAAAACGTCCCACTTGGTTATTATTGCTATAAATAGATTTAGAGCACAGTATCAAGCACAGTTAAAGCAGAAACTGTGCAGAAATGCTTATGTACAGCCCAGACATATGCCAGGCAACATGCTAGGCTAAGAATACTGAATAAGAATCAGGAATTCTTCTTTGCTGCTAGTGATTTCGTACAAGTGTCTTATTCTGCACATGGCAGATGAAGAAAAAATACTTAATTTTCTACTGAGGTTGCTGAAATTTTCTGAGACAAGTCAGAAGTGACATTGAGTTACATGGAAAAAAAAAAACTCAGACATTCTGGATCAGGCCAGAAGAAAAATAAATGTTATGTGAAAGCACTGATACCAGTTTTAAAGTAAAGCCACCAATTCTCAGTTTCATATTCGTTGATTTAAGTTAGAAAATATAAGTTAATTTAACAATTACAAGCATGCCTGGCATGGTCTATTTATTAACTGTTTGGTTTGTTTTGGAGAGCTAAGGCTTACTGTTTTCGTCAAGAGTTTATTTACAGTTTGTACCGAGGTACTTTTCCACGATCATCTCCAAGTGCATTTCCTAGAATAATTTAGGACTCCGATTGTGGATTTCGAGTTTAGGGACCCCTGCAGAGAAGGTACAGATCACGGAATGGCAGTGTAACGGTCAAGCTCGCCCAGAGATGTAACCGTGGGGGCAGGGGCTATTTTAATGAGCCCACCTGCACTCCCGAAGAAGGTGCAGATGTGGGAAAATTTCACCAAACAAGCGATTCGCAAAGAAGAAAAAGGGGCGTTAAAACCGAGGTGAGGAGTTGGCGAAGAGAGTTAAGAGAGGAGTCGAAGTGGGATTCAAGAGTAGCTGGACATCAAAATCCCAAGCCCGGCTCGCCAGCACCGTCTCGTCCCGTGCTCCCGAAAGCCCGGGCCGACACACCGCATGACCGCGTGAGGAAAGCCCCTGCCTGCTCCCCTGTGCCTGTACTGGAGATAAAACAGATTTAACATATTCATAACGGTCATTTAGGCCTCTGTTAGTAATTCAATATTGGGATTAATGAATAACGCATAACTAAAGAGAATTGTAATAATTATGGTGTAAATATGAATATAAGACATAAATAATTGCTGGTTATGTGATATGGTGATCACGTATACCAATTTGTAAATAGTGTACAGAATAAATGTCTTAATCTAAATGTAAGGTATCATGTTTTTACTTTGTTTCCCCTTTGTAAACGAACACGGGAGTTAATGTGGTAAGTACATTACAACACTGTTAAAAAAACATAGTTTAAAATAAAGTCTCCCTTTAAAGTATTTTTGAACTGAGTCACATCCATAACATGCTGTTTGAAAAATCTGGAAATTATATTTGGTGTTGAAAATACACAAATAGCCCATAACATTTAACTTTGAGCTTTCTTTATCACAAAAAAATTTGAGTGTCTCTTATATATTACCTTTTAACTGAAAAATAAATAATTATGGAACTATGTATAATACCCGAGAAAAAACAGTCACACCCGTAACAGTATATTTATAGTTTTTTAAACATGTAAAGAAGGAACGAAAATTCTTCAATTTTTGTAAAATTCTTCTTTGGGTGTTGTATTTCCTTAATTATATATATATATATATATATATATATATATATATATATATATATATATATATATATATATATATATATACGTACATATATATATTTAAAATATTAAAAATATTAAATTTTATATAAAAAATGTGATAAAAGTAGTACAATTTACGACACCCGTAAATATGGAATGGCGTATGTACGTCACATGCCCTTTAACTCAAGTACTAGTTTTGTATATATAAAAAAACAGCTTAAAGAAACGATACCATAAGATTGAAAATGAAAACAAAATCTTATTGTCCAAAATTAAAAATTTTATTTCAGATTCAATATTCCAAAATACAAGCCATGACCGAATATTAAGAGAAGCTTAAGTTTTTTTCTTTGTAGTGTGTCCTACAGATGTCCAAAGTTCAAAGTTTCAGTGTCGAAAAAAACAGTTTTAGGTCATTGTTTTGGCGAGGAGTTTGTCGGAGTTGACTTGTTATTTTAAATATGAAGATTCATAATTCGAAGAGAAAGAATTAAGATGTTTTTAGTATACGAAGATGTCCATGATATAAAAAGCTTGAAGAAAAAATAGGCCGAACAGATGAGGATGACGTCTATTCCATAATCCGAGATTGAAAAAGAAATTTTTCATGTTGGAAATTTAATTATAGTTTTTTTAAAAATTTAGATTCAATTTATGGTTTTCAGTGGTATGAAATATATTAATGTTAGAGGCCGCATAATATGTTCATTTTCTGTATAACCTTAGGCCTGAAGCAACGAATCATCTGTTTTGTCAATCGCTTTTTAAATGATGTTTTCTTTTTTATCATTGGTTCTGGAGGTGGCGGTGTAGGATTCACGAATACCAGTTGCTCAAGGATACCCAAGGCTTCGGTGGCCTCTTCCATCTTTTTTTTAAAGGCACCAGCGAGAACTTGCCAATCCTCGTACACCTTGAGGAATTTTTCCAAATCAGGATTCTCTGACTTTAAGCTATCCAAACTATTGATGCTCGAGTGCAATTCCTCATCCAGGACAAACTGGAATCCAAAACTACCACTTGCGGGATTTTCCGTCGTAGTGTCTTTTACGGATGCTTCCGCAGCAGTGTCGTAGTCAGTTTCAACAACTTCCCTCGATTCCATCGTAGTGTCGTAGACGGACTTTTCCATAGCGGTGTCGTAGTTAACGTCTTGTTCAACACCTTCCATCGAATCCACTGGATCTAGTTCCTCGATTATCAATTTCTGACTTTTCCATTTGACCGCCCAGTAAATGCGAAAGATGAAATACGCTACAATAAAGGCGCATGCAGCGTCTGACATACCGTAAAGGAAGAAAGTTAATAAGAAGAAAATCATACTTTTCAGATGAATATTGAAAATAAAAAGTCTGTGAAAGTTCTTAAAATGAATATTAAACGATGATATTAAATGGCTAAAATTCTTCTTTTTCTTAAAATCTTAATTATTGAAAATGACAAAAAGCTTTCTGAATTCCTTCAAATTTTTTAAAATTCAATAGACAGTTGTAAATTTACGTTGCTTATAGAATATTTAATATTTCGACGAAGTAAGTGTTTCAGTCTTCTAAACGGTTGTAAATATTTATGAAATAAGAGAAGAAAATATCTTAAAATCTTCAAAATATCAAGGGTAATTGTGTCCTGAATTTCTTTAAATCAAAATGCCAGAAAGGAGAGGTATGTTTTTTAAATTCTTCAAATCTTATATTCCAAATATGAGAAGAATCTATTTAAAATATTTATATCGTAAACGTCAAAAACGACCAGAATTATTCTTAAATTTTTCAATCTCGAAAATCAAAATTACAAGTAATCGTTGTTTAATCCCGATAATTATAAAACAGCAAAATTGCAAAGAGCTCAAAGTTTAAACCGCTACACAAATTGTGATAAGTTTAAAGATAGCGTCCCGATTCACTTTTGTTGGGAAGATGCTCTGTTGCAACAATAGGCTTAAATTATTTGGATAATTATCCTGAATAGTACAAAATTTTAAACAATGTGGCGATTGAACACACTTTTGTCACAACAGTGCTATTCATTTGAAATTTCTCTTCCGGATCTTTATTTGTATTTACTTGAGTTCCACGGCCACGTGGTCTGTACAATTAGTGTCCAAAAAACAGCATGTCCTTTGAAATTCTGACTTGTTATATTTAAAAATCAAGGATAATTTTGTAGTAAGACAAATTGACGGAAATTCAGCATAAACTGGTTTAGAAAGTTAGTACTACTGATATGGAATAAAATTCACTTAAATGAGAAATTTTATTAAAACCTCTTCTTTATGTTTTTTCGCTTATTCATTCTTTCACAGTTAAACCAGTTAAGAAATTATGAAAACAGTTTATTGCACGAAAACGAGCCTAACTTAGAAATACAAATATTGAATAAACATTCATAAATTCTTAACCCTTTAAATTTCACCAAATATTTCCTTTTGAAATTAACTAAATTAATTTCAATACTGATCATTAGACATGATTTTTTTTATGAACATACAAAGAAAAAATATAATTTTTTATTTTCTAGAAATTTGTAGTTTCACAATAGAACTAATGAACGGTTATGGTAAAAGACCAATAAAAAACTGCTAAATAGGGCTAAGGAGAAATCAAATATAAAATGATTTTTGAGCACATGTTTCTCAGCCTAAATGTAAACGTCTAAGTAACGCTGGGAGAGAAGTGTGTTATAAGAAGGTTTAAGGGTTAAAGGCGACAGCAGTTCTATTCCAAGACAAAGTGTCATTCGCTAGAAATATCACAATGCCATCATACAGAATGGTAAAACATAGGATTCAAGCAGTGCGGAGTTAAATTTTCTAAATTTTATTGACAGCCTTTCTATTCCAAATCAATGCAAGCGAAATTTTATTTTCTAATCTCTCGTCTGATAAAATAAGACAGATACTGCAGTTTGGTTTCGCCCTGAAGCCAATAAATGAAATCATTATATTTCACCCTTCTGTTTGTTGGTCAAAAGGCAAGGATTTGTTTATAGAGGTTGGTGGTGTGGTGGTGGGGGTGTTAGGAAATCTGGACCCTCTCCAAAATGCTTTCAAGATACGAGTTACAAGATTGTTAATAATTTATCAAATTTTTCGTACATCACAATTTACTGTACGTGTTGAAAGATATTTTCAGTTATGAAAAGAATAAAAACATTTCTTCGCAATAGAACTGGTCACTGGAGGTTGACAAATTTAGTCTTACAATCTATGCATATAAGCATGACTATAAATCTAGATGCAACAAGCTGGCCTTGATAGATAGAAAAACTGATTCATTACTATAATACGGTAGTTTATAAATTTCTGATTATGCTATTACTGTTTTCCTGCAAGGTATATAATTTATGAATAAAAAGAAACTAAAGGGATATAATATAATTCATATCTTAATATGTTTTTATTATCTTAGTTAAGCAAAAATTTACCTTAGTTTAATTTCATTTCGTAAATAAGAGAGCGAAAGTTAAATATACTTGAGCATTTATCAGTGAAATTGAAACCCAGTAAATACTTAGAAAGTAAATTAAAAGACACAATGTGATTGGAAATATAACTTTTAAGATACAATGTGATTAAGTTCAACGTTGCGTCTTCATTTTTTGATGTATGTATACATGCAAAACTATGAATAAATGAAGAAGACTGATGTGTGTATGATAGTGTGTCTAATGAATATACACACATACACACACGCATATATATATATGTACATATTATATAAAATATACATATAAATATATATATATATTTTTGTTTTAAATTATATATATATATGTACATAAAAATATATATATATAATAAATATATGCATATAAATATATATATTACAAATATATATATATAATATATATATATGTACTATATAAATATATATATATATATGTCATATATATAATGTATAATAAAAAAAAAAAAATAATATAATATACATATATTTATATTATATATATAAAAAATATATACATATATAAATACATATAATATATATACATATATATAAACATAAATACATATAAGATATATATATGCATAAATATATACATATATATACACATACATATACATATAAATATAAATATATATATATAAAAAAAATTATAATTATATAAATATATATTTAAAATTATATATATATATATATTATTATATATATATATATATTATATATATATATATATATATATATATATATATATATATATATATATATATATATATATATATATATATAATATATATATATATATATATAAATATATTATATATATATATATATATATATATGGTTTACAAATAATAAGTACCCCACTTCTCAGGATTCTAAAATATGTTCTATTGATAAAAATGATATGCAACTGGAACTACAGAAAAAGTAGCATTAAAACTGCTCCATATGTCCCTCTTCATGCTGAACAATGTGATGTAATAGCAGAACCATATTTTTGGCAGCTGACCGGAATGAGTCTGTTGGAATATCAAAGATATGGCACCGAATTCTGTCCTTCAGATCTGACGTAGATGCAGGGATTTGACGGTAGATCTTGTCCGTTAGGAAACTCCACAACCAAAAGTCGAAAGGGCTATATATGGCGAACTATCATCTTGCATAACGCACGTTTAGACACTGAACCTCTTCAAACTCGCTTCCTACGACATATGATGTTATCCTCACCCGTCTCCGTATCGGACATACACGGTTCACTCATCGTCACTCTTGCTGGGAGACTACGCACCTACATGTAAAATTTGTAAGGTCGACATGTCCGTTAAACACGTCCTGATTGACTATCCCATCTTTAATGAACATCGTCTACATTATTTTAAAACTGCTACTTCTGATAAATGCGTCGCCACATCCTGAACTTTTTACCTTTTTAAAAGTCATTGGTTTTTATCCTCATATTGAACATTATAATCACACCTTATTCTCTTTTTTTAATTGTACATACTTTTCTCTTCGTATTTCTTGTCGCCTCATCGTTTCGTTGTTAAGTTTTAAACTTTGAAATTATTTTTGAAATATTTTTCTTACTATTGAGTACTTGTGTGTGGCACAATATGTCCTAGGAGGATGGAGTGCCATTAAGCTCTAACCAACCAACCAACCATCCTACTACGTAATTCTTTTAGAGCTGCTACGGAGTTCTGCTGGTTCTGGTAAAACAGTTTTACCAGTAGCCAAAGGAGGCATAATAGACAGACAAGAAACTAATGCTCTACTTAACTTAACAAACTAAATAAATATCGTATGTGTTACAGCGCCCCTTGTAGGTGAATTTTTGTACTGTAATTTTTTATGAAATAAATGTCTAGCGCATTATTTGAAATATCTATTGTTCAAACTGTATCGCATTTAGACCAAAGAACGTATTCCAAAGTTCTCAGAAGTGGGGAACTTACTTTTTGTTAACCCTGCATTTATATAAAGAGATTTGGAATTTACTGTACTTTAAGTCCTAAGATCTTCCACGAAAAAACAATCTGGCTCTTCATCACTGTTATAATAACTGTTAAAAAAATTGCAGCGTGGAGTAAAAGCATAAAAGATAGATTCCACTATCATGATCGCCGAAGGATGACCGAATGGTTAGGGTGCTGATCTTCGGATCTGGAGTTCGTGGGTTCGAATCCTACAGTGGCATGGATGTTCGTAGCCGTTCGAAATGGGCTTTAAGCAGTAGGTCCTGGTCTCATTACCCCTTGTGTTGCAAAAAGTAGACCGTAGCGCTCGAAACCAAAACCAAAGAAAAACCACTGCCGTAATCTGATATTTTGTTCACATAGCTAAATGTACAGTTTCACCGGACGATGGGAACAAAATTTATTTATTTTACATCGTAACGA
Organism: Pardosa pseudoannulata; assembly: GCA_032207245.1. Lineage (NCBI taxonomy): Eukaryota > Metazoa > Arthropoda > Arachnida > Araneae > Lycosidae > Pardosa > Pardosa pseudoannulata. Next base: position 106,115,445 of record CM063510.1, on the reverse strand, counting down.
ACTAAAATTAAATCCGAGTTTCCAGATAACGGTCGCCAAGAGACCCGTTATTCCAGGATAATGCAACGATTTTTAATACTCGATTGTTTCTAAATTTATATTTTTTCCAGGTTATTTATGAATGCCTCCGCAAGGATTGTTGCTCTTTGATGCGCAGCGGAGTAATCTCATGTAATTTAGAGTTCCAAATTAAGTTTGCTTCGGGCGATCCGTTGATAGGCGATGTGTGTTGGTGGCTTTTGCAGCGTAGCGGAATTTACCTAGGTAAGTTTTGGTCAGAGAATCGTGTTTGAGATGAAGAAAAACTAACAAGGTTTAGTGCGTATGTGACTAAAATATAGGCACAAAATATTCTCGCATCGAATAATGTGAAATTCGAAGCAATATGGATGAGAATTATGTTATTTATGGCTGAAAAGTTTTAAAACGTACTTTTGTTAGTAGCTTTAGAGAAGAAAAAGACGTGAATTGTAAATCAAAAGTGATAAAGTTTAGATTATTTAAGATTACAAACCAGGATTAAAAGGTTTTTGAGAAGAAAATATTTGTGATTTCAAGTAGTAATATAGTTAATTTTATCAATCTCTTATTGTTATAGAAATCACTTGGTCCCGATTTGCTCTATTCATTTGTATGTTAAAATTATCGCTTTATTCGATCGTTACATCGGTTAAAGTTATCAGTTTTCGAATCTAATTTTAACTGGCAAATGAATATTCCCAATGTATGGAGAAGATTAATTAACCTTTCCTGGAATTTTTCAAAAATACGCACACCCTGCTGGTGGTCAATGGTTGTCAGATAAGCAGAAGGCAACACAGTCTTATAGGAACTGAGAAGGAGTGTATTCATATTTTATGCTTTGCTCACCTACATGCAGCTTGTCGATATGGAAGCCAGAAAGCGAAATGATTTAACATTAAAACAAAAGATCGAAATTCTAAATCGTTATGACAGGTTGATTATGATTATGAACAATTTATCAATGAGCTTAATTCTTAGAAAAAACTGTAGACAGTCAAAAGTGGACAGTAAATTGTTTTAATTATGTATACAATTTTTATATTTTAAAAAATAATATACAGTACATAAATAGTACGTGTTCGTAATTTAGTTAGAGGGAATTAAAGGGGGGGGGGAGTAAATTTATCTAATTATGAATATCGTTTATTGTTATCAATCGGTTATTGTTGTGAAAATCACGGTTTCCCCAACTGATCGCATTAAGCGGAATCCACTGTATATAATATTTATGGCAACTAATTAATACAGAATGTACGTAAACAACATTCAAAGGAGAAAATAAAGTTTACAGCAAAAGCAAAATAATATTAAATTTGACTCCAATAGAAGGAAGTAAAGTTAAAGCAAAAGCTAAGTAATATTAAATTTGAGTCGAATAGAAGGAAGTAAAATTAAAGCAAAAACGAAATAATAATGTATTTCACTCAAATACAAGGAAATTCAACTTATTTATGACTTTAAACTTAATCAACTGTAAACCAATATATTTATTGAGGCATATTATTCAAAACTAGAAGAAAAGGCATCTTTTGGTTTATTTATCACCATAAATTTCTATAAAATACCCATTAATAATATTAAGACAAACAAATAACGTAATATATAAAGCTAAACTGATTAAAATTTAAACTTTTTAATAAATTTTAACAAAGTTTTCAATAGAAAATTCTAAAGAAGAGTATTTTCCGAAATTTGAAAAAAATTAAACTTGCTTTTAACTAGCAGATCTATATTTATATTCCATCAATAACTTTGAATTGTATCCTTAAACGCCGTACCTTTAGTGAATCTTGGTAAAGTTCTAAAACTTTAATATAAACTTTTCTTATGTTGTCTGTATATATTTAAAAGCAGATAGTTCTGTCCAGTAGCCATGATGCTGGATCAGCGGCAGCAATTGTTTAATAGTTTTGTTTACTTAATAGTTACCGTTGAGCGTAGCGCCATTTAAAAAAAAATACAATGTAGTGTTCGCTAAGAGCGCTGAATCAAATCGGCTATATACTCTGTTTTTTCTTGATGTTCTTTAAAGTGGATGGTTTAGACGACGTTTGGAGTGAAGATATGCAAAGTCATTGTATTAAGTAAATTCTTAATTCCTTTAATCATACATCTTATTGGGTTTTCATTTTCCGAACGCTGATCCAATCCATATACATTTAATTCTATTTGATTGTGTTTATGTATTATGTATCCCCCTCGTTCATATTATTCTTATCTATTGTACTGTGTTAAAATCTTAAATGTTAGTAGTCATTAATTCTCTATTGTTAGTAATATATTTGCTTTGTAATGTCAAATCCTAATCTACAATAAACTGTTAGCAAATCCCTTTCCTTTGGTCATTTGTCAGTTACAAGGTCTTTATTTTAGTTTATATATTTAATTATACATTCCACTAATTCTTAACATCTCACACTGATGATACAGAGATAGATAAAAAACAATTACAGATTCAAGCTATTTTCATCATTGTTGAACTTAAACTACATAATTTTTAATGCTACATAAGGTTTGACCCACTTAGATAATTCTTCTTGTAAGTAGTTCAATTTAGACAGGTCGTTTAATTGGACTAATCAAACCAATCGAGTACATAGTCATGTAACTAAGCTCTGCTTGAATTTAATTTGTGGTTTCAGATGTGGCAACATAAGAATTAATTTCTTAGGAAATTGACTCTGAGGTATATATGTTGTACGATTAGCCAGTATAGAATGAGCTTTTACATACTTAATCACTTAGCATTTAGGCGTAAGGTGTATTTGCCATATTTGTATTCTTGTTTAAGGTGTGCAGATTAAATAAAATGTTAATTTACCTAAACTCTACTCTTTTTTAGGTTGACTTTCCCAACTGAATAATTGTGTCCTTTTTGTTATCTAAATTTACAACTATTTCTGCAAGATATCCACGTGTACACTGAATTTTTCAACTCTGGTTTTTAAACTCTTTTAAATTGTTTAAGCAAAAAATATTTTTAAGAAGGAGTATTATAAATATTTTATTTTTTATGAGCAGTAAACATTATCAAATATTTTGTACCGAGGTACTTTCTCACAGTGAGTTGCACGTGCATGCATAGCCGTGGGAGGATTTTCCCTGACGAATTTAAGACCCCAATTATTTAAGTCAAGTTTAGGGACCCCTGCAGAGAGGATACTTCACGGAATGGCAGCATAACGGTCAAGCTCGCACAGAACTGTAAGCGTGAATTATGGGAGCAGGGGGCTAAAATGTAATGTCAGCCCGAACAAAAAGGGGCTACTTTAATGAGTCCACCTGCACTCCCGAAGGGCATGTGATGTGGGAAAATTCCAAAGAGAAGGGATTGGATGACAAGAAAAGGAGGGGCGTTGGGACCTAGGTGAAGTTTTTGGAAACGGAGTGAGAGCTGAAGGCTGAGAGCTGAGAGTTAGAAGTGGGCAGTCGAGAGAAGTGGAACAAGAATCCACTAGCACGAGCTCGTCCCGTGCGCCCGGACTGACACCGCCCCGCTCAACATCACCAACTCGTCCCGTATGCCCGTGAGAAAAGCCCCTGCCTGCTCCCCGGCGACTTAAATGGAGGTAATTTATAAATAATATTTACAGTCCTTTGACTTAGGCCTCTGTTAATAATAATAATTCCTTATAAAGTGATGTGGGATAATTAGTCTGTAAATAGAAAATATAAATGATTGATTATGTTAACCAAGTATTTTTGTAAATAAATGTATAGAATAAATGTCTGAATCTATATAAGGTATTATATTCATTCTGTGTTTCCCCCTTGTAACGAATGTAACGAACACTGGTGTATAGGTTGTATGTACATTACAACATATTTAATATGTACTATTCAAATTTATTTTTAATTTAGAAAGGCTATTTTGGACCTTTCCAACGCAACGTGAACGGGTTCAGAAACATTCGACTCGATTCTCCTTTACCATTCTCATCTACAAGAAAATTTTATAGCGCATGCGTGGGTGTTTGTGGTCATTTGTGCACTGTAATACTAGGCTGGAATAGAACGCAGGGCTGATTTCGAATCTTCTGAGATTCGAAATTAGACTTCAAAGTCATTAGTAAAGGCAAAACTAGTTTAAATCAAAACATTAATTCCATGGCCAGAAATAGCATTTTCTTCGCATTTTGAACTAGAATCCGGTGTGTCAACCCTGACAGGCACGCTTAAAAGTGTATATCCAGAAAATATGTAAGTTAAGTCTGTGGGTTCCGATGCCCTCTCAGTAGGAAGTTAGTAGGGTAGTTTGAACTATAATCCCATGTGGCAATTCTGCCAGGCACGCTAAAAATATGTAGATCGAAAATATGTAAGTTAAATCTGTGGGTTCCGATGCCCTCTCAGTAAGGGGTTAGTAGGGTAGTTTGAACTAGAATCCCATGTACCAACCCTGCCACGAACGCTAAAAACGTATATATCCAGAAAATATGTAAGTTAAGTCTATGGGTTCAGATGCCTTCTCAGTAGGAACTTAGCAGGGAAGTTTGAACTAGAATCCCGTGTGGCAACCCTGCCAGATATGCTAAAAACCTGTGTATATAAGTTAAGCTGTCGGTTCCGATGACCTGTCAGTAGGAAGTTAGTACAGCAAGAGAGGTAAAGAACCAAGAGAAAATATTCTTTCCTGGGAAGGATCAAAATTAAGGGGATTCATCACCGAACCAGGGGACGTGGTATCATAAACGTCTAACACTAAACATTGTAGGTAGCTCATTCTGAGATTTATATTCTCAGTGCTCATTCTGCCTTATTACCTTATTCCAGTCTACAGGAGCATTGAAGAAAACTGTGCTGAGCACCTTGCGAAGAATCTTAAAGTTTTCTCTATCACTTTTGTACAGTGACACTTGTAGAGAATCACTTTTGTGTTTCTTCCAGTATCACTTTTGTGAATGCAAATGTAATTGTGAAGTGTAAACTATCAAACTAGCCCGTTGCTCTGATTCCAGATCTCAGTTGTACTTGAGGCTTATAATCCACCATAGCAAAATACCATAGTAAACATTTCAAAAGTATGGAAATAATTGAAGATAAAATAGATCCTACCCAATCAGCAGAGAATGTACATCTTAAACCCACTAACTCCAGATCGAGTCTTAGACTGCTCACCTATTGCTGCTTCCTCTACTGTCCTCGAGCACACGAACTTGCCATCAATGTCATACTAGCATTTGGAACGATATATTACTGATGTATATTGTGACACAATGTTTAATTTTAGTGACCTCTCACCTCGTTGGTAGTGTGACGTCGCTACACCCCATTGGCTTTACAAAGAGGTTTTGTTAAAGCCCAGGCCAAGGCGACATTCTGTCTATATTTTTGACACTAAACTACAAAGGGCTTTCGGTTCGACACGCCTTGAGATGTCCTAGGTGATTAAAAGGTCGGATGCGATGTGGAAATGTCAGACTGTCAGGTGCCCATGAAAGAACCAATCGGAGGCTTACAAGAAGGCAAAGTGAGGGACGGAAAAGTCAATGGGAAGAGGCGAAAATTGACGTCAGTTTTAGCCGAAGGAAAATTGACTAGGAGAAAAAAAGGAGACGACAGGTTGCGTTGGTGTTTTTTGGAGAGCCATTCTCCAATTTTGTTTGGGACTCAAGGAGTCCAATCTGTACCCCTGAACAACCGATATCTGTCGGGCACCTGACTTCAGATTGTTATTTAGGTTCGCCTCGAACCTGGGACTTTTGGGTCCGTACCAGCTCACCTGAGCCCTGTGATTTCCATTCGGAAAATTTGTAAATAGCTTCATATTTAGTCAAGAATAAAAGTTGTTATTGTTATAAGCTGTACGTCGTGTCACTACAACTTCGACACCCACATGCTACCAGAGGATCTTGTGACGTTACAATATTTATGAGCAACTGAGTACCGTTAACTTGATGGATACGGGTGTAATGTTCATATTTATCCCCTTCAATATTAAATTATTCCACAGACCATTTTTAAATTCTTAAGATTCTACTAATAAAATATGAGTAAGCGTTACCCTGAGTAAATAAAAGGAAATAGCCCGAGCGAGAAATTGAAATGGGAGCTGATTGGATGTGTGGTATCACATGGTATGAATCACGTTGCATACATCGCGACCTAGGCTAAATATTGTTAGGTAACTAAAAGTTGACTTTCCTTCTTGAGGAATATCATGTAAGAGGTTTTAGCTCTTTGGTGATTGGTTAGTGTCTCAGAATCATGTAGAGAAGATCTGAAAGTGTTTTTGTAAAGTAAAGATTAAACAAAAGGCAAATTGGCGTTTGTGAACAATGTACATTTCGAACTGACTCTCATTGCTTTTAGAACAAATATTGATTCGAAGATTGTGTTATTCAGTATCCAGAGATATCTAGAGAAAATTGAGTTATAGAAAAAACTACATGTTTCCCATTACACATATTCCATCGGACATAAGCGGACGTTCAGGAAGTCACAGAAGTACGTTGACCAGTCATTGTTGACGTAAACCGTATGCCCAAAGAACCCGATGTGTTGTTAAGATTTTGTTCATATATCTTATAGGTATTTTGTGATAGGTGTGGTTGAAATAATAAATCACAGACACAAGGTTGAAATACCTTTTAATGGAACACTATCCTATATTCTAACATTTCCATTCCTGGGTCATTATTCACAAAAGAGAACAGAAAATGAAAGAAAAACATTGTGAAATTAAAAACTCTTCCAAAACTGATTCTAAAATTACAGACATCATTAAATCAGTCCATAATGTTTTCTCTCTGTTATACTTGTACAGACTGGACGAGGCATAAAAAGCAGTGTCTGACGAACAGAGCTTGATTCTGTGCCATCGTGTGTTGCCATACATAGCTCATTTATAGTAAAAGTAGTCACCAGATGTTAGGGTGCTTAGGTGATGAAAATTAAACGAGACTCTCTTTCAAAACGCAGTTGCATTTCATTGCGTCTACATTTTGAGAGATGCCTCGCAGTTTGCAATTTGCTAAGAGCGAATGATCGAAGGATGATTAAATCATTTCAGATATAAGTTCAGAATAATCAGGTGGTTGGAGACTGCCTTGAATTTTGAAATCAGATTTGATGGAATAAAATTAAATAGGTATTAAAGCCAGATAACGAGAACCATAAAGTTAGACACTGGGAATATGTCAAAAATATTTTAAAAATTGTATTCCTTTGTTAATGATATTCAGATTAAGTGTGCCGTCTCAATATGTTTGTCAATATACATAGTTATAAACAAAATAAATGATTTAGTGTTTGTTGTTTAGGACTTATAACTGTTAATGGATTCAAATGCTGTAAAAAATATGATTTATGCATTTATGGCAAATTGTTGTAAGAGACTGAATGATTAAAAGGATATTCTGACAAAAGTTTTAGAAGAACCTGCGTGTTGTGGTATTATCGCATGACATGCAATTATATTGAGTTTCTTCAGTTAAAGAAATCTGTTTACTGCCTGAAGATATAGCTGCATTCATATTTTGCTTTGAAAAACATGGCCGATATCTTGCTTGATAGCGTTGAAATGTTAACACCCGAGAAGCGTGTATAGCTGTCACACATGTGACAAATAGTTAATGTTCATTCACTTGAAACTTGTTTTGATGAAATCCCCTGCAGCTGATATTTATTGTTAGTTATTTAGTATCGAATTTATCTGAAGTAAAAGTTTTGGATCCAAATATGAATGAACAGGTGTGAAGCTTTGCTAACTTCTTATGATCGTATTTTAGGAATAGGTATTGAAGCATTGTTGCTTTATGGATTTTAACATTCCTCTGTTTAATCAAGAAACGACTATCGTATTTTTACAGTCGAGTTTATTTCGTAAACAAACTTCCGTTCCAAACGTGACTAAAGGAAAAAGTGTACAATTTTTCGATGAAATTTAAGAACAGTTGTTAAAGAACAAGTGCGTTATAGAATTTAACATATGACTGTTTCAAGAAAAATCAACTATGTAGTCAATAGTTCACTTTCGTTCACATAAAATTAATTTGATAAAATCGTCTACATTTGATATTTATGAATTAAACAGCTGTTATTTAGTGTCGAATTTATTTCAAGAATAAATTTTGGAACTAAACATGAACAGGTGTAAATTTTTCTAACATGTTTCGACCGTAATTTTAGAATAGATGTTGGAGAACTGTCCTTTTAAAGAGTCAAACTCCTCTGATTCATCAATAAACGACTTTTATAGCTTTACGGCCAAGTTTATTTTATGAACAGAATTTTCGTTCTAAACATGAAAGAAGAAAAAAATTGTAAAGTATCTATCTTCTGTTTTCGACAAAGTTAAAGTTGTTAAAAGATTAATGCGTTATGGTGTTTAACAGCTGACGTTATTTAGTGAAGAAACAACTAAGAACTTTTTCTAACATCTTTCGACCGTAATTTTAGAATAGATGTTGGAAAACTGTCCGTTATAAGAGTCAAACTCCTCTGATTCATCAATAAACGACTTTCATAGATTTACGGTCGAGTTTATTTTATGAACAGATTTTCGGTCTAAACACGAAAGAAGAAAAAAAATATGTAAATTATCTAACTTCTGTTTTCGACAAAGTTAAAGTTGTTAAAAGATTAATGCGTTATGGTGTTTAACAGCTGACGTTATTTAGTGAAGAAACAACTAAGAACTTTTTCTAACATCTTTCGACCGTAATTTTAGAATAGATGTTGGAGAACTGCCCGGTTAAAGAGTCAAACTCCTCTGATTCATCAATAAAAGACTTTCATAGCTTTACGGTCGAGTTCATTTTATGAACAGATTTTCGTTCTAAGCATGAAAGAAGAAAAAAATGTAAAGTATCTAACTTCTGTTTTCGAAGAAATTACAGTTGTTAAAAGATTAATGCATTATGGTGTTTAACAGCTGACGTTGTTTAGTGAATAAACAACTAAGAAATTTTTCTAACATCTTTCGACCGTAATTTTAGAATAGATGTTGGAGAACTGTCCTTTTAAAGAGTCAAACTCCTCTGATTCATCAATAAAAGACTTTCATAGCTTTACGGTCGAGTTCATTTTATGAACAGATTTTCGTTCTAAGCATGAAAGAAGAAAAAAATGTAAAGTATCTAACTTCTGTTTTCGAAGAAATTACAGTTGTTAAAAGATTAATGCATTATGGTGTTTAACAGCTGACGTTGTTTAGTGAAGAAACAACTATTCTTGAATTTATTAGATGACTAAAGTTTGAAAATAAACATGAAATAAATGAAGTTTTTTGACTTCTTCGCATGTACGAAAATTAAGACTGTTTGATGAAAGAACAAATATGTTAGTTTTGCTTTCGTATTTATTTTATGAAAAAATGTTAAACCTGAACATGAATGAAAGAACAATCCTGAAGTTTTTCCAATTCTCCATTTTAATCACAATTTAAGAATAACCGCTGAAGAACTGTTAACATCCTTAACAGCTCACCATATAAATTAGAAAATTCTATGTTAGTTTTAGAATTTTGCATTATAATTATATATAATTTACACCTTCAAAGACAGTTATCTTCAAAGAAAAATATCCGATAAATTCAGTTCTTTCTCATAAAATTTCATCGCATTTCAATAATATATCAAGAGTCAAGTACATATCCAATCACAATTTTCAAAGTTCTTCCAACAGTAAGAAAAACCGCAGATTATTTTTCATTCAAACAAAAGCTTTATTTCGATACAGTTCAGATTTTTTTTTCAGAATATTATAAATGTTTTAAATGTTTAATCGAGAGGTCCGGATTTTGCTTACTCATACAAAATATATGTATGTCTTGCATATACATTTTATTATGCTTATAATATACGTATATATTAGCATGCATATGAATGTTTACACCTACATATAGACGTCACTTATGTGCTTATATGTGCTTGTGTATACATGCGTATGTAAGTAGATTCATATTTATATAAATATAAATATTATATAAATAACCTTCTAGATAGTCACATATAGGACTATATATGGATGAATTTGTGTATAGATATGAACCACTAATTATAAACGTGTCGCTGTATGTATGCATGTATGCATATATATATATATATATATATATATATATATATATATATATATATGTATGTATATATATATATATATATATATATATATGTATATATATATATAATACATATATATATATATATATATACATATATATATATATATATATATACATATATATATATATATATATATATATATATATATATATATATATATATATATATATATATATATATATATATATATATATATATATATATATATATATATATATATATATATATATATATATATATATATATATATATATATATATATATATATATATATATATATATATATATATATATACTGTACTTATTTGTGCCTTTATCACATTTTCTGAAGGATAATATTATCATAAAACTGTCTTAAATTATGTGACAAATGAAAAAATTAGAACCTTTCACGTGTGAATGTATTAGAGTTAATAGTTTTATATTTTGAGATTCTTAAATTAGTTAATTAAAATTGCTAAATTTGAAGAAATAATAACAATGTAATGTAATTGTGGGATTTCGACACCTCAGATGAAATAAAAAATTTGAAAAACAAATTGTTGGAAATGACTTCAGATGTGCGGTAATTATGGCTCTAGTAAATGGGGTACACTCCGAAGAAGTAAAGTTGCTCATAGAAACAAACGCAAAAACAACGTAAATAAGGCACAGATAGGAAGGTATTGAATACAGGCAGCTGTTTCGTATCCACGAGTACGCTTCCAAAGTAGCAGTGCAACAGCTGCTTGTGTTCAGTGTCTTTCCATTTGTGTCTTACTTATGTTGGCTTTGCATTTATTTCTATACTCCGATGTAAAAGCATATATTTTAAATGCATTTATTGCGTTGACCATCAAGAAAATCAGTAATTAGACTTGAACTGTCATTTCCAAACATCTGGAGGGTGCGTCAATATATTTAATAAGAGATATATAATAAAAATTGAGAGGATGGCATAGCTCATGTCCGCATAGAAGCATAATATACAACAAGATGGCACACAATCAAGTGGAAAAGAATACTCTTAAAAAGTAAAGAAAAAGGAAAAAAAGAGATTTCTTTGAAAGTTTCAGTTTCTCTCTTTTTTTTTTTTGCTGTTTGTACTCTCACAGTTTGTTGGAACACTTCGTCCATACATGCAGTGAGTGTAGAATATGATGGTGCTAAACTTCGATTCATATTTTATTTTTCACTAGAGTTTTCACAATTCGTTTCAAATGACTTTATATATTATGTCTTCTGCGGGTTTATATAACTTTCTTATTTATTATTTTTTTATGCGGAAAGCTTTTGTTTATTTTGTCTTTTTTTCAGCACTTAAGTTGTTATTTTTTTTTTGCAAAGGCCGCTGGTTGAAAAGCGTGGTTAATCTTTCTTTTTATTATATTTTATTTATTTATTTATTTTTTGGCCACAGAAGACTTCAGCTCACGCTAAAGGCTTGCGACGCCACTTTGCGACGCCATGTTTCGACTCGTTCCAACTTGTGTTTTGGTCTGCAGGCGAAGGAAAAGAAAAAAAAAAACTAATTTATTATCATCACTGTACATTCATATAATTCATTAAAAGATACATTTACATTGAAACTCTTTATATATTTCAAATATAGTTTTTTTTTCTTCTTCATAGATACTCTGTTACGGAAACGTGTGTATTTTATCTCTCCTTGCACACGGAAGGATTCGTTTAAATTTTTTTTTCATATACTTGCCGAAGCATTTTATTGCGTGTAAATTCTGTTTATTTCTTCTTTATTATTTGAAATTCACGTATTCATCTATCACGCACATCATAACATCATATGCACAAAAGAACGCATAAGCTGCGCTTGGTCAGTTATTTAATGGTGATTTCCCCAGTTCGACGATATTTTATATAGAGGACGATGCTAAGTCATCTGTATGCGTGAAGGTGGGCTGTCAACCCCCAAGAACTCCAAGAAAAAAATGCACAGCTAGGAAATGAGGTCTAATATCCCCCAATTAGTCATGATCTAAAGGTGTTCCCCCTCTTCCCGGAGTGAGAACAGTCATGTTCCGTCCATGCACATGCACTTAACACACTAAAGTTCTACGCTTGAAAGCGACCGATCCTTGTTTCTCGAAGCAACAACGATTCCTAAACAAGAATGAAACCAGTTAACGAACTCTTGTTTCTGTCTTGCGCAAGGAACTCATTACCTTCCAACTGCATCAAAGTAGTCCTGTCGACACGCAGTGGATGAAAACATTCACTCTTCTAAAAAGACAAGGGGGACCAAAGTACTTGTTGGAACGAGAGCATGGCGCGAGATTGCTGTCTTTTTTTCAGTAGTGTGTTTGTGTGTGTGCCGGCGATCTCACGCAGATCGTAACTCTGTTTTTTTGGTTCTCTCTCTCTTTTACAGAGAAAGCGTGTCCATCTCACACGTACCACTCCTTGAGATCCTTGACGACCTCTTTCTTCCTGGGGTTCTTGAGGGGTTTTCCTTGCGCCGCACCGTTCACGTGCTGCTGTACCGGCTGTCCCGGCTGGTAGGGCGCCGCGGCGGTGGCCGGTGGGAAGTGATACCTCTTCTGGGCCGCCTCGTCCGCGCCGCCCCCTTTGTACCCGCCCGCCCCAGGTGTGGCGGCCAGGGTCCAGCTACGGACGCGGTACACGACGAGCGCGACGATCACGACGACGATGAGGACGCCAGCGATGATGCCGATCACCATCGCGGTGTTGTCCGCGGCAGACGAGGTCTTCACCTTCGGAGGCGGCTTGTGACGCTCCCTACCCGTCACGGGCATGTCCGGGATGGGCACACCGTAAACGGATGGGGGTGTCCTGGAGGGCGTCCGTTCTGGCGGGCGGGGCGTCTGCTGGGGGATAATCGGGTAGACCGGGGGAGGCGGGGGTCGGGGTTTGGACACGCTTATACCCTCGTCCGGTGGAGGTGGTGGCGGTCTTCGGTACGTAACGATCTCGGTGGGTGGGACCGAGGGCGGCGTGATGACAACCCGGTGGATGATGTCCTTGTCATGAGTTGGCGGGGGCAGGAAGCGAGGTGGGGACACAAAGGATTCAGAAGCATCGCCGTGGCTCTCGCTCGTCGTGACGAATGCGGGCGTCGCTGGCGTATTTTGGTGCGAGGTGAATCCCACCTCCCCCAGACCCGATCCCCCCTCCACGCAGTCCTCTTCATCGTCACACGTAGTGTCCTCTAGTCCTCCTGAATGTCTAGGTGGGGCCGAAGATCGTCCGTGGACGAAAGTTCCACCTCCCGAAATGCTGGGTGTCGTTCGAGGGTAAGGTCTTGGCGTGGGAGGTATGTAAACAGGAGTGATGAGGTCATCCCCTGAAAGGAATCAAAATAGAAACTATTAGCCATATGAATCTAAAGTATAGATATCTAACTGAAGGTCGTACATGTTGGCGTGTCCGTATAAATTTAGAGCGAAACATTACCCTCTGGAGTGACAAACACCCAGAATAACTTACTAAATACATACGATTAGAATAATAACTTCTCCTAACAGCACCATTGTGTGTGAGATTTGATTATGTTTCTTTTAAATCCGGATATATGCAATAGAAAATAATGCATTTCCTATTGGCCAAATCTATAAATTTCTTTCTCTGATGAAACAAGTCATCGTACATATACAGTTTGACTAAAATCTTTCATATCGGTAAGAATACATATATATATATATATATATATATTTATATATATATATATATACACATACACACATACAAATATATATGTATATATATATATATATATATATAATATAAATATATATGTATGTATATATATATATATATACATACACACATACACACACATATATATATATATATATATATACATATACATACATATATATATATATATATATATATATATATATGTATATATATATACATATATATATATATATATATACATATATATATACATATTTATATATGTATATATATTTGACACATGATTTTTTTTGTTTGATTGGAGGATATCTTATATGTGCAATCAATCCAAGTGACGTATCTACCAGCAAGGCAGTTTAAGTATAACATGAGATTACTTTCTCTGGTCTGACAACACTGAAAATATACAACTTGATTAAATGCTCAATTTTCGACGAGGTTGTACATACTAAGAATGATTTCCTATATCTAACTAGACAAAGTCAGATATATGTGACATTATTCAAAATCTCTTATATGGGCAAAACCTTATAAATACTATGAGAATACTTTTATCTGATATGCCAAGACCAAAAATAGACATCCAAACTTAACATTCTCATATCAGCAAGGCTGTATTTATAAGACATGGAAAAGCTCTTCAGTTTTGAAAGTAATACGAATGGATGCAATATTTTTTATTGTTAAAAGCTTCTTATCATTTTTAAAGATTAATGGTGTGTATTTATCTTGCCGTAGTAGTTATACGATATGATAATTTTATAAAGTTATAAATTGCAATTTAGAGTATATTGTGGTTTCATTAATAAATTAATTTAAGGATTAATTATTTAAATAAAAACATAATTTACACTTCACAATACTCATTTACATGAGTAAATTAACTCTTCAGGTAATAAAACCGTTTCATGAGTGACATTTTGAAATACAGTTACGACTTTTATGTCATGTGATACCCATACTTTATGGGCTGTATAGTTCAAACCGACTTAAACCAGCTTTTAACTGCCTTCATGTCAAACAGTCGTTTAATGTAGTTAGAGTTAGTTTGGGACTTTCTGAACCTGTTATCGTGTAAGTGTTCCATTAAGCTTTGTTTTTCCACCGAAATCTCGCGAACTATTTCTTTATCGATTAACGATTATTCTGTTCCATATGTTACAGTTCGGTTAGATTATGGCTTATCCTCTGCAGTCATCTGTGAAACAGAAGAACTTCTTCCAAATATAGAAAAAAAATCGAATCAGAGTTAATTAAGTAAAAAGAAAAAAACATACAGTTTATAGGAAATTAAATGAATTAAAAAGTATTCGTAAAGTATTTAAAAATGATTAAATATCAAATCTAATAAATAAGTAAAATAATGTCCCCCCTTTAGTTTATCTCTTCGCAATCATATGGGAAACAAACTTTTACCTACGGTAAGAATAGAAAAACAAATTCAAAGTTAGATAATTAAAAATCATAACATTTATAGAATACTAAAAAAAATTAAGTTATTTGAAAAAACAAATATATAAAAAGTTGATGAAATAGCGGAACGAAACAATAAGCAAACAAATAATGTCTTCTACGATGTATTTCCTTTTAATCATAAGCAAAATAAATAATAACTTTTATCAAAGCCTTAAAAAGAAAAGCAGAATCAAAGCTAATTAATTAAAAAAGAATAACGTTTGTAAAAAAATCGAAAAAAAAGAAAAGAAATTAAAATTTATTTAAAAATGCAAGCAAAGCAGAAATGCCATTCATGAAAATGATAACAAATACAATGTTTTTTTTTCCTAACGTCTTTTATTTGCAGTCATATTTAAATCAAAAGATTTTTTTTTATCACCGGTATAGTCATAAATAAAATCAAAATTAATTAATTCGAATGAACTATATCTTTATACATAAAATTCTTCGGTCCGTGTGTTTGTAATAGAATAGAACTGCTCCTAAACGGGTCGACTGATTTTGATGAAATTTGGTGTATATAATTAAGTTGATTCGAGACTGGTTTAGATTTCCAATTTGATCCGATAAAAATGTTTTTTATTAAAAATCCAGAATTGCGTACTTATTGAGATTACTAGCATATAGCCCATCATATGACGGGATTAGTAAAATTTTTAATATTCCAGAACTGTTAAGTACCTAATGAGGCAGGTAAAAAATGGTTTGTTTTTTGGCTGAGAACTATCTGGTTCACTCTCAATAATTTATTTATCGTCATACTCCTCTAGAGTCTCCCGATCCTGTAATGCAGTTTAGAATCACATTGAATTTATTTAGTCAAACCGTGTGGTTATGTATAATAAACAAACAAACAAACGAACAAACTTCTTAATTTCCAAATATATATAAATTAAAAGTTAGATATTTATTAGTCCGTGAAATAGACTCCTAGACTTATATGAAAAGAATTTATTGTTAATACCGGTGGTAAAAGTTTCATTGCAACAAAAAAATAATCGATGATTAAATTTAAAATTATCACGTATGTACCTAATCTATTATTTAAGCCAAATATAAAAGAAAATCATTTACGTAATATCTAAGTTCAGTGATAAAAGATATTAAAATAGTGTAGACGATATTTAAATAGTTTAAAATATGAAATGATTAAATGAGATGTTTAAAGGAATGACGTCACAATGCTAGAAAATATTGTTATTTTTACCTCTTTATTAAGTGATAAATGGATAAATTGAATCGCCTGCTCTTAACCGGGGAAAATAGGGCTTGAAATAATGGCATTAAACTCTCGAAAAGGAGAGAAGGGTTGGATTTCGAACGTTTTAAAGACGGCAGTATTTTTTGCTGTGATATGAAGCATATTTATACAAATTTATTTTAGAATCGGATCGATAGTTTAGGAGAAGATAAACTTTATTCGCTTTGAATGGATGCCTCTATCCATTCCAGGTCCAACCGCTTCATAAATTGGAGGACAGAGGTACAGATAACTTAGGCTATTATTATATAGGGGAATATATTGCCGCTTGAAACCTTTCACTGCAAAGGTATCTGTGGAGCAGCAAGCGCCATAGATACCTTGTTACAGTACAGGGTGTTTCATATTGAAGGGGACAAAAAGAATAGCTCAGTGTGACTACCGTAATGGATTTATTCAGCCGAAACGAATTTATTCTGCAACTACAATTATACAAGTTTTATTTGGCAACAGGGAAAAATTAGCGAATGACGAACTCGCCGCTAGAGGCGTTGTTAAACAAAATGTCGTCAATGCAGGAGGAGAACACGAGGGCTAATGAGACCGGGTTTTCGAATATGCCATAGAATCTCGAACCCACGAACTCCGGTAGGGCAACCATTCGGCCATCGTTCGGCGTCGTGCGAAATTTCGTAAAAACCACCGCATCGGCACAACATAAGCAGGTGGGCGAAGCAGTTCCAGGATACCGGCTACTTATGCAAGAACAAAAGCCCAGGACTAAAAGAAATTTTCTTGATTTTTTCCCTGGGGTTTCGTTAAAGACAAGGTGTTTGTGCGTCCACTTCCTCAGGACTTAGAGGAACTGAAGCAGTGGATAACTGCAGTGTTGAACTCCATCACAGGGGATATGCTATCACGAGTGTGGCAGGAGCTTGATTACCGTGTAGACATTTGTCGTGTCACCGGAGGGGCACATATTGAACACCTGTAGAAACTTGAATAAATGTAGTTTTGAGGTAAATTTGAATTTTCTAAATATATCGATTACAACGTTCGCAATCATGTTTTCTTTTTGTCCCATTCAATATGAAACACCCTGTATTTGCATATCTTTACAGATGATAACGTTTACACCGTTGCATTTTTTCTATGGGGCCATTTCAAGGAACTGGTGTATCGGGACGTAGTGACAACACTAATGGACATAAGTACAAACTAAGTACAAGCATGCTGCTTGTACTTCGGGGAACCCCGTGATGCTGCAACTTGTGATGACAGCCATTCCACTCAAGCTGCTCAAGCCTGCCTCGACATGCACGGCGGACACTTTGAACATCTGCTTTAAATCGTGCATATACTGCTGTTGATATGTTCAATAAAGTGTTTTTTCTTGCATTGGAAGTGACGTTATACTTTGTGTTTCGTATTTTTCTCGTAAACTATGAATCGAACAGGAACACTTCTTTAGCAAGTTTTACGTACTCCCAACGAGGAATCTAGCTGTGCAGAGTTTATGCGGTCGAATTGGGACACCCTATATAGAAGTTGGTGTGGTATAGCCACATTCTATTTAAAAGGGAATGAAAGGAATTGCCGGCTTCCTGACCCCTTATTTTATAGAATGGGGTTTGTCCATGTCTAAGTCACCTTGAATCTTCCCGCGCTGACCATCCGTGGGTTGCCGTTTTGCTCTCTCCATCTTTCACCATTTGTTCAGCTTCAGCGTTGCTTGGCTCCATAAAATACCTAGGCTGTTCTTCCTACTCACGCTACGTTTTGGCGATCGTCTTGGGTTCCTGCTGGCGGGATTTTTCCGCTAACCTCGTCATGACCGGTGTTGAGTGGGCATCATTTTGGCAGAAATTTGGGGAGAGATCACGCGCATCATTTAAAAAACGAATATTTTTTTACCATTTTTTTTCTTATCTTTGTGTCATGTCGAGAACGGGTATTTTTCTGCAAAGTCTGCAAGGAATAGAAAATAAATAAAATTCCTTTAAGTTAATCAATTAATAGTACTCTTTTCTATTCGTCAATTTGCATTCACCTCTGTTCTAAAATTCTGGAGCATACCATATGAATACACTGAATTGTATCTGCAGCCATATAGTTCCACCAAAGAACCGGTGAAAGGTTATTGCGGATAAATGTAATATTCAACAACATCAATTATTCTACAACAATAATTCTACAGTTGGTATCACATGATTCACGTCAGAAATCACAAATACGTTTATTTGATTTATCCACATGACCATCCATTTGAACATTGTAAACTAGGCTTAAAGCCTATATAAAGGTAGAAAGAGCATTGGTGAAATAACAAAACAAATAAATAAATCCCAAATGGCTTCTCCCAATCAGTTTCTTTGGCAATGATGGCGGTGTCCTCTTCTTTAATTTAAATAAGAATATTGATAAAATTCGTTACCTGTGGTAGATTCCACTTCTCCGCAGTCATCCTCGTCGTCCCAGCATCCCGACCCTCCTCCTCCTGAATAGACGAGATCATCTCCTTCGTAGGTCGGCGAAGCTCCGGCATGCTGAGAAGAACAAAACAAGTCTTGAGGCTGGCTTCACAGGTGGAACAAAGATTAACAAGCCATACAACATCACGACAAGGGATGGGAATCAATGAGTAAAATGTCTACCAATATGCATTACATTTAATGCATTGTATCTGCTGGATTATGCTTTAAGGGTTTTACATGTTTTATTCTTTATTAACGTAATAAACGTACAGTTACAGTTAACGATAAAACAAGTTGCAAATTGAACACATTTATATACAATACATTCCTTTATACAGCTTCTTTCACAAGGATGTAAAACCAAAATCTTTTTGTCAGTTTAAATTTTCTACCATATCGAGTGACATATGGCTTCACAATTTTTTGATTATTTATATTAGAAAGGTTAGGTTAGGTTTAGTTTGAAACAGTACAGTCTAAGTTTTGCAAGTTGGCTGAAGCCAATTTGGAATGACTACGAATATACATGCCACAGTGGGATAGAATGCTTAGGAATACAACCACTATAATCAGCTATTTCTAGCACAATTGAAAATATCTAATTTTTTGGACTATTTTGAGTACATTATGTTACATTTTGATTTGATTATTTTTATTTTTACCCAAATAACTTCGAGGATTCTTATTTTTTCATAGCAATTTACCTTTTTCCCACTTATTATCGTTATAATTGTAGCATTTTGATTTGGCTGTAGATCAGATGGAGGCTTAGAAGTTTTGTCACAGTAAAATTTGCTTAAACTTTTCCTATTAACGGCAATATTCGCAGCATTTGTTTGATGGTCAGGAATCAACATGCTTCTAGTAAAGGATATTTTAGTCCGAACGCGTCTACTCATCAAGGCTTGAGAAGAGAAAACTCTACCTTTTACAGGAACAGTTTTTAACTGTGTTCTACTTTGTAACATTTGTTTTATTTCAACTGTAACTGTAAGTACTTTAATAAAGAATGCAACATATAATACAAGTTATAAGGAATCTCGAATTTCAATTTGTAAAAAATTCAACTTTAACTGCATATTTTTAATCAACGGAAAATTCTGATATTTGTGCGCTAAAAATCTGAATATTTCTGTAGTTAATTGTTATTTGTAATCAGACTGTTTCGAACTTGCGAAACTATTTATAATGTTCAGAATTATTAAATATAGTTTCCTGATAATTATATATAATTGACTTGCTCTGAATACGTAGCAAATATTAATATACGTTGAAGATTGTTAGTAATTGTTAATTTTTCTCCTAGACGTCACTACGACACTCGCAGCGTTTGCAATAATTACGAGTTAAATTTGGTTTGTCAAAAAAATGGTGATTGTTAAGTTGCATGTTTAATTGGAATATTGTCTTCAAAAGAAAAATTAGTAAGGGGATTTTTAATATTTTTGTGTCACAAAGGAATATTAAATAAGGCAAGTGACCCGATATTAAAATCACATGAAGATACTATTTAAATTATCTTTACTCTATCCTGTTCTTATCCTCAATAAAATAATAGCCTAAGTTATCTGTCCTCGAATTTGTGAAGCGGTTGGACCTGGAATGGATAGAGGCATCATATTGGATTCTTATTAAGTTAGAGTTAGCAACGTTAGAAATCCGCCCCTTCCCCCTTTTCTAACATTTAATACCATTATTTCAAGCTCTGTTTTCCATGGTTAAGAGCAGGTGATTAAATTTATCAATTTGTCACATAATAAATAGGTAAAATAATTTTAAATTTTTTCTAGCATTATGACTTAATTCCTTTAACCAGTTAATCATTTCTTATTTTAAATTATTTAAATGTCGTCTGCATTATTTTTATACTTTTTATCATTGAACTTAGATATTGCGTGAATATTTTCTGTTTTATATTTGGCTTTAATAGTAGCTTAAGTACATATATGATAATTTTAACTTTAATCATCAATTATTTTTTTGTTGCAATGAAACTTTTATCGCCAGTATTAGCAACTAATTTATCTACCTCCATAAAAAAAAATGGAAGAACTTAACGATAATTTCGACGCAGCTAAGAAAACTATGAATTATCTTTCTAAATGAATTCTACCTGATTCTAAACTGCATTCAGTGTATTGGGAGACTTTAGAGAGTATGAAGATAAATAAATTATTGAGCGTGTAGCAGGTAATCTCATCCAAACAAATAACCATTTTTTTTACCTGCCTCATAGAATACTTTAAAATTCTGAAAAAACAAAAAAATTACTAATCACGTTATATGACGAGCTGTATGCTAGTTTGTCATAGATAGTGCTAAAAAAACAAAAGATTGTTTAAGAACATAGAGAAGTTTATAGTTTGAAAGGAAAAATGTATTTATTATAAAAAATAAGCATTCTTAGAACTCGCCGCGAAGTAAAACGTGACAACTTTTCACTAACAGTAGCTGTTGAAATTTAACAATATGATTTCAGCTTCTCTCGGTGAAATTTAGAATACTTACGTGGCAACATATTTGAGAGAAATTAAGCAAAGATCAGTGATGCACAAGCAAACTATTGTG
>CM063510.1:106078999-106088999 GCA_032207245.1 Pardosa pseudoannulata | reverse complement strand
ACTTTTTATACAATTAATGAGTCTTAAAAATCTCTTTTATGAAAAAGTTCAAGAAACTTTGTAAATGATCATTTTCTATGCTGTATACGGCTATTACTGACTGCAATCCATAACATTTGACTTGTGTGATTTAGTCAGCTTTTATTCACTTAAAATAGCATTTGTGAAACAACAGTCGCAAACGAAGTATTGTCTAATTGGTGATAGGACCGAATGACGTAAGTACAAAGGGGGGAGAGGTGCGATCCTTTTGAACAGAGGTTTCTTTGGGGAAGAAGACATGAAGGAGACAGAGTTTCGTGAGAGACGACTGTTTTATATGTGGCCTAATTAAGGTAATTAATATAATATTTACTGAGAAATAATTTTTTTTCGAAGGAGGTTATGTTTTAATAGTTTTTGTTTATATTTCAATAAATTCAGTCTTTGTTAAAAGTCACGTGGGCCCTCTTTTTTCATCCATTGTATAAAAACTCACAGTAAAGGAACAAGGGGAGTCGAATTTCGATATTTGACTATTTTTTATAATGGAAATATATAATGTTGTTATATGAAACAAATAAGACATAAAATGCTTTTAGAATATAAGTTTTCTTTAAAATACGAGATTGTTTGATAAAAATAGAGTCGTCCAGCAGTATTCCCTAAAAATATTTCAAGTATATGGCATGTAAACCAATTGCTTTTATTTTTTTCGTTTCATTGTTATAATTTATGTAGAATTAAAACTGGGTATCAGTTTTCCCTTATGGCAAATATTATTTATATACAACAATTATTTGAAATTATACAATATTTTATGAACAGTTTTCTTCCTTTTACTGTTAATCCTTTGTAACTCAGAAAAATACTTTTCTATTTTCAAAAGCATATCCAGTTTAATGACAAACACATTAAAAGAGAACCTTCAACGTTTTAAATAAGAAATATATAAAAATAATGTACCAAGGCCATTCCAGAATTACGTATTCGATACGAAAATCTTCAAATTGGAAAAAAAGTATTTTAAAAGTTTAAAATTAGGGTTTAACATAAAACAGGTTTCAATATAGTAACATAATAATGTTATTCGAAATATGTCTTTTGATATTGAAGCATATACCTAATTTGAGTTTAAAGGAACAAAAAAATTAATTTTTTAAAATTAAAATCTGTTATTTAAAAGGTTTTTTCCTTTTAAGGAAGTAACAGGATTATAAACGGTTGCCAAGACTGCTCGGACAAGTACTTTAACTGATCAAGGGACGATTTCCTGTAACAGTGGTATAAAGTGTTGTGATTGTAATTAGTCAATGACATCAGGCATTTGTAGAGACTCACTTGTTGCATCTGCTGGTGTTCCGCCGGCACCGATCTTTGTTGCAGGCTAAGAGGCAGAGACATGAGGAGTTCTACGTCCCCGCGGACGGAAATCCTCGGATCATCTTCTGCCGCCATGTCCAGGATTCGATCGCCATTGACCACAAGACCGGAGATGATGCCCTGAAACGGCCGCTCGATGGCTCCGCGTAAAGGACTCGTCTTGCCGCCTACCTGGATGGTTGAATGGCTGTTGAAGACCGTCAACTGGCGACCTGAAAGAGACAAGGCTTCTCTTAGTCGCTCCTTCATCAAGTGGAACGAATGAGTAGTGTTGATAGTATTATAATTTGCGACAAGGTACTTTTAAACTTTTAAAAGAAAATCAAGAGAGAATAGATTCGCAGAGGTTTTTCAAGAGGGTAAATGTTTGCCAGAAAATTTCATATTTCAATGACAAAGATTTGGTGAAAATAATGCAAGTAAGGAGTAAATAGAGTTCTGAAATACATATCCTCCTGTCATGAGTATAACGGTTACAATGATATATCACATTTACCAATTAACTCTTGCAACAAACTCGTCTTGTTATCAATCTGGATGGTTGAATGGTTGTTGAAGACCATTAACTGACAACCTGAGAGAGATAACTTGTATCTTTAGTCACACATCTTCTTCAAGTTTAGCGGACAATGCGTGTTCACAGTTGGGTATTGCCTGAATAGAGTGTGCTAGCCTCAGATTAACCTACGGGGGGAGACTACTTTAACTTCTACTTGGTCTATATCTCGACAGTTTTTAATCAATGATTTCTTCAATTAAATTTCACCACGTGACAGAGCGAAAGATTGTTTAGTGTTCAGAACTATTTTTTAAAAAAGAGTGAGAAAAATAAAATGTACTTGTGAAAATTTATTATATGGTCTCTTTTAAATGCAAATAATTACAATTTATTGATTTAAAATTTAAAAAGGATGTCACACATAACCCTAAAGTTTTTTTACGCTCATGGCATGGTTTCAGATGTGTTCAAAGGTACCTTAAATGTAAACAGTTCAAAAGAAGTACAATTCTCCCTAGCCGAGATAGTTCAATCGGTAAAGACAGCGAGCTCGTAACTGAAAATTTGCTAAGATCTGCCGTATTCGTTAAAGGTAACTGGGGAACCTAAAATAGGTTCGTAGTCATACTGTATTTCCAAGTTTTCAATTAATTCCTCAAAGGGTGGCAGACCAAGTCTATGGGTCATCTTCTTGGTCCTGCTTCAAAATTGCTAGGACCCACTTGAGCGAAGTTGTTCTATCACCTTAGTGGTGCTCATTAAAACGAAAGGTCCCCCCCCCTTGGCCTTAATACGAGAACTTGTAGGTTCAATCGTTCTCTATTTGTTCAAGTGGCATGTGAAACAACAATAAGTTTCTCCATAGGTTAACATCGAAAAAAGGGAATCTAATATAGACATTATCAAACCACCTTAATAAAATCCTACTGAATATTTTTCTCCCACATAATCTTAAAGACACTTTGAATTATAAAATTTTACAGAATTAATTTTTGATTTTCATGCAATTAGTGAATGATATGTGTAAAGTTTGCTCTCTTTTACGGTATGTTTCGCTTTTATATATTCACTACATTCTAGCTATTCACTGTTAGACCTGTCTATAAAGAAATTGGATTTCAAATTTCGGTGTCGCTGTTAGATTTACTCACCAGGTGGCTGTTTGACACGAACGTTGTGGTCATCTATCTGTATAGTGGAATTCGGTCCGGATCGGGTAAATCGGACCACGTGATACTGTCCGTCGTTCACGTGTACACTATGTTCACCGATAGGGTGATCTTCTGTGCCCATGTTGTACACCATGAATACGTTCCCATCTACCTGTAAAACAAAAGAAATACGGATATAACGACATATGTTCATACAGATTCCAGCAAAATTTGGCGGAAAATCACAGGGAATTGATTGGCCGCAGTGTTCTTACAATATTTTAAACTTTAAGCCTTATAACAAATGTTGTAATTGTTTTGTATTTTAGAAAATTAATCCGGAAAGTAAACTATTTTAAAACTAGCATATAGCCCGTCATATGAAGGGATCAGTAAACATTTTAATTTTCCAGAATTGTAAAGTACCCTACGAGGCAGATAAGGCTTTGTATTTTGGCTGAGAATTATCTGGTACACGCTCAGTAATCTTCATACTCCTCTAAAGTCTTCCGATACAGTGATTGAAGTTTAGAATCACTTTGATTTCATTTAAGAAAGATAATTCAAGGTTTTTTTAGCTACATCGAAATTATCGTTAGGTTTTTCCCAATTTCTTTGCCACAGTAATTAATGGAAGTAAATGAATGAAACTATCATTTCTACTACACACTGGAGGTAGATAGAATTTGTTGTTAATACCGGTGATAAAATTTTCATTGCAACAAAAAATAATCGATGATTAAATTTAAAATTATCACATATGTACCTAATCTATTATTTAAGCCAAATATAAGAGAAAATTATTTACGTAATATCTAAGTTCAGTGATAAAACGTATGAAAATAATGCAGACGATATTTAAATAATTTAAAATAAGAAAGGATTAAATGAGATGGTTAAAGGAATGACGTCATAATGCTAGAAAAAATTATTATTTTTACCTATTTATTATGTGACAAATTGATAAATTTAATCGCCTGCTCTTAAACGGGGAAAATAGGGCTTGAAATAATGGCATTAAATCCGAGAAAAGGGGGGAAGGGGTGGATTTCGAACGTTGCTAACCCTAACTCATCAAGAATCCAATATGGACGCCTCTAGACATTCCAGATAGAACCCCCTTCTTAAATTCGAGGACAGACGGGCAGATAGGCTAATATTATATAGAAAATGGTTAATTTGATTAAAAATTAAAAAAAATTATTTAAAATTTTTAAAAATTTCTAAATTTTTTTAAATTTTCTAAATTTTTAAAATTTTTTAATATTTTAAAATAATTAATTTTCTTTAAAAATGTATTGAAATCTATTAAAGTCTTGTATAGAAGACTGAGCAGAAAATTGTAGTTATTGATAAAATTATACTTCATAATTTATTTTTCACAGAGAGTTATAATGAAAAACAATTAAATTTGTCAGTTTTATCTGTATAATTATATATAAAGAAGAAATAGACTAGTTATTCTTAAAATACTCAGATAATTTCATACTCAGTTTTATTCTACACTTTATAGAGGTCCCGTATAAGCATGTAATTCTTGTGTATTGCATGCTTATACGGATCAGCATTTTCAATTCATAAAATCTTAGATAAACAGAGAAAAAGCTATTAAAAGCATTTCTTTAAAAGAAAACTCATATAAATGTATTTTCATTAATAATTTTTGAAATAATGATTTTATTTTTTTCATTCATGCGGGGAAAATTTAGAATACTTTGAACCCATAATGATATTTAGTCCTAATTGGGGTACCAAGTGTCCTTAATAAGTAAAATAGATTGTCTCAAAATTTGACATCTTTTAAAACTGAGTATTTTAGGAAGTTTCAAATTTCTATCCTCTTAAATTTATAATACTGCCTAAATATTCATAATATGTTAAAATAATAACAAATTATTAGTCATGAATAGAGAGTGTAAGAAATTGAAGATTTAATATAGTGTGATTTCAAAATGGTGATAAATAAAAAGAGCATAAACAAAAAAATAGAAAATATTAAAAAAAGAAGTGGATAATATGAATACAAAACTACGCGATTGGTTAATTCTTTTTATCCTGACGGTACTTATAAGTACCGCTTCAATCAAACACCTATCTGTTCCTAATAAATCCGTTTTTCCTGACGGTACTCACAAGGACATAGGATGAAAGAAAATTATTGAAGAAATGAAGGGTAAAATAATAAAAAATAAGTCATATAAAGAACTTATGAAGAATATATAAAAAATTAAATTTTAAAAAATCCAGAAAATTCGAAGTAATTAAATAAGGATAAAATACTGCAAAGAAAATAAAAAATAAAATCATACAAAAAGAAAATGAAGAAATAATATATAAATAAGAGAAAACCTTAAAAGCATGTGGCGCGAAAACAAAGAAAGGATAGTTAATGCAGGAAAAGGAAATAAAATAAATAAAGAAGAGCAACAAATAAATAAATTAGGTAGTAAAAATAAATAGGTTTAAAGTTGAAAAAGTTCTTACATTTGAAGAAAATTAAGTTTTAATAGTAAAATCTTCTTCACTTACAATTTCTAGTTCCATGTAGTCGTTGGAAGTACCGCTGTCTATCCGTGCTAGCACTCCATTGTCAGCCATGGTAATGAAGCCTAACGCCACCAGATCGGACTTAGTGTCTGGCATTTTATCCGGAGGAAACGTAAATGTAATAAGTCCTGTACCAGGGCCGAATTCGTACGATATGCTCTCTACAAAAAGAAAGAAAACATCAGTTTATTCGGCAAATAGAATAAGTGTCCATTTTGAGTTATAATTCTTTTCTTTTAGAACTCAAGTTGAAATTTACAGAACGATTGTTTAGCGCAATGAGGCGTTAACTATTTTTATTTGGTACAGACTATTAGGTGTAAAATTTTGCCATGACCTGCATATAAGTGTATGTTTAAAAAAATTATTTTATTTCACTCTTTTACTTATATTTCGTACTATCTTAAAAGCCATATTTTTTATTATTATTCATACAAATTTCTTTGAATTTAGCTACTCTCAAAACTTTTGAAATATGCATATAACTGGTCTATCGTCTGAGTGACAAGTTATCAATGAGTCATTAATCCCATGTATGTATAAATATGCATGTATATTAATAGTCGGAGTTCTCATGTGACGTGAAGTGATGGTTGCTTTGCTTTTACTCGGTTTGGTTACGTTTGGTGCTCTAAGATTTTTTTGTTTCTTCTACCTTAGAAATTGGCTACAAATTAGCCCTCGTTTTGGTCCACGTGGTTTGTACCACCATCACTAACTCCAGTATGAGCACAACCGTGACAAGTTATCAACGAGTCATTAACCCCATGAATATACAAATATGAATGTGTATTAATAGTCTGAGTTCTCATGTGACGTGAGGTGATGGTTGCTTTGCGTTTGCTCGGTTTGGTTACGCTTGGTGCTCTACAATTTTTTTGTTTCTGCTGCCGGAGGACTAGACTACAAATTAGATCTATTTTTGGTTCACGTGGTTTGCGCCACCATCATTAACTCCAGTATCAACACAACAGTGACATGTTATCAATGAGTCATTAATCCCATGTGTGTACAAATATGCATGTATATTCATAGTCGAAGTTCTCGTTTGACGTGAAGTGATGGTTGTTTTGCTTTTACTCGGTTTGGTTACGTTTGGTGCTCTAAGATTTTTTTGTTTCTTCTACCTTAGAAATAGGCTACAAATTAGCCCTCTTTTTGGTCTACGTGGTTTGCGCCGCCACCACTAACTCCAGGCAACGCTTCTTAGTTCGTCCGCAAGTGAATCCTGCGGCGCTCCGGGCACTTTGAAGGGGGCTGGCCGAATGGGGTGGCCCAATACTTACGATCTGCCCACTTCCACCAGGGCAAACCTAGAAGACCTCATGGCCATATGGGACCGGATCGGTGCTTGATTGCCCCCCGAGGACTAATGAGACTGGGATTAATTCTAAGCCGATTCTGAAAGACTACATATATGTGCACCAACCTCGAGATTTGATCCCAGAAACATTGGTATCTAAGAACATTCTCCAACCAATTCAGTCACCATACATTTCATTGATTTCATTGATAACCCTCGTCGACGGAGTATGACGTACTATAATAACTAGATCACTAAATTGATAACTAGCACACTAGGTTAAATAAATTAGTCCATTAGATTTTGACAAATATTAATGTTTTAAACAAGTTACGTATGAAAGAAAACTTCATTGGGATGTTTGTATGTTTGCATGTGTGTATAAACATGAAAACGTAAAACTAAAAATCAGTTGAATAGATATAGTTAAGTATGTCAATCTGTATTCACGTGTAAAGGCGACAGTTTTCCCGCTGATGTTATGTAGTTTTCATACTAAACTTAAATCTATATTAGAATGTGTCTTTTTTAGCTGTTAATTTACGTAAACATAATTAATAATGCAGGATTTGGTACATACACATTATAGTAGAAAGATGAAGATGAATTAAAGAGGATTCATAACTGATTCATCTATCTTGTTGACCAGTAGACACAGAAACACTAGGCACAAATAATTTAAACATTGCAGCAGTGGCAAAGCAAACTTTTATTATTCGGATAGTGAAAATAGAGTCATTTTAATTTTACTATACACGCTAAACGTGCTTTGTCAAAGCCCCCACATATGATTAGAAAAGAATAGGAAGAGATATCTTACATTCTCTCCTTTATAATAAACTCCTAAAATATTTAATGATTAAAAAAAAAAAGCACGACTTGTGTGATATTACAAACGAAGTTTTCATCTCTTCTCTGTCTTTGATTTGAACGCGCGCGCTTCTCTGTCATTGATTTGAATATGCTTTACCGAATTAGGACAAAAAATTAAGTTAAATTTTGATAAAAGAGTTAAAAAATTTATCTCGTTCTTTTCTAACATTCTTATATTCCTTTGGGAAAAACATATGCTACCAAAATATGTGCTTTAGAAATTGTTCACTTAAAACTGATGACTCCTCTTTTTGTGGATATTTTTGGAGAATTTTTATGGATGTCAAACAGAAACTTTTTATTGAATAGAATAGAAGTTATCAACCGGTAATCCCTGATACAATTTCAATACACTACTATGGAATTCAGACAATTTAATTCACTAGGCTCATAGAACAAAAGTTTCTAGTAAAAAAGAAAGTTTTGTTTAAGATACAAAATAGGACATTATATTGCGATTTATTGTAAAACAGATCTCTAACTTGGAAAACATCTACATTAAAGTAGTTTAATCAACCTTACTTAGGAAAAAAGAGTAACCCATTTATTATTGGTTACTCTTTTATTGTACAATATATTATCGTACCACATATTGTACAATTGAATAGGCATAAAATCTGACAACTGTACACATTTGGAATATTACTGAGAATTTTTTTTTTGCTCTTTGTAAAAAACAATTATTATCCAATATTGAGTGGAAAGATACTATAAAAATTTACTCCATTTACAACGATATACTGACTTGATAAACGATTTCAGCTGTAACAATTATTAGAAACGGGTGCAGCTCTCTGCTTGAAATATAAATTCCTTTACATAGCTCTGTGAACCACCAGAAAAAAAGCTTATTAAATAGTTTTAAACCGAAAATAATAAAATATTACACTAATTTTCAATATATACATATACAAATCGTTACCCCGTTTGTGTTTTCGTCTACTAAAAGTAATTAAAATTATTAATATGTAAATGAATATATACATAATTCAGTAGAATATTATACTATAGATTTTAATCCAGTATGATGCAGCTGCACATTTATAATCCAATAACAGGTATCCAAGTTGAAATAAATAAAATAATAATCTAAGAGACACAATAATTGTGGAAAATAGATCAGTCGTGGACAAAGAATATTTATTTACCGGAATATAAAAATTTCGATCGCTTAAAAATTAAAAATGGCTTCTTAACCATTTTACATGTGTGAGACTCCGAACGATGGCCATATAATAGAGCTCTGCTCTCCTGGAGTACATGGGTTTGAATCCCGCTGCAAGCCTGGATGTTCGTAGACGTTCGGAATCGGCTTTAGGTCCTGGTGTCATTAGCTTTCGTGTAGCAGAATATTGTATCATAGCACTCCAAACTAAGCCCAAACTTTACGCCAGACAGCTGGGTGATGTTGAACCCACGTTGCAACCATGTACAATTAAAAAAAAAGGGAAATGAGTTTTCGTTGGAACAGAATTTATAAAATAAAGTTTCTTGTATTTTTACCTGTATGCTAATGTCAGTCGGAATTTACAGGAGAAGGTTAAGTTATTTCAAAATTCTTGTGCGTTGTCCATTTTTGAACATGATAACTTTTTATACTGAGAGTAAAATAAATGTAGAGTTTGACGATTTACCAAGCTAATTTTTTGTCATTACTTATATATGCATATCCAGAATAAATTCCCTTACTAACTCGTATCTTTAAAAATCATGTTAATAGAAAATTTAAATTCTGAGGTAAGTGATTTGCAATATTTTAAAGGTCGTCGCCCTGTGAATGGTATAGTACATAGACACAATAAATTTTGTTCCATAAGATACAAATGACATTCTTTAGTGCGAAGAGTTCATGGAAGTGCTATAAGGTCTAGTAATGGACAACCAGAATGTATTGAAAATACACAATCAAAACACAACGTAAAAGAGAACTAAGTTTAAACCCTTGCCGTTGATGTCTGAACTTTGTTAGGGCATCGCAAATGTGTCATTTTCGGAATGCTCGACCTCAGTTCGGGCAAGAGAAGAAACGGTATTTCAATTCCGTGAAGCCCGAAATTGGTTCGTCCAATGCATAATATTTAATTTGCCTTTTCTTCAATAAGAAGATTTCACGCAGTAAGGCAAATCTCAACTTATGACAATTCTGGTTTTAGTTTCAAACTGAAGAGGAGTTTATTGTTTGTCTATTGGCTGTTTTAGACATGAAAATGAATTGAAAGGGCACTATAGTAGTTCATGACGTTGCAACAAATTGCTCTATAAATA
>CM063510.1:106046499-106068999 GCA_032207245.1 Pardosa pseudoannulata | reverse complement strand
TATCAAAACAATCGAAGATTGGAATTATATTCCTTTTTTTTTCTTATTTTGGTACACGTATTAAGTTGCTTAATACATAAGTCA
The DNA here is from genome assembly GCA_032207245.1 of Pardosa pseudoannulata. Taxonomy (NCBI): domain Eukaryota; kingdom Metazoa; phylum Arthropoda; class Arachnida; order Araneae; family Lycosidae; genus Pardosa; species Pardosa pseudoannulata. The sequence continues at coordinate 106,068,915 of CM063510.1, read as the reverse complement.
GTAAAGACTACTACTTTTATTCATTTTCATGCATTCAATTTCCAATATCCTTCTCGACTTGTTAGAATGAGGCGGTAATAACTCAGCAAAATGAATTACAATTCTGAATTCTGTTGTTAAGTTTCTATAGTGCATAACCCGTTTTACCTCAAATAGTGACGATTTTATACTTAACTAATCAGGTAAGGGATTAACAATAATAATAGGGGACTAAGGGATTAAAATAAAAGATATGTTAAAGAAAAGTAATTTTTATTGAAACTAGCGTAATTTCTTTATCTTTGAAAGAAATTTTTACATTTTTGGGGTTCTATATCTGGCTCAACTCTGTAATTTTCAAGGTCCCTTTTCCTCTTAACAGAAAGAAAAATTAAAGAATGAAAATCCTTATATGAAAAAGTTTAATGTTAATTTATCCCCTTGTTAACTACCAGAAAATGTAAAATTTTCATTCCTGTAAAAGTCTTTTTATTGACAGAACCAAATATAGGGTTGAAAAGAAAAAATATTCAGCAAAAGTTTGTGCCAAAAATGTGTTCTTTTTGTGAAGAATAGTTGAATATGTAGTTTAGTTAAAAATAAAGAAAGTAGATCTCTGGAATGAAGCAACTGTAGAAAAAACGAAATAAAAAAATTTCATTTGCGAAGGCAAAGCGTAATTAAAATGTAACAAAAATGTTATCAAAAATTAGTTATTAGTCTCTTACATGCATAAAAACAGATCCGAAGATTAAATTACAGTTTTCATTTCGAAATGAGAAGAGAATAAGGAAAGCAAAAGCTTTAAAACAGGAAAAAAATTGGAATTTTTTGCCTTTGCAAGGAAGACACGTAAGATTACACCACTTAAAGTTAATCAGTGTTTGTTTTCTACAATTTTTCTCTACTTCCGGTGAAGCAAATGCATTTCTAACGGCAGTTTTTAATTAGAACTGGAGTTAAAAACATCATGTAGCTTGTGCTAGAAAAATAACTTCTTCCATAATTTTCTTTAGAAGTAGATTTTATACGATAGATGAGTAAAGATGTGTTTACTTTTTGCTGTATTAATTCTGTAACATATTGTAAATTAATAATTACTACGTCTCTTTTTGTATCATTGATAAAAATGTGTCCATTTGAGAATATTCTTATGTCTAGACTGTGTCTAGACGGAGTATAGGATTATTATTATTTTCTTCATATGATCATCTAATGCATTGGCAGCACGCGAAGATGAAAGTTTTCTATATTTTTTCATGTAGGCGGATAACAAATTTGTCATACGTAGATGGAGTAATATGAAAGTAGAGATCGCCCGATGCATCTGCCAAATTAACGTCTATCTATCTTTAAAGAATTAATTCGCTATGACAGATGAAAAGTCCTGTTTGATGTATGATGGTAATAAGATTAAAAATATTACTCAGGGTCACCAATTTTGGGATTAAAATTTCTTGTGATTTTTCAAAAGGAAATCATTTCGTTTCTGCGTTTGCCATAGATTTTAACATGATTTATCCCTCGTGAAGAATAATTATTATTTAACAAATTTTTATCTTTATATCTTGAATAAACTTTACGAGACTTTTGCCGCTGGAAAGAAGCATAACTATCTAGAATACTAAAAAAAAGAGTTTGTACCTCTAAATAGGTTGTAAGTTTTTTAACCCCATCCGGTAAAATGACGAGTCTAGCTCGTCATTAGTTTTTCATTCCATACCGCACAATGACGAGCTACACTCGTCATGCGATTAAAGTTACTGTTAAATATGATAATTAATTTAGTTTAAAATTTCTAGTGTACTGAATTTGGCAACACTTTTATCACTTGTGAAAATCACAAGTCACTATTGCATATTGTTTACTTGGTACAAGTCATTGCCAAATTAATGAGTCAGAATAAAAGAAAACCTACTAAGAAATGCCGTGTGTGTTACAAGAATCAAATTAAAAGTGAGACTTCTTGGCGGTGTAAACAATTAAGAATTCCTTTGCACTTTGTTTTGAAAAGTACCACTAGCTTGAAGACTATTATCTGTATACCTTATTAATGTTTTGCTTTGATATTTTCTTAATTTTACTGTTTCTGATATTATTTAACACTATGTAAAAAGTGGATTTTAATTAAGAATATGTAAGAATTGTAAAATGAAACAAGTTTTTTAAATAAAAATTAAATGGTTATTTCATGCACAGTTTTTCATTATTAAATCATACTGGAAGGAGTTAATATCATTTACAGGCACTACTGATACAGATTCAACGCATTACGTTGATGTGATTTCAGAAAATTATGAGTTAAATCAGTTCACTTTTTTTGCATATAATAGACGAATAGTCTGATAAAATGGAGGATAACCACAGAGATTGTTAAAATATGAAGATTCTGTTTAGGTTGAAGAATTAATGTGCCTTATATCATCTCGAAGTATGGTCTACTCTTCAACTAGCCTTATCATGTTGTATAAAACTTTTCTGCTGTATATCTGCAGAAAAGTTGAGCTGATTCTTTGCTACTTATCATGATGGATGTTTAATAATATTGTGATCAGTACGTTTTCTCAAAACTGTGCATTGAAGGTATACCTTTTCCTGTCCGATACATGATATATGATGTAAACATATACTGATTTATACAATTGCATTTCACATGTGATACAGAATGGACTATATTTTATATACGTTTTTACATGTTTTTTATATTTCATATCATTGTTTATCCCATATTGTGTTTTATATTTTGTAGGATTGAGTTTCCCTTGTTGTAACAATAGCTTACATTCGGTTCAGCTCTTTTTACCTCTTCCTGTGGCCCACGTCAAAGACATACCAGAACAGAACCGGTTTTAACTAGAAAGAAACTTCGGACTTCTTCCAACCAATAGAAGGGGCCGTTGGTTTGGGGGAATTTTGAACCCTCCCCCCGCCGTTCTGGAGTGGACCCCTGTTTTTTCTCCACTAGTCAGTTGGATTTTGTTTTGAGCTGACAAGGTTGCTACCAGAAGAGTAGAAGGTGAACGGCTGGTATCCGCGGCTTGCGAAAAAAACCTCCACCATATTGTTTTTTAGGGCCGACGCCGACTCGAGAGCAGTCTTCGATATCTACAAATGATAAGTTGATTCCAGTTGTATTCCTTAGGCATTTATTTAATTGTATAAAATCATTTAATCAAGACCTATTTTCCATGTGTTTCTTAATGAGTCTTAATTTCTTCTTTCTCAAACACTAAGCCAACGTAACATTATTTTTACATTCTTGTAGGGGCACTTGGACCCGAACCCTCTACTTCTGCTATGTCTTTGACGATGACTCACGGGAAAAGGTTAAAAGATCTGAACCGATTGTAATTTATTCTTACACTTTGCAAGGATATTAAGTGGATTTCTCTACCAACCTTGTCCTTGTCCTTTGGGTTGGCTGCAGGTGTAAGCTTTCTCTAATCCGAAATACAAAATTAAAGTCTTCTACTGATAATAGTTTTCGATTTACGACATACGTACGCAGAGACATCAATATGAAACTAATTATAATACCCTGAATGAACAGTACAAATCAATGGTGAAAGTTTCTTTGCAAGTACGTATACATCTAACAATGAAACTTGTCAAAATTAACTTGTATGTGGTTAAAATAAGTAATTCCATTGAAATCAGAATACTGAAATTTTTTGTAATTGCAATACTTTCTTTACTGTTTATAAGTGAGTAAAAATAGTTTCAAATATTTTTCATGAGGCTGTTAAATTCACCCAATATACACCTAATCCTCGTATGGGATTTTAAATTTGATTAAGGTCTACATGGAATACAAAAGTGATTCATGTCACCATGTTTTACAGTCCTTCTATATAGTCATCAGAATTGTGTATAACCTGTTTCTAACGACGTGGAAGTCACAGAACACCTGTAACAGCTCCTGTTCTGTTGATAGTTCGAATGCACCGGTCTATTGCCGAAAGAATCTCTGGAACAGTTCTGAAACAAATGCCCCAAAGTGGTTTCTTCATCATACGAATTAAGTCACAAGGGCTTAGATCTGGGGAGGATGTTGGATGGTAAAGCTGTTCCCACCCCCATCTATCGAACAAATCAGTTTGCGCTATATGTGGTCGAGAATTGTCATGCAGAATGATAGAGAGTTCTGCAGAAAGAGTAGAATTTTTCTCATGCTCAGCCGTTCATTCAGAATGTGCAGCACAATCGTATGCTCAAATCTTGTCTTTCGGACCAGCTCACGAATCGTTTTGGCACCGATCATTGTCTATTAAGTGCAGCAATATCATGCACTTCTGCATCGCTGACACTAGAACGACCTGTACATGCATGTCTGCCCCATTTTGGCGTTCTTTATCGAATGCTTTTACACATCTTACTACTGTTCTGTAAGTAATGCAGATTTCTCGCAAGCCTGTTGAAGCCCTAGATGAAATTGCGGTGATGTACGACCTCTGGTATATTGAATTTTTTTCCATTTTCGTTGTTCTTATTTTGAAAACATCTTAACAACACTTACTTTAGACCGTAAGCTAATACAAGGTTCAGTTCTTCACGTCACTTCGCATTTGCATGACGAAGAAAGGACGATTCTTTTAGCTGAGATGTAAGGTAGGTATGTAGCTTACCTGTGGTATACGCGACATTTTTTTCTGTTTTGTTGCGTAGCTTTGCCACTGTTAAAGTTCCAACCGTTGTAAGTTTCCAAGAACAGAGAAGGATATTTCCTGAAGCTGTAGTCACGATTTTACAGAATTCTTATAATTTTAGAAATTTCTGAGGCGAAAAGCGATGAGACTTTAGAATTAGAGATAGTTTATGTCTAACCTGCGCATCCTCTAGCCACTAATGTGGAAGGTATCAAGGCATCTCTGATGAGGTCACCCGTTTCTCCATTGAGATCCAGTGACGCCAAGCATCCCTGGAAACCCTGTCTGGAATGCAGGAGTCGAGGTAGAGTGGCATACATTGACCGTCGAACACCGCCGATGTAGAGCAAACCCTGTAGATCCAGGTGAGTGTTTGGACCCGGACTGCTGACCTACAAGAGAGAGTTTGGAATATAGCTTCATATTATGATTTATGAAAGAAATAAGATTGGATATTTAAATTTCAACTGGTGATGGAGGGAGTAAGGGACTTGTTGGTCAAATATGCAAAGCCTCGTTCCATGAGAAAGGAGCAGACGCAGAGTAAAGTAGACTCTGTAGCATTACATATAAAGTTTCCGTCCAGTTATACAATCCAGCCGACTTGCAACGTATTACAAAAAAGAAGACCATCATCTCATGAATCATATCTACTTTTTCATAGTATTTAAAAAAGTTCCATTTTCTGACATCATATTTTCAGCAGGATTCAAAAAACAAGAAGAAAGACAATATTTTGGCTTGAATTAATAAATATAGAATCATCGTGATGAAACAGGGGTAACTACCTAGGTAAAAAAGTGCAGAAAGAATTTGATTATTATTAATGCTACGTACATGTGATTAACGGACAATTATTCTGATTTTATAATCACTCTATATAATAATAGTTTAAGTTATCTGTCCATCTGTCCTCGAATTTATGAAGCTGTTGTACCTGGAATCGATAGAGGCATCCCAATTTGATTCTTGATGAGTTTGGACTAGCAAAATTCAAAGCGAGTAAAGTTTATCTTCTCCTAAACTATAGATCCGATTCTAAAATAAATTGGTATAAATATGCTTCCTATAACAGCAAAAACTACTGTCGTCTTTAAAATGTTCGAAATCCACCCCTTCCCCCTTTTCCGGCTTTTAAGGCCATTATTTCAAGCCTTATTTTTCCCGGTTAAGAGCATGAGATTAAATGTATCACATAATAAATAGGTAAACCCCCCATTTTTTAAGCATTATGACGTCATTCCTTTAACCATCTTATTTAATCATTTCTTATTTTAAATTATTTAAATATCGTCTGCATTATTTTCATATGTTTTATGACTAAACTTAGATATTACGTAAATAATTTACTTTTATATTTGGCTTAAATAATAGATTAGGTACATATGCGATAATTTTAAATTTGATCATCGATTATTTTTTGTTGCAATAAAAATTTTATTCTTCGGTATTAACAACAAATTCTATATACCCACAGGTTGTAGTGGAAAAGATAGTTTCATTCCATTACTTCCATTAATTACTGTGGTAAAAAAAAAATTGGGAAGAACTTAACGATAATTTCGACTTAGCTAAGTAAACTTTGCATTATCTTTCTAAACGAATTCAAAGTTATTCTAAACTGCATGCACAGCATCGGGAGACTTTATAGGAGTATGAAGATAAACAAATTATTGAGCGTGTACCAGATAATTATCAGCCAAGAAACAAATCATTCTTTTACCTGCCTCATAAGGTACAGTTCTGGAAAATTAAAAATTTTACTAATCCCGTTATAGGAAGGGCTATATACTAGTATGAAGAGAATAGGCAATATTGATTTTTTAGTCAGTGTTTAAAAAAATGTTTGTGTTGTATGTTGAAGAAGTGAATAGAAGAACAATGTTGTCTAGAACAGTATGGAATTTTACCTTATTTTCAATCGCTTTAACACCTACTTCAAAGATGTATCACATAATAAATAGGTAAAAATAACATCTTTTCTAGCATTATGACTTTATTCCTTTAACCATCTCATTTAATCATTTCTTATTTTAAATTATTTAACCCTCCAAGTGGAACACATCGAGGAAAAAAGTCTAAAAAAAAATAAGCAAAACTTTTACTCTGTCAATGGTCAAAGAGTTCTATGATTTTTTCCTTCACCCTTTGTCGACTAGAATAACATCTTCACTACCAGCTATATAAAAATTGCATAAATATAATTTTTTTTCCTACGTGGACCTATATAAGTATCCCTCTCAAATGCACAAAATGCACGTTTAAATCTAAAAAACTATTTTAACACAAATTTTAAACAATTTTTAATTAGAACACATTAATTATAGGACTTAAAAACCATTAAAAACAAATGAAATTTAATTATTTTTACGAGCACGCTGTTTCGACGCAATTTCTTACGAATTGCTTCAGAATAACAAATATTCCAGAAGAACTTCTGATTACTGCTGCAATTTATTGGTATCAGTCAGAAGCTTAGACATCCTCGCATGTGTACCTAAGTTGTTAACTACCATTTTTTTCAACAGGATTATTTTTCAGACGAAAGAGTCGAGGTCCACATATGTGGACTTCGACTGGTAGTGAAGAGGTTAAAATACGGGAAACCCACCCTCGTTATTGTCCCTTTACTTCCGGTTATAAATAGATATATAAATAGATATTATAGATTGTTAATTTTTAATACACATAAAGCTCGTCAAGTCTCGAAGATCATCCCATAAGAAATAATGGATTCTAAAAGTACAAATAAAAATATTCTTTGAGAGACTTGTTTATATTTTTTTACGAAAGTCATCCAAGATATTCAAGTGATGCAACTAAAGATACATCTGTTACCGCAAACAAAATACTTCGAAATAGAGATTTACAAAGCCATGAAAAGCTATCAGCGTCTTTGTGCCTCAGGGGGTAGGGGTGCATCCCTCAATAAATGTCAGTCAAAGAGTGGTGCAGTTCCTAAACAATCGACCTGATCCTCTTACCACAAAACTAAATTGAGGAAATCACTGGCAAAAATGTACGTTACATTAATTTTCGGGTCATTTGTCGAGGTCAAAAATTGTACGTTTTGAAGATATCATCGGTTTAGGGGAATTGTACGTGCGAACCTCTTAGAGGGTTAAACATCGTCTGCATTACTGGGTTTATCACCTGCATTATTGGAAAGACTTATTTGCATACAAATCTTTCTACCTTCACAATGGCAATACTAAAATAATAAGCAGAAAAATGCATACGTGTTTCTGCTTCAATCTTACACTGAAAAAAATCCTACGACAGAAAAATTTACGCAAGAAAGCTTATACGAAAAGAAAACTATTTTTCTCTTAGATCAATATTAACGACACATGATCGGGATTTTTCCCTTCCGGGAAGATTTATAACTATTCTTATAAACATATCCACAAAACGGCCGCAAATTGGATCCCAAAAAATAAGCGAGTTAAAATCTTTTTCTAAACAGATTGCGTTTATTTTCTCGAAACGTGTTTTGAAAATGTGTTCATTCCCAAACGTGATTTAAATATTACGCCTCGTTTAATTTTTCGGAAATTTTCTCGCGATTTCATCGTTTGCGAAGTTATGACGAGCTGGCTGCGCAGTTTTAAAAGAGACCCCTGCCAAGTGATAACTGGAAATTTTCTGCCGAGTATTCATTAATCTTTCGCGTCGTACTCGAAACAGAATGTCGTAAGAGCAAACCCAGCAGAAAATGAAAAATAGTAATTTTCGAAAATTGAATAGCTCTTGTAAAATATATATGATTTAAGGTTTGCCGTAACTGCGCTAGAGAAACACTGATTATACATTTTTTTCTTTTAATACTATATCTCATAAATTTTGAAATAAATACAGCAAAGCTGTAATCCTCCATACATTTTAGAAGTTATAGGAGGCATCCAACCTTATTAGGTGTAAGGCTTTTAACCCTTTGACAGTTTCATTTTTTTCCAGAATTCGGTCAAAAAAATGTCACATTTTTTATTATATTTCTTTGTTCATTTTACATATTTAAGTAAAGATATATTATTAAAATTAACATTTCTAATATTTTTAAGTAATTATTACAACTTTTTTTTTCTTTCTATGAAAGTATCATAGAAATAAAGTTTACCTTTAGTCTCATCGATATCCAATTTAATTTTTGGAATTCCAGTGAAAGCAAATCTAGGAGGCTTATCCGAAGGATTATCATAATTCATTTCAAAAAATTGTCTTGCTTGACTGATTCCCTCTGTACTACTTATCAGAGTCACTACTATCCAGGTCATCTAGTAAAGTTTCGCTACTATCATTTACAGATAATTCAGTTTCTGATTCCGAGTGACAGTTCGAATCACAAGAAATTAGCTCCATAAGTTCTGAATTACCCATTATTTAAAAGTAAAAATATATTATTCAACTCTTACATCAATAAAATTATAAGGCGGTTAGTAAAATATAACCAGAAAGCTATACACTGAAAGATAACAATTCGTCTTCTGTTACAAAACATTCGAAAAAATCCGCGCTTTTGAACCAATGAGAGTAGAAAATACAATAAACTGCAAAGTATCATTTACTGGATCTATACCCCTTTTGGTGCTCGTTATAAATGAAAGGTGCACCCCATTGCCTTAAATCGAGTAGCCTCCGGATCATATCGAGATTGGTTTGAGGTAAATCAGTAAAGGCCCGAAAGCTGTGCCCGTACGGCGTACGGGCAAAACAGGGAAGTGGTTAACTACTACATTGTAAATGCTTTAAATAATCACTCTTCCTCCCACGTGTATCGCATAACTGTTTAGATAACAATAAATACCGACACACAGTTAAGATTAACACACAGCATAAAACATGAGAAGTAATATCCTGTTACCAACTAAGACAGCAACCAAAAGCAGCAATAGCATCCAAAATTGAAGAAGTATGAATCAAGAGTATGCCTTCGTTTTTTACAACATGCTGTAGGAAAAATAATAACAGAAAGGGAAATTGAATTAAAAACTGGGTGACTGAACGAAATTTCAGATATATTATGATGTATATCATCTCTTGAAATCCAAATTCAAAACTTTCGATCACTTTTCTAGCAAACTAAATTTCATCATACCAAGGGGACTATAAGATAAGATATGTAGTTTAATAAAAAATATAAATGGATTTATTTATTTAATCTTCTAAGCATTACGTACGTAATATTCTCGTCAGACGAGGATGTATTCAAAAAGGTGTGCACGTGTTATGAGGTTATATTTAGATCCGGAACTTTTATTACAAGTACAACTGTTATAACCAGGTAATTAAAAGATTTTTATATGTATCTAAATCACCTCATAACACCTGCACATCCATTTAAAAATATCATCGACTGTGGCAATTATTAGACAACGTGCTAAAATGTGTAAAACTGATTATTTAGAAAATCAAATTATATCAGATACTATTTTCTAGAAAGGGCATAAAAAAGAAACTATTAAACAAATCTAATTAAAGGATTTGTTTCATTATTTCAAATGATAAGCAGTATCAAATATTCATTGTGAGTAAAAACAACCGAATGATATCAAATGTTAATAAAAGCGAGAAAAATAATAAAATATCTTTAAATCAAATTATAGAAAGTATTTGATTGTTGTAAAGTTCGTTAAATAATGTTTTTCTAAAATTTCGTTCTTGTTGTTTAACTCTTTGTATACAAAATGACCATCCACATATTATAGACACAAATGTTATTTACTAAGTAGTCTGCTTTAAGCAGATACGTTAAGCACTATTAGGCCCATCATTCCCACATTCTGCTAGATGCAATCGGCAATTAATTACATTGTGGTTATATTATAGATAATTATATTCTAGCACAATAAAACTAGGACGAGGACAGGACTTACAGTACTGTTAGAGGTGACTAGTTAAGAGTATGATTCTAATTACTATTACACTGTGTATTAATATGTGTAATCATGCCATACAAATACAGTTATAATACTAATTAACTGCAAACTGTGACAACTGTTAGATTTTATCAAACAAGTGTTTACATGAAATGTATATAAATGTAAGTCATATGTATAAAAGCTGTAACATTTCTGACTGGAAAAAGTGAAAGTTAAGGAAAATTATGTATTCACCCTTGTAAGTTTTTTGTTCACACTAATGATAATGATCCCTGTTCTTGTGTCACCGTTAATGGTGGCTCTTTTGAGAGCAGCTATTATGAATTATCTACATACATAGATACGATAATGGTCACTATTATACCTCCGTTACTGTTTAGGGTTGTTCACTTGAACAGCTATCGTAAATTATACTTTGCTTTTTTAATACAAAACACTTATTTGCTAAGCTAAAATTACTTTTCTAACGTATGCGCTATTTTTTCTCTTTCTTCTTGGATTTACTGTGTTACACGCTGTAGTTTGTTTTCATTTCATTTTAGACTAAGCATTTTCTCCCGAAAATTGTTTATATTTGTGTATCATCTGTTAAAAATGTTCACTCTTTTTTTTAATCACCATATATATTCCTGCCTAACAACCTTAAAACCGTTATTATTAGAATATATATATATATATATATATATATATATATATATATATATATATATATATATATATATATATATATATATATATTAAAAATAATCACAGTACACTATATTATTTTAAGATTGATATAATATAAATTATAAATTATGAATAGATTGAAATGAAGTTTTTAACCCCTTAACGTGCACGGTCGAGTTAACTCGAAGGCACTAAACTGGCCAAACTATGTACACTCGAGATAATTCGAGCGGCTTTGTACTTTATGTTGCTATAATTTTTCACACTCGAATGCATTCGAGAACTGAAAATAACAATGTGAAAGCAACAAAAAAGATAATAATCGTTTTTTTTATATTTATCATTTACATGAGATTGTAAGCTATATTCGACTATTTTCTGCAATGTAGTCAAAATCAAAATTTGCAATAAAAACTTTGATTATTTTTGTAATTTTTTTGGCGAGACAACGGTTTAAATTATGATTTTACATTAATAAATTGTAATTTTTTAGCCGGTCTTTAAAAAAAAACTGTTCATTAAGGGGTTAATGCTCGAGTGGAGTTATGACCCCTCACTTCATTTAAACATGGTTTACGTACCAATGTTACCGAAAAAAATAGAAGAATTGAAAGAAATCAATAGTTACACAAAACTATATCTAAACAGCCTTAACATACCATAAATACAAACATACAGAATAACAGCAACACAGCAATAGAAGAAGTAGATTAACCTAGATATATATTCTAATAATAATTATAATATTATATATGTATATGTATATATATATATACATATATATATATATATATATATATATATATATATATATATATATATATATATATATATATATATATATATATATATATATATATATAATGCAAAAAAAAATGCATTTAAAATAGTAAAACTGAAACTTCGTTTGACAACAGTTAACAGCTACCTTTGTAATCATATCATCCACCATTAACGTATGTTGATGAAGAGACGGTCTCCCGATAGTGACAGCATGCCATTGGTTATCGTTTAGTGTAGTCCTGGTGTTCGACCTTACTCCCCTGGGGCCGTCTCCGAGGTTAAAGACGTAGTGCAGATGCCCGTCTATTAATTCTACTGCTATAAAATCTTGTCCCTTGCCGGCGTTGTACAAGATGAGACCGTTGGGTTCCATCGTTTTGAACTGGAAATACAGATTGAGGGTGGAATAAGCTCTGAGCTGTGGCAGGCCGAGGAACGTGAATTTCGATTTGAACGTCACTGGATGGTGAACGATGTTGTCTTTCTTTCCAAACTTTGCTGTCAGCTGGAAAGGATTGATAAAAATATGTCATCAAGAGTTGGACCATGAAGCTTACTTTGGGATATTTGAAGGAAACGCTAGTTTCCTGCCAGTTTTCTCTTTAAGGTTGTTTATTGCCTTACTTTGAAATGGGCTAGCTGTCCACTGTGCGCCATGTCTAGGTAGTGTTTTCGGTTGAAGATTAAATGCTGAAGGTGGCCGACGAAATTAGGCATGTCGGACACTGGTTTGATGTTATCTGGATGAACGGAACCCACATGGATTGTTTGAACGTCTAATGCCATGGAATCTACTTCTCCGAGATCTAGAAATAACGGGTACCATTTAAACAGAGTCAAAAATTTATCAGTCTACTGTCTCACATAGAAAAGAAACTTACAGATCATATAAGTTTAAAAAAGTAATTTATTTACAAAAACATACGATTAACAAACGTATATACGATTAACAAACATATATACGATTATCAAACGTATTAGTGTATCTCATTAGTGATACTCATTAATTACATTATTTTGAACGCTTGTTGTTCCTTGGGATTTGTTCGTTTCCATGTTATTCAATAGGAGAATGACAGGTTGACACTGGAAAATTATGTCAAATCTAATCGAATTTTACACGAGTAATTTTAATGAAACGTATAATCAATCGAAACTTATATGAGGTCATTCATCAGATCCATATAGCAATCCATCTTAAGTTAAACATCGTTATATAAATAAATACATTTTATTGCTTCTATAGAAATATTTGATATCGGAAATTCCTTCAGTATTATGATTGATCACTATATTAAGTTAAATATCATTTTTCAGATAAATTTAAGTCATGCCTTAATAAAATAATCTCTCGAAGTTATTTTTTGAAATTTAGTAGGAAAATTTTATATTGACATAGTAATTTTTCAATCATAATTGAAAGAAAAATATTAACAAAAGTATGCATTTATTGAGTATTTTTACGACCAATGTATTTATATAATTTTATTAGGGGGATAAAACTAGTATTGGTTAAGATTAAATCGCAATAAAAAGTTTGGAAATTGAAACAGGAAAAAATCTACTTTCAGACTAAACGAATCAATAAAATAATAACAATTTTATATATACTCCTTTTTAAATCTAATAACTCAACTGGAATTAATTTCTGGTTAAAGGTATCACAAAAGGAGAGACATCAGTAGTTACGGATCAATTTACAGTCTCTTCTAAAAAAGGAGAAGAATATATTGGCAGTTTTCAAAATTTATTCCCTTTGAAATTCTTTAGAAAAGAATATTTCTCCCTTTAGAGTTTGAACCGAAATGAGAATATTGTTTTTTTTCTCCTTCCTGATTTCTTTTCTAAGATAATTATCACAAAGATTTTACTCTAACTACGTATAAAAGAGTTTTTCTCATGAATTTATCATGAATCCCTGAACTTCTCCTCCTTTTATACTCATAACAAGCTTTCAAGTTATATAGCAGAAAAATGACACGACTGTTTCAAAGGAAAAGCTTGTCGTCAAAAACAGTTTAGGTTTAAACAGACAATCTGGAATTTAATAATTTAGAAAATTGACTTTAGTTTTAACATTTACTTAAATATTAATATTTCGTTCTTTTTCTATTATGAATCAGATTTTTCACACGAAATTCGGCTGAGTTCCGGTGTTTAGAAAAAAAAGTTGCATTTTAGTATTAAAAATTCAGATTTATATTTCAATTTCTTTTCAAGCTGGCAGTTTGTTATATAAATATAAAAACATTATGTCGTTGTGGTGAGGCGATTTAGATCATTCTAATTAATATAATTAATGTAAATAAAACTAGAAGTTGAAATGCTCAGGATCTAAATCTGACCTCATCACATATTTTGTAAAGGAGAGAGAACCTATAAAAATTAATTGAATAGATTCGTCGTGTGCGGGATTCTCGGTCTGGATTATGATCCCAGACCTAGATTAGAATCATCTCTTTGTTTACGACAGTAAATTCGGTAAAGTTTCAGTGTTTAAAAAAATTTACATTTTACTATTAAAAATTCAGATTTATATTACAGTTTTTTTTTCAAGATGGCAGTTTGTTATATAAAGATAAAAAATATTATGTCGTTGTGGTGAGGCGATTTAGATCATTCTAATTACTATTATTAATATATATGAAACGGGGAGTTGAAATGCTCAGGATCTAAATCTGACCTCATCACATATTTTGTAAAGGGGAGAGAACCTATAAAAATTAATTGAATGGATTCGTCGTGTGCAGGATTCTCGGTCGGGATTATGATCCTAGACCTAGATTAGAATCATGTCTCTAGTTCATGACAGTAAATAAGAATGTACCTTTTGTAGAATTATTTATAAGTCTCTAAGGGACAAAAGTTGAAAGATCGTGAAGCTGTCGGAAGTGTCCAATTTGAAGGGGTTGTAACGTGAGTTACACTGTTGACCGAGGGACGAGGGCGATGTCAGTGACCCCCCCTTTGACCCCATTGGACAGGACGGGTGACTGACGATGGTCAGTCTTCTTTGGCGTTGGCAACAAGAGTTTTAGATTTTCACTCAGCAGATTTGGAGGTCCCTTCGTCGACCTCATCAGAGGCAAAAAAATCTCAGTTCTTTTGTTCATCTCAGGAAAGAGACATCAGCGGGAATTTCTTCCACAGTCCAACTACTCCATATTGAGATTGAATATATTGGCATCTACACTCCAACAGCTCCATATTGAGATTGAATCTTTTTATGTGAGTCACCAGATTGTAGAAAAAAAGAATGAAATTATAAATAAAAAAATAGTCTGCAAAACGGTAAGTCTTCGCTCATTTTGTATCTGGTGTCTTGACTCTTTGCATTATATCAACATGGCCTGGTATAAGTCCTTTGTACGTAATAGGGGTAAGTTGTAACCCATGTTTGTGGTTTAAAGGAGGGGAAAGGACGACTAGTTAATACGTACAGCTCTGCTAATTGGAGCAAGAGTAAAGAGAAAGACCAGAGATGAAAAAGATATACATAAAAAAGAAAAAACAGAGAGATAAAAAAGAGCTGAGTTCGAGAGGCCAAGGCAGTTTGGTCCGGCAGAGACTCCGGAAAGATAACGAGTAGGATATCTCGCAGCTACCAGAAGTGTTCCAGAGCAGGAAGCCCCAGACCAGTAGTAGGACTAAAGTCTGCATTGCCATCCCATCAGTCAATATTATCCGCAAAGGTGTCTACATATTTTGACCATCTCCAAGTCTGAACAGCTCCCGACCAGCGTACAGCACTTGCTTTGCAAAAGTATTTGTAATTTAAGTTGGATCTTAGAATTAGGTCCTCTGGAAAGTTTCCCAGTAAGTGTTTGATGTCTGCATATTTTGAATTTTGGATAAGGGAGCGTATAATATTAGAGAATTTTGAAGGGCTATTTCTTAAAATTTCACAAACTTCTGCTTATGTAAATATAAATAGTATAACAATAAATAATCTTATTTTTTATTTAAAACTATTCAACTTTGTTTGTATTTATTTTAGTGAGTAATATTTGTTTTGGCAACCTTTACTTAACTCAATAGTTTAAAAGTTAGTCTGTAGTCTCTCAAAACCTGTGGTTGAATTTAAACTGTAAATAACTTCCACACCGCAATCCAAATAAATTTAGTCTTAGACTGACAAAATATTGACCACTATAATTGATCACAGGTAAAATACGTAAATTTATTGAGAGCTACAAGAATGTCGTGAAACTGTTAAGAAAGTTTTGAATACGACCGTATATTGGTAAAATAAATCAAAATAGTAAGTCAAAATGTAAATAATTTTGATAGATTTTGACTAAATTATACTAAATGATTCATTGAATGATAATGTATTCAACCACACACAACAAACGGATTTTTGTTTTAAATTTAAATTTTAAAGTATAAAATGAAAGCGGTTTTGAAAAAGATGAATATTGTGATTTGGTTTGAAATAAAATCACCATTGCAAAGCACGAGTGCAAAGACAGTCAGTGTATAAACTGGTAAAGTAAATGGTTTTTGCAGTTCTGTAGGGATATATCTCACCATAGCTCTTTGAATCCGAGTCGAGATGTACGTCCATTTTGTGTCCTCTGCGTCTCAGATGAACTGTGTGCCACGTGTCATCATTTAGATTTTGGCCAAGATCTATGAACTAGAAGAAGAAGGGAAAATGATCTTGATATGATCATAAGATTTCAACAAAAGGAAATAAGAAATGAGCATAAATAAGGTTTAATAACACATTCGAAGACGAACAATTCCTCTCGTTGTTTCTATAATAAGAAATCTTATTGAAGAAAATATTTTATAAGATCCGAACCTTAATTTACTTAAATAAGTTTTCAATTATACACTTAAAAAATAATTTTGGCTTAAATTTAGTACATGCTTTAAAGACAGTGCAGCAAAAGTTAAATTAGTATGAATGTTTCTTGAAGTATATATAGCATATGTGCAATACAACACACACACACAAAAAGGAATATGAAAATACTCAACACTAAAACTTTTGTTTTTAACTCCAAGCTAAAACTCATATTTTTGCCATGTGTCTTTGTGCAAGATTAAGACTCTCTTCAATTTTAATTAATTTAAGTCTACAAAATGTGTACTATAAACTTCACAGGAAAATATCCGACATGTGTATCTTATTTGCACGCGGAGTTAGCCTAAAAAGAAATGAGAATATTTTTAGGTACCTTGTTTTTGTTTCCTAAATTGATGACGATCTTTAACCGTCCACCTTCTAAACCGAGTGCCAGGAAAGTGGTCGCTTTGTCCGTGGTAGTTGCCAACAGAAGTCCACCAGGTCGAGGAGTACGAAATCGCAGCTGGACGTCCTCTGCTTGGGTCCTGGAACCTTCTGGAATGTCGATTTTAAGGTACTGAGCACCGTCGAAGCTCAACTCACTAGCATCTGTAAAAACAAAAGGGAAGCCAAATGAAGATACCATAAAGATTTTTGTATAATAACACATAAATAGCTTGCAACAGATATTCTAAAAATGTAGTTTTCACTGAGATAAAGAGATAGGTCACCAAATGTTTGTACTCATCACCATTTCGAGGATTTCAAACATTTCTCATTTAATACAGCAATGAAATGAAGTTGTACTTTTGAGAAAGCAAATGTTGCAATGTTTCTACTTATTTTAGCAATGTTTTTAAGGAATATGGTTTGGATATACGTTGATAGTGTTGTATTGAGATGATCATAAGCCTATTCTTAAACTTCTTGTTTGGAAAACATGAAGGAAGGTTATGACATATCTTTTAGTCCTGGAAAATTTATTGCCTTATTAAAGTAAGGGAATTTTAACGTGCGAAAATAAAGAGCATAATTTTATATAATTAGAAATTAAAGTAGAGACTTAAATTTGGAAGGATAAGGGGAAGAACAAGAAGGCGTGTGTAGAATATAATTACGTGTTACGGGTTCCAATTTAGAGTAATAATACGGAGTTAATAGCAAACTTTAAAACTATTCTGAATCATGTAGAAAAGTAAAGAAAGTATTAAAATAAGCAGATTTGAGATTACAAATAGCCAAAAAATATTCCACTTATAGTTTACTAATATCAGTTTTCAGGTTACACAAACAACTTCCATTTTAACAATTGTAATAAGGTTTTTTTCTGACTCTCAGCTCAAACACTGTTGACTTCATCTGAAAGGTGAGTACTCATTATATATTTTGATATATATATGTAGCTTGTTGCGAAAAATATTTGTTTTATAGCCTCCTCGATGTTTCTTTGTAAGATATTGTTTTGCTTAAATCACCAAATTAAACTCCATATATGGAGTAACTCGCAAAGCATAATAAGCACAAACTTTAGGGCTGCCAAAAGAAAGTGATAATATGTAAAATGACAGCGAGACATATATACCAGTTGAAAGGATCACAGCTGTATGGAAAAAATATTAATTGGAAAATACCTATGAGGGAAAGATGTTTTTTACCACTGAAATTAAAGGAGCAATAGTTTAAAGTAATTTCAAGATTTATGACAATATTGTCATAATAGTATTAAATTTATTAAAAAAATGAAGAACTATTTAGTTTTCTTTAGATGATTTTAGATTTAAAATATTTATTTTTCTATAATACCCAAAATGGATGACTTCTAATTATTGAGTGCTACAATAAGCATTACAACATTTCATAATAAAGCTCTCTCTCTCTTTGCATTTTCTAATCAGTCATATCCAAGTTTTTTCAGCTTTTCGTTTTATTCTTACACTTCCGTAATTCGGAAGCTGTACATCAGGGTATTTTCTCTCATCTCATGAGATTAGACCTTCTGGAATTTTTCTTGTAACCATTAGATATGAGTTCTCCCATTTCAATAAATGTTAAAAAGTACTTAAATACATGTTTTAATTTAACAAAAATTACTTTGACTTTTAAGCATAATAGAGCTTAAGTATTTAAATATTTTTCAAATTATGGTAGTAACGTAATTTTTTTAATTTTACTTTTCCTTTCATCTATTTAACACAGAGCATCTTTTCCGCATAGGGAGGTTTTAACACATTGTACGCGGGACACGTACTAGTACGTTTTCTGACGATTGATACTTGAGCTCGGGTCACGTACTAGTTCGGGTTATAGCAAAAACATGGTTTGTTTGTGGGTACAAAAATAACAGTATATACCGGAAAATGAAGCCGAATGTTCTTGTCTACTACATTAGATTCTGGAAAATTTTAAACAGATAAAAACTAGCTTTTACATTAGTTGATTCGAAACCACAGAACGGGAAGGTTGATTAAAAATAATCAATTTAGATTTAAAATTAACTTTTTATTTATCCTTGCGAAAATGATATTTTATAGGTATATTTATATATTATATATATATTTGTATTTATATATATTTGTTTATTTGTCTATTTATATATTTGTTTATATATTTCAACATAAAAGATATATATATTCTATTCAAAATAATCTATTCTAATATATATTCTATTCAAAATAATACGAAAAGTTGGTAGAATTAAATCTCAATAGATCGAAAATTATTTAATTTTTTATTTAAATAACTTTTGATTTATTGAGATTTAACTGAATAGCTAAATTTCTGCACAAAACTCCCGCTTCCGGTACAATTCCGCTGCGAGAAGTACCATCACACAATGTGTTAAAATTATAAAAAGAAATAGTAATAATTTAATCCCCTCGAATATAATGGTTGTAGCCAAAACACAAAAATACAGTTACCTCATATTTTAATAGTTGAAACGTAGTTGAAGCTTACTGCTTTTAGTACTTGATAATCACTGTACAATTATATGTTCTGTCATTTTTACCTTTGGCACAGACTGGCCCCGTGAATCCTGTCCTGGTGCAGTCGCAAATGAACCTGTTCCAGCCCTCGGAGCAGAGACCTCCGTTGAGGCACGGTTGGCTGTCACACTGCGAGGGGGATGTATGGCACGAGGGCCTTATGCTGCCGGAGTCCTGTTCCCTAGCGTGTGCAGCTAGGTCAACCGTCCGACCGTTGATGACTAGCTGTCTCAGGCACCCCACATAGCCGTAGTTCAGTTTGGCGGTCCATACCTCGTTCGGAACGTTGGGTCCCTGATCAGAAGGCGCCAGTCCTCCCACGAAGAGAGGACCTTCGACTTCCAGCTGGTTGGCAGTTCCTAGAAAGGGAGATTAAAAAAAGTAGTTACGTGTATTAACACAGATTGATAGTTTGCGAATCAGGCTGTCTTACGATTCACCGATATCAAAAGCATTGTCTTCGTCGTAGAATGGCTAAAATAAAGAATCGAAGTCAAAGCATTTCTAACTAACAGATAACAACCTTATTACGAACTGAACAACTTCTCAAATCATTCTGGCACTCAAATTGATAAAAACAAACGCATACTATACATTATTCATTACAGATAAGGGAAGTGTGCAAGGAGATTAAAACTTTAGAAACATAGCTTTTATAACTCAGTTCTGATGTATTCCAAGCTATGTGAATTTGGTACCATAAATTCAGTACTCAATCACGTTGTAGTAATGACTTCTGAAGCAATTATATCGCATGTTACCTATATCGACTGCAATATGGTAAAGCCCTTTCGATATAGATCTTTAGAAGCAAGAATTAAGTCAAGCATCCGATACTAGTGGTAAACAAATATTTTATTTTATAAGTAAGATAAGAAAGTTATATGCTTGAGTCAGGAAGAATATCTTCGAATGGCAGTATTTGAACTCTACTCACACAACGCTGTTATCTAGAGAAAAAACAACTAACTTTGATCCTTTCAGATAATGTGCAAATGATAATTCCAATAGTGCATCACATACACAAAATGAAAAATATATATAAATAAATAGGCGTTCTTGGAAGTCTTAGAGCACCATCCTCAAAATTTCTTTTTCATTTTTAGGGCACATTGAACACAGTGAAATGCTTACAAGCATGTATTTTAACTTATAAACTAGCTGATCAAAAACCGAAGAAAAACTTTAAAAAATTTGGTTTAATAACAAATAAAACAAAAGGATGTGGTTTGTTTCAAAAGAATGGATAGGAAACCAGGCTTTTTGACACATATGCAAAATAAGTACATTTTAACTACAATGTGCTTTTCCTAGTTTTCTGCAATCTGATTAGGCAATGAAGTAGACTGTTTAAAAGATAACCTGTATGAAATATTGATGGTCAACGCTGTGATCTAGAAGTGCTGACTTTAGTGAAGAAAACCCTTTTAGTTTAGTCGCAATTCAAAAATTTGGAAAGTGACGGTGCGATATTGTGGGTATATATACTCATATATGGTTTACGAAATGACAAAGGACTATTGATATGTTGTGCATCGGCTAAGGTAATTGAGACATTTTAAGTTGTGAAGTGGATATCTCTCATCATCATGTGCTTATCATAAAATTGTTGCTTAGTTTTGTAAATGGTACGAAGCCTTAATAAAGTCGTCTAAGTTCTACTGCAGGTGGAAGGCAGAAACATTAAACACTTGCAAGGTAACTAGTAAATAACTGTCAACATGTAAGTCAGCTTTAACAAAACTGGACAATAGCACCACCTGTCCATCACCACCAAGAGATCATGCATATTTTTATTTTGTTAAATTAACCCTTGATTCATTTATACTAGATTGGTGCACACCACATTTGTTTATCTTTTCTGTTGAATTATTAAACCACTAGATATATCCGAACTATTTATATGCTAGTTAATATACACAGAAGTCGAGGAACACATATTGAAAATCACTGTGAAATTTATTAAAATAAAATAATTTCTCCAATGTCTCACCAGGTGTCGTGAAATCGTAAGCCGCCTCGTCGACGGCTATCCTCCCTGTTTTGCCTGTTCTCCGCAGCGTGACCGTGTGCCATTGTCCGTCGTCGCACCTTTTGGCAGATGCCTTGACCCTGGCCACACCAGTTCCGAGTCCTAGGATGAGGTAGACATGTCCGTCCAGCAACTCCAGGGCGAACACGTCACCCTGTCCGTAGTTGTACATCAGAAGGCCCGTCGCTTCGTTCGTCCGAAATCGGAAGGCTATCGAACCCTGCTTGCTGCCTTCCCAGGTTGGTAGTGCCTGTAAAAGAAGATGCCTTTGTGGTTACTCGAATCGTAAATGTTTAGTAGATTATTTTTAATCGAAACAATCAAACCAAGTATGGTGTAGAGATAATCGTTATCATTTAGATAAAGCATTTACATTAGCAAAATCAATAGATATGAGGGACATAAATCTTTTTGCAATATAAAATTATCTCTACTAATTTTCCATGAAACCTTTCAGGTATCAATCTGCATACATGTGGAAGAAGCAAAAGCTATTTCTGATAAATGAAGATTACATCATATTTATAAGTTTGAAATTCCTCTTTTTCCTGTTTTAATCTTAAAATCAAAAAAATTTTATCTAGTAGAAGAAAAAAAAATGTGGTAATTCAGGATATTACCCTCGTCAGTTCCTATTGATTTTTTGATC
>CM063510.1:106023999-106038999 GCA_032207245.1 Pardosa pseudoannulata | reverse complement strand
CACAGGGGATGATGCTTGGTGTATATGTATATGTGCTTAATACAAGATTGTTGAGAGTAGTAGTTTTGGATAAGTAGATTAAATTTTTGTTAAAATTTACATAATGCTGTATACATATATGTATATGTGTGTGTATGTGTGTATCTTGATATAGGCAAATATTTATGTTTATTTTTAGTAGGTATAATTTATCTTTATAATATTTACTCTTTCTCTCTCTATGTATGTATATATATATATATATATATATATATATATATATATATATATATATATATATATATATATATATATATATATATATATATATATATATATATATATATATATATATATATATATATATATATATATATATATATACATATATATATACCTATATATATACATATATATATACACATATACATATATATATACACACACACACACACACATATATATATATATATATATATATATATATATATATATATATATATATATATATATATGTAATGAGACTGACTTCTCGATGGGGGGTTGCAGTCATGGCCATAAAAATGATACCGTTTCAGCTATAGACCTTTATTAAGATAACTTTTAAGGACGGGTTCCCACTTCATCATAGGGACAAACTGAAGGGTCAACTAGCATGTAGTTCTATGTACAAGACACGTAACACTTGGGTCAACATCTGTGTGAAAATATCTCTAGAAAAATCTGTCTCCGCTAGCGTGTATCTCCTTTTTATTTGGAAATTTCCTAAATTGTCCGCTAGGGCCATGTAGGTTTATAATTGGCCAGGCCCCTTCTCTCTCTATATATACATATATATACACTTATATATATATATATATACATAATATATATATATATATATATATATATATATATATATATATATATATATATATATATATATATATATATATATATATATATATATATATATATATATATATATATATATATATATATATATATATATGTGTGTGTGTGTGTGTGTATCTGTGTGTATGTGTGTAAATTTCCGTAAATAGTAAAGCTTGCTCCATATGAACGTTTTACTTTTATATTCCTAAAATTAGTGGTAGAAGGAATTAAAGTAAGAGACAACCTGCACATAAAAACTAATTTGAAAGTCTATTTCGGAACTCGGATTTCAATATTTTATCTTACATTTACACATTTGTATACGTATATATATATATATATATATATATATATATATATATATATATATATATACATATAAAACGTTTTGGTAGGTTCAATGTATCTTCACAATGTTTAATATTATAAGGAAATTACTAAAATAATTCCTGATCTGCATGCTCGTGTACTTATATTTATACTAAAATGCATTTGAAGTCGTAATACATTAATCACTATGACAGTAAAATAATTTCACACTTTGTTTCTTCTCGCAGACTGGGCGAACGCCAGGTCTTTGACAAACCTATTCATCACTTATGTGAGCAATGCCTTGTTAGCTGGGTCAGAGGAACAATTGGATATCTGGAGGGGGTAATGACATATCTGAACTTATGTGACTGTACCTCGTGTATTTTTCCCGAATGTAGCAATATGATGATTGGATTAAACAAATGTGCAGTTCTAATTTGCATGTTTCTTGAAGATAGATTTTCTTTTGAGTTTTCTGGCATTTACTTTCAGACATAAAATATTTTTTTTTTCATTTAAATGGATCATAAGACTCATTCATTATATAAATTTTATATTTTATTTCCTAGAATGATTATTTTTCTTCATTTAAGATTTTGTAAGTTTGTAAAATTTTCTAATTATTTTTCAGGTTTAATGAAATTTTTATATAGTATAAAATTTGATAACTCTTTTAACTTAATTTCAATTTTATATTCATAGATTTTGTTATTTTCAAAGTATTTTATTTCAACTTAAGATTATGACTGTTTAAATATATATTATAGAAATATATTTTTTATTCCTCTTAGAAATGTTTTATTTTCAAACATCATTCTATTTTCAATACATTGTATTAAATAAACTACTATTTAACTAACTGTATATTAAACTTTTATCATATTATACTCTAACTTAACTTTCTTTCTCAATGAAATAAAGAAAACAAGGAATATTGTTTTAGATAGTAATTTATTTTAGAAATCTTGTAAATCTTCATAAATATTGAAGTATTTAAAAATTATACTATGATTTAAGTTATCCTATTCCGAATGATTTTAAAAGATGTGATATTAAGAGCCTCCATAATTATTAATTATGACACATTAGGAACAGTAAAATTAAATAAAGTTTTGGATCGTAATATAAACATTTATACGTTCTGCTTTTAAAGCTAAATTTTTATTAAATGATAACAAAAATATTTGTGTATCTGAAAAGTTCACAAAATGTTATTCTTTTATCCACTCTTTAAATTTTTATAATGTATTACAAGAGAATTATTAAATAGTGATTTTAATACTTCAGATTCATCACCTTTCTTTCATTCAGATATTTTTTTAACTTTTGCGCAATTAATAATTTAGTCTCAAAAATAGACCATGTAGTTGATTGTGTTGTACCTAAAAATGCTCATTTAATATGACACTAAACTTACAAATTTAATTCTGTTTATAATTACTCTATTTAAAAACTTTTCTATAGTATGTTATTTATATCAATAAAGGAAAATGTTTTTAGGCGTATCTGCCTGCCTCTAAATACTATATATATCGGAAACGGAAAGGGCTATATACACAAAATTTGGTACATGGATTCTTTGTAATACCATGAAAAACCTCTTCAAGACATTTTAACAAAATTTGAGTTCTTATTTTGTAGATTTTATTTTGAAACGATTTTTAATGAGTTTTTACAGTTTTACAATTATACAAAAATACATTTTGCAGTTATACAAACCAACATACCTGCACTAATTGTTACCAAATTTGACATGCGTAATGTCGTAGAATTTATTTAGTTCCTTTTATAAGAGAAGTTAAAGTATTGAGAATAAACAGAAAAAAAACTTTAAATTTTTTAACACATTTTGACGTTACTTCAGTATTTTCCATTGTTCAGTTGGTGGATATAAATTTTATTCAATCAAGTTGGCGTAAGTAACGACGGTATTAGCTATTACGTGTAACATCTACAACACTGTGTACACACTGTTCTAAACTGGCAAGGTTTCTGGCTAGTCAAATTGTTCTGAAATCAAGGGCAATCAAGGAGATAGACTTTTTAATTCTAATCTGACTTTGGTAACTATATTTTGGAGCTATCTAATACATATATATTTTTAACTATATACTGAATTAATTAAAAACACTATTTGACTTTATTACCTAACTTTATTCTGCCAGATAAATTAACAAATTTTTTAACATCAACAATAGTTTTCATTATTTATTTGATGTCAGTAATTACAGTCCCATAAAGTTGGCGCCATTATCGCCGATTTTTTGCATTCTGTATGAAATATACAACATGACGTTACACAACAATTATAAAATCCTTTATGTGTATGTATTTATGTTCTCTCTGAATTCTTAAATAGCTGATATAGATCAGTACTGCCAAATTTTCAGGCTACACAAATTGTTCTGACATCAAGGACGTAATGATATAGAATGCTTTTTAAAAATCTAAATTCGGAGTCGTGAGTATATGCTGGAGCTATTTAATATAATTTTTTTTAATTACATGTTAAAATAATTAAAATCTGTGACTTTATTACCTAACTTTATTTTGCCGGATAAACTAACACAAAAGCTAAATGTTACATGGCGCGTATACAACACATAAAGAATAAATTTCATTCCCACTGTGATGTGAAAGTAGAACTTACCAGAAAAGATTCTCTAGTGGTAAAAGTAATGGGATCGGCCGCCTCCATTTCTTGACAGAAAAACTGGACATCCCCATGGAAGCGTAGAAGCTTGCTCTGAGATTTTGCCAGAGACAAGAGATCCAAAGATACACTGTCAGCCACAAACTCCACCTGTAAAAAGCAAAATAAATGTGTAAACAACAATAATAATGATAATAAAACATACAACTGATAACAGTAACATACAGCTGGTAGTTTAATTGTAAAATATAAAGTTTCTGTGTCTGCCATTATTATGTCTAATAACAACTTACCTCGATAAATGTACAATCTATATAATTGGAAGTAGGACAGCGTACAGGAAATTTTTACTCTGTGAAAGTGTTTGAATACTTTGAACAATTACAGACAGCCCGTGTCTAGTTAATGGGATCCAATACGGCCTGTCTTTAGCCAAATTATCAATTCCCTTATAGTACTCCATTTCAATGTTATTTTAGAATGTAATGAAAAGTATCGCAGTTGAAATTAGCTTTGCTGAAATAGTTTTCCAATAAACTGAATATATGGTAAACACATCTAATAATTAAAGCGCTTGTATATCACATATTATACACAATAATATAAAATAAAAATATATAAAAGCTTTTATAAAAAATATAGTTCATTGTGTAACAGATGTGACATATAAGTTTATAAAGTATTAGATGTGTATATCATATACGGTGTATAGCACAAGCAAAGGGTTGAATTAAGAAAGACGGAAGACGTGGTATTCTCTTCCTAAAATTTAATTACAAGCCATTTCGATAATCAGAATTTTCTATAGCACGAACACTTCCAAGCTTACTCGGAGATCCGACATAATCCTAACCACAATACACCGTGCTGGGGGTTGTTGCTTTTCTTAATGAATTTTTCCCTTAATGAATCCATTTCGCTTAACTTGGAGAATATTACTTTAAAAGAACCTTTCTAACAATTTAGCAAAAATAAAAAAGTCAAATATTTTCCCCCTATATAATAATAGCTTAAGTTATCTGTCCGTCTGTCCTCGAATTTATGAAGCGGTTGGATCTGGAATGGATAGAGGTATCCATATTGGATTCTTGATCAGCAAGGGTTAGCAAAATTCAAAGCGAGTAAAGTTTATCTTCTCCTGATCTATCAATCCTATTCTAAAATAAATTGGTATAAATATGCTTCATATCACAGTGAAAAATATTGTCGTCTTTAAAACGTTCGAAATCCATCCTTTTCTCCCTTTTCGAGCGTTTAATGCTATTATTTCAAGCCCTATTTTCCTCGGTTAAGAGCAGGCAATTAATTTAATCAATTTATCACTTAATAAATAGGTAAAAATAATATTTTTTTCTAGCATTATGGCAGTCTTTCCTTTAACCATCTCATTTAATCATGTTTTATTTTATGTTATTTAAATATCGTCTGCATTATTTTCATACGTTTTATTATTGAACTTAGATATCAAGTAAATATTTTTTTTGTATTTGGCTTAAAAAAATAGATGTGATACTTTAAAATTTAATCATCGATTATTTTTTGTTTCAATGAACATTTTTATCACAGGTATTAAACAACAAATTCTATCTACCTCCAGGGTGTAGTGGGATTGATAGTTTCATTCGTTTACATCCATTAATAACTGTGGCAAAAAATGATAAGAACTTAACGATAATTTTAACGTAGCTAAAAAAACTTTGAATTACCTTTGTAAAGGATTTCAACATGATTCTATATTGCAATCACAGTGTCGGGAGATTTAGATGAATATGAAGAAAAAAAAATTATTGAGCATGTACCAGATTATTGTTAGCCAAAACACTAACTATTTTTTTTACCTTACTCATAGGGTACTTTACAATTCTGGAAAATTAAAAAAAAATTACTGATCCCGTCATATGGCGGGTTGTATATTAGTTCTTTCATAATTACACAAATGCATATTCGATATATTAAAAAAATAATCATTCAACTCAAGACTACTGGATGAATGTTAGAAAAGAAAATCTCTACACTAGTGATTTCCAAACTTTTTTTGGAGTGAATGCCTGTTTGGTGACAGTTGAGGTAAAGTATCAGTTGCATATCGAGGTAATAAAAGGCAAATTTTCCCCATTTTTTGACAGTGGCACAGTGGCGAAGACAACTTATACTTTCTTTCATGCATCTTGATACCTTTTTAAACAATTGTGGAAATTTTAGTCGAATTGTCTTGATCATTGCTGCGGTACCCCTGGCATACGCTCAGCAATTGAAAATTGAAGCTCTATAAAATCTCAACAGATCCTTTACTGAAAGTTATTATGTAATGTGGGAATACGAAAACTGCCAACAAATTAACAAAAACAATAATGAAAAATTCCTTCATATTCACGGAGAACTTAACTAATTTTCCCTAAACTTAATCAGGCGTTAGTAGACCGTAGATTACAGTAAACATCGGAGTGACGTTGCGTCTGCAGTTAAACATTCCCGACGAGTTTGCAGAAATTTCAGTAATTACTCCGAAGCATGTGTTCCAAGTCAGTAAATAGAAAATTCTCCTCTTCGTAAATTTGTCACAGGCAGGGATACGTCAATTAAATCGGTCCGATATGGCGAGTGCGACGCATTAACTCTTGGCATTACGTTTAAATTGAGTAAATGCTTGAAAATTAATTTACACGGTCTTAGTAGTGAAGGAGACGAAAGGTTTTTCTGGAAATGGAGGTTAATAAACTTGAATGTTTGCAGAGGAATTTTTGATGTTTTAAACCAAAAGTATCGGCGTTCTACTGTTATTAATTTTTTACCCTGGCGTCTTTTGAGCTTTACCAAACGTAGACAAATGGTGAGCAAATCCTACCTAAGTGCTCGTGATAGTTAACAGGAGGAAATTAAAGAATTTACCGTTGATAGCTTTTATTATGTTGGGCAAATTTCAGATGATGAAAAGTTTTTGCTTAATTTTTTTTTTCTATAGAAAACATTATGGAAATATTATAGATATAATCTTTTTAAACTTATAAGACTTATTCATAATGTACAATATAATGAATGTATAGGAGACTTATCCTCTATAGCAATGGTCTTCAAATTGGGTTCCGTGAAGCCCTCTGGTGCTGCGAGATGATTCTAGAGATGCAGGATTAGTATAAAAAATGTAACAAATGCAACATAGACTGTAGTTACGTATTAAATCCATAAGCATAATATATCATTACACTGACTGTGAAAACAGCACAACCACGTAAATTTATTTTTAGGCATTTACACTATTTAAGCGTGATACCAAGAATTACCAGTACAATTATGTAAATCCATTTTCAGGTATTTACTCAATTTAAACGTGATGCTAAAAGTTAATAGCTGTTTCATTAACTCTCTCGGAAGAATTAATTGGTGTAATACACCTTGTCACACATGTACGAAAAGAAAAATTTCTATTTGGTTACTCAGAATACGTGCTTCAGAGTAATCATGGAAATTTCTTCAAAATCGCTGGGAATTTTTAACGTTAGCGGCACGTCACTCCAATGCTTAGTGTTATCTGCGCTCTACTAGAGAACGTCTGATTAGGGAAAATTAGTTAAGTTCCTCATAATCATGAAGGAACTTCTCTTTATTATTTTTAATTCGTTAGTAACTTCTGTTTGCAGCGCAACCAGTTACTATAATGCCTTTTAGAACAACATACTACTAGCGAACGCCTGATTAGGGAAAATGGGTTAAGTTCCTCATGATCATGAAGGAACTTCTCTTTATTATTTTTAATTCGTTAGTAACTTCTGTTTGCAGCGCAACCAGTTACTATAATGCCTTTTAGAACAACATACTACTAGCGAACGCCTGATTAGGGAAAATGGGTTAAGTTCCTCATGATCATGAAGGAACTTCTCTTTATTATTTTTATTTCGTTAGTAACTTCTGTTTGCAGCGCAACCAGTTACTATAATGCCTTTTAGACTATATACTACTAGCGAACGCCTGATTAGGGAAAATGGGTTAAGTTCCTCATGATCATGAAGGAACTTCTCTTTATTATTTTTATTTCGTTAGTAACTTCTGTTTGCAGCGCAACCAGTTACTATAATGCCTTTTAGAACAATACTACTAGCGAACGCCTGATTAGAGAAAATTGGTTAAGTTCCTTATGATCACGAAGGAACTTCTCTTTATTATTTTTATTTCGTTAGTAATTTCTGTTTTGCAGCGCAACCAGTTACTATAATGCCTTTTAGTACAACATACTACTACCGAACGCCTGATTAGAGAAAATTGGTTAAGTTCTTCGTGATCATGAAGGAACTTCTCTTTTATTATTTTTATTTCGTTAGTAACTTCTGTTTGCAGCGCAACCTGTTACTATAATGCCTTTTAGATTAATATACTACTAGCGAACGCCTGATTAGAGAAAATTGGTTAAGTTCCTCATGATCACGAAGGAACTTGTCTTTATTATTTTTATTTCGTTAGTAATTTCTGTTTTGCAGCGCAACAGTTACTATAATGCCTTTTAGAACAACATACTACTACCGAACGCCTGATTAGAGAAAATTGGTTAAGTTCTTCATGATCATGAAGGAACTTCTCTTTATTATTTTTATTTCGTTAGTAACTTCTGTTTGCAGCGCAACCTGTTACTATAATGCCTTTTAGATTAATATACTACTAGCGAACGCCTGATTAGAGAAAATTGGTTAAGTTCTTCATGATCAAAATTAACTTCTCTTTATTATTTTTAATTCGTTAGTAACTTCTGTTTGCAGCGCAACCAGTTACTATAATGCCTTTTAGAACAACATACTACTAGCGAACGCCTGATTAGAGAAAATTGGTTAAGTTCCTTATGATCACGAAGGAACTTCTCTTTATTATTTTTATTTCGTTAGTAATTTCTGTTTTGCAGCGCAACCAGTTACTATAATGCCTTTTAGTACAACATACTACTAGAGAACGCCTGATTAGGGAAAATTAGTTAAGTTCCTCATAATCATGAAGGAACTTCTCTTTATTATTTTTAATTCGTTAGTAACTTCTGTTTGCAGCGCAACCAGTTACTATAATGCCTTTTAGAACAACATACTACTAGCGAACGCCTGATTAGGGAAAATGGGTTAAGTTCCTTATGATCACGAAGGAACTTTTTTATTATTTTTAATTCGTTAGTAACTTCTGTTTGCAGCGCAACCAGTTACTATAATGCCTTTTAGAACAACATACTACTAGCGAACGCCTGATTAGGGAAAATGGGTTAAGTTCCTCATGATCATGAAGGAACTTCTCTTTATTATTTTTATTTCGTTAGTAACTTCTGTTTGCAGCGCAACCAGTTACTATAATGCCTTTTAGACTACATATTTATGCAAAATATCGTGTTCAAAATATTGAAGCAAAATTGAAACACGAAAATTGAAAGACGAGCTCAGTGCAGAATACGAAATAAGAAACTCTAGAGAACCCGTTTGTGTAAGAAATGAAGGAGAAAAGCGCTGAAACACTAGATGCGATGATGTCAGAATTGGTGACACGAATAGCCCCAGTTACTCTATTACTTGGATAAACACAGAATCTTTATGCAATTTTCCAATTCATATGCCTCTTTTTTCTTTACTTTTATTACTACCTTCATAGTGTAACCAACATCTTACATACATGCATATACATTTCAAGGCACGGGGTACCACAAGAAGACCATATTGTCTCAATAGCGCTGCCAGTTTTAAAAGACCACCGATTAAAAGGAATCGCTCAATGAAAGTCATGAATTGGTAGAAATATTTTTTTATACTGTAACGTTGAACTCAAAGTATAAAATAAACCATCTTAATACTTTAGTTTGATTTTCCCTATTGCTTTTTAAAAATCATAAGACTAAATATCTCTTGTTTGAAATTTGCTTTCCTGAAAAATATTCCATTGTATGTGAGTCTGAAATTTTTCAACTAAGGACATTAAAAAGGGAAAAATTTCTCTGTAAGTTCAAAGATACTATAAACCAATCAAACGGTATTAGACGCTCGATATTGGAGTATCATAAGCATCGGTGTGACTTGCCTTTGCCGTTACACGTTTCCGGCAAATGGGCGGAAATTTCCGTAATTACTCTGAGGCACGTGTTCCGCCGAGTCAGCGAGTGGAAAATTTGCTTCTGCTTAAATATGTCACTTGCAGCAATACGTCAATTAGTTCGTCGCGATTGGTGAATGGGATGCATTGACTATTGCCACTACGTTTAAGTAGAGTAAATGGGTGAATGTGAATATATAGGGTATGAATACTGTACATGACATAGGGGTATTTGGATGGATGCGGTGGTTGATAAATTGTTTATTTGTTGAGGTGTTTAATGTATTTGATGTTGTGGTGCCAAAAGCGTTGGCATTCTCCGTTTAATTTTTTTTGTGGAGTGCTTTAATTTCTTTCATCAAAAGTTGTCAGATTGTGACACCAAACACAAGCTTAAACCGTAATGATAGTCTATAGAAGGAATTTAAAAAATGTAACTCTTAAAATTTAAATAATTTTAAAAAATAATTAAATAATTTTCTCAAAAAGTTTCAAACTGACAGTAAAACATGAGTAAATGCAATGAATTAGTAGTATTCACCATAATAACTTAAATTTATGTTGTGTATATTAAAGAATATTTTTTAATCCGTAAAAAACATAAGAAAATTTTTTATAGTTATCAATTTTTAAATCTTCTTCAGATATCAATTATTAGGATGCTTATGAGGCACTCACCCTCTGTAAGTAGCTCTTTATATGTGATAATAACCGACGTGCATCCGACAAATGTCACTGTCAGATTTGCCAAAGTGCTAAAATTATTTTCCTATTCAAATATTTTACTACTTTTAATTCCGTTTATAAGAAAAATTTTCATAGTTATAAAGTTTTAAATCTTTCTTAGATATCAGTTATTAGGATGCTCATGAGACACTCACCCTCTGTCAGTAGCTCTTTATATGTTATAATAACCAACGTGCACCCGACAAATCACACTATCAGATTGGCCAAAGTGGTAAAATTATTTTCTACATAAATATTTTCCTATTTTTTACTCCGTTTATAAGAAACACAAGGAAATTTTTCATAGTTATAAATTTTTAAATATTTCTTAGATATTAGTTATTAGGATGCGTATGAGACACTCACCCTCTGTAAGTAGCTGTTTATATGTGATAATAACCGACGTACACCCGACAAATGTCTCTGTCAAATTTGCCAAAGTGGTAATATTATTTTCTTATATAAATATTTTCCTATATTTTATTCCTTTTATAAGAAACATAAATGAATTTTTCATAGTTATAAGTTTTTAAAACTTTCTTAGATATCACTTATTAGGATGCGTATGAGATAATCACCCTCTGTAAGATCTTTATATGTTATAATAACCAACGTACACCTGACAAATGTCACTGCCAGATTTGCCAAAATGGTAAAATTATTTCCTATAGAAATATTTTCCTATTTTTTATTCCATTTATAAGGAACATAAGGAAATTTATCATAGTTATAAATTTTTATATCTGTCTTAGATATCAGTTATTAGGATGCGTATGAGACATTCACCCTTTGTAAGTAGCTCTTTATATGTGATAATAACAGATGTGCATCCGACTAATGTCCCTGTCAAATTTGCCAAAGTGGTAAAATTATTTTCCTATATAAACATTTTCCTATATTTTATTAATTTTATAAGAAACAAAAGGAAATTTTTCATAGTTATGAATTTTTAAATATTTCTTAGATATCAATTATTAGGTTACGTATGACACATTTATCTCTCTGTAAGTAGCTGTTTATATGTTATAATAACAAACGTGCACCCGACAAATGACACTATCAGATTTGCCAAAGTGGTAAAATTATTTCCTATATAAATATATTCCTATTTTTTATTCCGTTTATAAGAAACATAAGGAAAATTTTCATAGTTATAAATTTTTAAATATTTCTTAGATATCACTTATTAGGACGCGTATGAGACACTCACCCTTTGTAAGTAGCTCTTTATATGTTATAAGAACCAACGTGCACCCGAAAAATGACACTATCACATTTGCCAAAGTGGTAAAATTATTTCCTACATAAATATTTCTCTATATTTTATTCCGTTTATAAGAAACATAAGAAAATGTTTCATGGTTATAAATTTTTAAAACTTTCTTAGATATCAGTTATTAGGATGCGTATGAGACATTCACCCTTTGTAAGTAGCTCTTTATATGTGATAATAACAGATGTGCACCCGACCAATGTCCCTGTCAAATTTGCCAAAGTAGTAAAATCATTTTCCTATATAAACATTTTCCTATATTTTATTAATTTTATAAGAAACATAAGGAAATTTTTCATAGTTCTGAAATTTTAAATATTTTTTAGATATCAGTTATTAGAATGCGTATGATAGACTCCCCCTCTGTAAGTAGCTCTTTATATGTGATAATAACCAACGTACACTCAACAAATGCCACTTTCAGATTTGCCAAAGTGGTAAAATTATTTTCCTATAAAACATTTTCCTACTTTTTATTCCGTTTATAAGAAACATAAGGAAATTTTTCATAGTTATAAATTTTTAAATCTTTCTTAGATATCAGTTATTAGGATAAGTATGAGACTCTCCCCCTCTGTAAGTAGCTCTTCATATGTGATAATAACCGACGTGCACCCGACAAATGTCACTGTCAGATTTGCCAAAGTGGTAAAATTATTTTCCTACAAATTAACAATGATCTAAATTATTTTAGTATTGCCAGTACTCAGGCACATAAATATTTCTCTTTAATTTTCCAGACCCCTAGTTGTTACGGAATAAAATGTTAACGCTCGAAATTTGCTTTCCGGGAAAATATTCGAAAGTAAGATAAACCGAAAACTGTCGACCAACTTAGAATAATAATAGTAAAAAATCCTTCACGAGCTGAAGAATTGAACTAATTTTCCTGACTTAATCAGACATTCGGTAGTACAAAGTACAGTAAACATCGACATGACTGCCTGTGCCGTTACACATTTCTGACGATTGGACAGAAATTTTAGTAATTACTCTGAGGCACGTATCCCGCTGAGTCAGCGAGTGAAAAATTCTCCTCTCCGTAAATATATCACAGGTAGTGATATGTCGATTAGTTCTGGCTGATTGGTGAGTGGGATGCATTAACTATTGCTATTACGTTTGTAAATTGAGTAAATGTCTGTAAATGAATTAATACTACGATCGAGACACGAGGATGCATTACTAGATGCAGACGTTCATAACTTTGAACAATTGTTGAACTATTTAGTAACTTTTATTAGTTTTGGGTACCAAAAGTGTTAGCAGTTTCCTGTTATTAATTTTCAGTTCTGGTGTAGAGTTCCTCGAAAATTTTTCAAATAGGAGCATAAACATGCTTAAACGATAATAATAGTGGGGTGAGGATTCAGAAATGAAGGACATGACACAAAGCTAGTTTTGCTATATATAAAGGTTAATAAAGTTGGTTATCGCTATAGATATTTTAGTGTCTTTTTTTCAAATTTTTGGTAACCAAAGTTTCCTTACTCCACAGTTATTATTTTTCTGTGGTGGAATAGTGAGACTTGCCAAAAGTTTTATAAATGATCGTCAAATCCTACCACTACTCAATAATAATACAATAGAAGGTAGTTAAAGTATTTATCAGAAAATAACCTTAATATTCATAGTTTATTAAGCTCTAATTAAATAAAAAGTGTTTACTGAATAACTGGCACATGATTGACACGTCTCATTGAGCATTGAAACATAGAGGCAATTTATCCAATGGGGGAATATGATTACCATGTCATATTCCAGTTAGCAACTTTATGATGGATCTACGTAATACTCCACTCAATGAGCCAATCAACTCCTATGTGGTATGTTGGTATGTTGAGAGCTAACAGTTGGCTATTGGTTGTTTCTAACAGAATGCCAACATAAAGTTAGGATGCGCCAACGATGGCCAGCTGAATGACAACTTAAAAATATGATTGGTCAACTGAATGACAACATACTTTTGGAAGAGCCCTTTTAATGTCAATAGTTATGATTTCTCGTTTTCAATAAGCTTTACAACTGCATCACAATTTTGTCAGTTTGGAGAAGAAATGCTGCTTCTTACTAAAGTAATTAAGAAAAGTAAGTATAATATAGTTCTATTATCAGACATAAGTATACATAAGAATAACAATTGTAGTTACTTTACTAAGAAACTGCATTTTTTCTCCAAACTTGGTGTGATGCTGTTTTGTAATTTGCAGTAAACACAAGGGTTTACTACACTGCATTCCATCCAAAGAGTAATCTTGAAATATTACAGCAATATCGTGGTAAACAGAGTTACCACTGTAGATGGTAGTTCATCCAAACTTCGTCTGCTCATGTTCATAGCTATAGGAGGGATCACTTTTGTATGTCTTAGCCAATAGTATACTGATATTTATGCAAGAAACGTAAACATGAATATTTCTACGTTGGGCCAAAGAAAGGGAATATTTGAATATTTCAATTGGTTAATAAGATATTTTGCTTACTAAATGCCTCCATTTCATTTCATGTTTCAATGCACACCCAATCCAATTACCAACTACCAACTTATCACCAACTAACATATAACGTTTCTGCGATGCCTGTGATCTAGTGAAATAAACAGTGAAAAAAAATATTAGAACTCTCCAGTGACTTCAATTTCTGATCAGTTTCACTTGACAAAACCTCCTTAACCACTACTATACAAAAAAGACTACTAAGCACGAAATAAACATGTAAAGTTTTATAAAGATTGATATAGTTATTTCGAAAAACATTGTGGACCGAGAAATATATACAGAGAATATATATTTATATAGATAATCTTCCTGCTTACATTGTAGATACTTTTTTTAAAATTTTTTTAGTAATAATGAAGTATATTGAATTTTTTTTCAAAATGTGAATAAGAATTTTTGATAAATAAAACGTTTTAAACACCTTAAAAAGGTTAGGATTAGTTTTGTTTGAAGCGTTACGGTCTACTTTATTGCAATACACAGGAAATTATGAGACGGAGTCTACTGATTAACGCGTATTCCGAATGGCTATCAGCATCGACGCCACAGTGCGATTCGACCTTACGAACTCCGGTACCGAAGATCGAGGACATAAGCTTTCGGCTATCGTTCGACACACCTTAAGTAGGGAAAAA
>CM063510.1:106003999-106018999 GCA_032207245.1 Pardosa pseudoannulata | reverse complement strand
CGAAGCAGAAAATTAG
This sequence comes from Pardosa pseudoannulata, assembly GCA_032207245.1. Lineage (NCBI taxonomy): Eukaryota > Metazoa > Arthropoda > Arachnida > Araneae > Lycosidae > Pardosa > Pardosa pseudoannulata. The sequence goes on along the minus strand of CM063510.1, from coordinate 106,018,983 downwards.
CATTACTGAATTTCGGAAAGAATTAGTGCTATCCCTTACAAGTGGGGAAAAAGAAAACATTCCATCGAACAGAAATTCAAGAATATCTAAAATACGACAACATAAACTCCTATGAAAACCGAGAAAAGCCTCTGAAATACTTAACCCTTAACTTGACAAGATGTATTTCAAATATTTTTTAATTTCTGTTATTTTTCCATATCAGTATAGACATTAGGATTTCTGTAAAATAAACAAAAAAAAATATCATTTTCTATTTTTGAGATAATTAATGTCCACTGTGGCGAACACTGATAATTATGTTATATAGTATTTATAAATATGCATGTTCGGTGTAGCTGCCAGACTTATTCAAATTAAGGGTTAATTATTGTAAATTTTGTTATGATAAAACTGCAACAGAATATGGTAGAGTAATGGCCAGAAGAAAGACTAAGATAGTTGTCATATTTTGTAATAGCTGTAAATGAGTTCCGTTTTTTATGTTTAAACGAAATCTATCAGTCCTGTAATTAATCGAAATAAGTAAATTTTAAATAAATTTTCTATAATTTCATAAAACAGTATAAATTGTGTAGTTATATAACATGTTACACATTGTTAGTCAGCGGTGGCCGAAGCGGTTTAAACGGAAAGTCTGGTGTCAGTCAAAGATACCTGACGTGGCGCTCAACGTGTTAATTATTTGTAAAATCATTTAACATGAAATTTTCTAGTCATGAAACTCTCGAAATTAAATTTTTACTATGAAATTGAATTTCATTCAATCAATATATATATATATATATATATATATATATATATATATATATATATATATATATATATATATATATATATATATATATATATATATATATATATATATATATATATATATATATATATATATATATATATATATATATATATATATATATATATATAATATTTATATATCAGTGGCGTGCGGTCCATATGTGCAGGGTGTGCACTGCACACCCTAGCAAAATTATAAGGGACAATAATTTTCTGCATGTATGTCTACCTATCTTTGTATGGTATATAATAAATATTATTTATAATATATTCAAATATTATCTTGATTTGTTTGCTTGTATTCCGGCAGTGCGTGCGGTACTAGGTGCTGCATCACGTAGCGCGTTCAAAAGCAAACGAACATAAGAAGTTCCGATGTGTACGCACTGCGCACTAAATTGAAAATCACGCTTTATATGTATGGGCTACTGGAGAAGCACAGCATACTATAACACTGGGGCAATGCAGCTATTTTTACTGCACTTGGCATTCAGAATCATCCGAATGTACGGTTTGTTAAGCGTTGTATTAGAGCGGGGACTTACGTGCTGAAGCGCTTTTGGTTTTTTAACTGATTAACTGTCCACACGACTTTTCAGACGGTTAATGTTTAAATTTATATATTGTAAGATTTTGTTTTCAGGGAAATATAAAAGAAATATTTCATCAATATAAAGAGAAATGTTTTAGTGTGGTAAAGTAATTTCGGTGATGTATTATATTTATTGAAATAATTCGCTGAAAAACAATGTTATTTTGTTTTAAAGAAACGAATTTTAACAGAAGAACCCAAATTTTACCATTCATTGTGTCTTACAGACAGTATATAAGTTATATTTTGTAACACCATATCCCTGGTTTTGTTTTTGAAAACTGTCAAGATGTTTTCGCAAAATATGTGATTTCCAAATGTTAAAACAATTAATAAATATAATTTAATCTACTGACCGAACAAGAAACAGTTCGTTCTATTGTGCCAGCGTGCAGTGAATTTCTCTGCATGTGGAACAGACGTTCGGTTTGTCAATGATTATCCGGATGAGGCACCGCAGAGGCGGGCGCCGTGTGGTGCTACGTTTGCTGAACATATAAGTTTTTCATGAAAGACTGAAGCCTTGCTTTTTCGACGCCAATATGACACCATAGAACAAAAAACATGATTTTTGCTTCAGTACTAGTAGAATTCTTATAAGTTTAGCTATTTTTATAGTTATAACTCGACTACTCGTAGATAAATATTTTATTTATTGTTTTCTTTAAATTTATATTTATAATAAATAACCCGTTTCAGAATGGAGAACTCAATAATGTCTCAATAATTAAAGATTTATTGGAAAATCCATGTTCTCTGCACACCCTGAATGAAAACCTACCGCACGCCACTGATATATATATATATATATATATATATATATATATATATATATATATATATACAGCTATATGATGACGAACCTATATTTAAATATTTCTCGATATTTATATTTCTCCGATAATATCTGGAAGTCTGTGTCGATCAATGGCTGTAAGAAAAGTTAGCTCTCAACTTATTCATCCGTACAAAGGAATAATTATCTATAACTTGGTAACTTCTATAATCGAAAAGAAAAGAAGTGTATCGAAGTTTTGTTTGCAGATTTTAAAGTAAAGTAAGTTAAAGAATATAAATAGAAAATTTTTGAAGAAAAATGCAAATATTTATATTTGATATTTACTCTGCTTCGCAAATATGCCAGGGAAAAATATAAAAGGGATTTAAGGGAAAAATGTGTACCCATCGACCTGCAATCCATATTATATTATATGTATATATACATTCACGATATTCCTCTTTTCAAGAAATATTATCGATATTTATTCATTTTTATTATAATCATATATTTTACTTTAAAATTACTTTCTTTTGTAAAAGTTTGCATGTAAAACTTATATTAGTAATCCAATTTTAAGTGTTTCTGCAAATGTTTAAAATTCAAAGAATGAGTGACATCAGTCTTTTATTTTATTTCAAAAATTTCTCGCAAATAAAATGATAAAGTCATATTGTGATTTCAATTAGAAATTTATAAACCAGGGCTTTGTACCATAATGGAACCGAAAACCGGAAAAAACCGTTATTTTGGTGGGAACGAAAACCGGAACTGAACCGAAAAAATTATATCGGTTTATTTCGGTTCGATATATCTTCAGTCATTTTGTTACTGTAACCAGTTTATTAATATTTTCTAATTTATCGTCAACCATATAATTATCGTTATTATATGCATATTGCTTCTCGATTCTCCTGATTTGATGTACACTAGTATTTTTCTGTTTAAGCTTTGCATGAAACTACTTGTAGACCTCAAATTTTTAGTTGTCAAATTCGATTTTGATAATGGAAAACAATACCAATTCTTGCCGTTCACCAATTTTAAGTGTTTTTTCAAATGTTTAAAATTGAAAGAAAGAGTGACATCTGTTTTAATTTTATTTTAAAAAGTTCTCACAAATAGAGAGTTATAAACCAGGGATTCGAACCAGGATATATATATATATATATATATATATATATATATATATATATATATATATATATATATATATATATATATATATACCTAATTGATGGAAAATTAGTGTGACACCTTAATTGAACGTGCTGATAAGGTAAGTTTTATGAAGATTAAATCAGATTGTTTGTATATAGATGTATATCTATCATTAAAATAAATTTGTTTTTTTTTTATTTTAAGCTGATTTCAGTTACTTTTAATTTAGCTTTTTTGTTTATTTTCTTATTTTAAGTCTGTAGTCTCTCAGAACCTGTGGTTGAATTTAGTACTTAAATATTTTACACAACGCAACCAAAATAAATACTACTATACATTTGATCATAGGTTAATACCGAAATATAAACGAGAGCTACAAGACAGGCCTCAGTAGACGTCTTCTAGAAAATAAAGTAGATCGTAGAGCTACTAATTAATCAACCTTAGTACTTTTATTTTCGAATTTAAATTTCTGTTAGTTTTTGAACCATTTCCTCTGCCTTTATTTCACAAATACTCACAAACATGTATACGGAAAACCCAATCCATTGGGTCCGAATAGCAATTAGTTTAGATTATATGACTTGTATATAAAATTTTCGTTATACATGAAATATAGTTTTTTTTGGCATTTTTTCTTGTAAAAAAACACTGGGTTCACGTTATACATGCATTTGCTCTATACACTAGTAAATATGATATGTGTAACGTTTATGCCCCCTATGGAAAATCAAGAGTCCTTTTTACATAACTGGAATTAACAGATCTGGTTAGCCCCGGAGTTTGCAAAATCGAATTCTGCTACTGGCATGGATATTTTAGCCATTCGTTTTCGGCTTTAAGCAGTAGATCTCGGTCTCAGTAGACCTCTTCTAGAAAATAAAGTATACCGTAGCGCTTCTTATCAATCAACCTTAGTACTTTCATTTTAGAATTTAAATTTCTCATGGTTTTTTAAACATTTCCTCTGCTTTTAGTTTACAAACACACACACACATGTATACGGAACAACCCAATCCGTTGGTACCGAAAAGCAATTAGTTTAGAATCTATGACTTGTATATGAAATTTTCGTTATACATGAAATGTAGTTTTTTGACATTTTTTCTTGAAAAAAAAAAACAACACTGGGCTCACGTTATACATGTATTTGATTTATATACTAGTAAACATGATATGTTGAACGTATATGCCCATTAGGCAAATCAAGGGTTCTTTTTATATTACTGGATTTAACAGAGCTTGTTAGCTAAAATGACAGCATATAGTAGCATTTCTGTATTTCTTTACTAAGATTTGAATGATTACCAAATGATTACACAGCTGCTTTAAGGTTACGGAATCCATGATTTCGAATCCCACTGTGTCACGGATCTTCGTAGCCGTTCGGAATCGCCTTTAAGCTGTAGGTTCCGGTTTCATTAGCCCTAGTGTTGCAAAAAGTAGACCGTAGCACTCCAAACCAAACCAAACCAAACCGTGTCATGGATGACATTTATAAAGACATTTGGAATCAACTTTAAACAGTAAGTATCTGTCTAATTAACCTTTATGTAGCAAAAAGTAGATCAGAGCTCCCTAAAACAGTCTAAATTCAATTTAGATACAAATTCTGAAATTTGAATTTTGTTGAAATAACCATATCTAGACAGCCTAAATACCTGTTGTCTGAAAAGGATTTTCAGTTTGTTGAAATGTTTCAGTCATGAGATTTCTTTACATCACAATGTAAAAATTCTTCTAAAATAGAGAATCCTTATAAAAAGGCAGAACAGGATTCAACATGTCAGTAAAGCCTTTCATGTGAGATTCTCATGTGTCAGAATGTCATCATGGTGTGACGTGTCTCTATTTCTGAATTTGCTTTTTTTTTTGGCAAAAATAAAGAGTTTGCCTTATTAAGCATATCTTTCAAAATCTGAGAATCTTTTTTTAGGGTAAGATATCCCATAGTAGGAAAACATTTCAAATTATTATGAAATGTCGCCTTTCTATAAAAGTTTTGTACTGTTAAACGTGGAATTTATTTATTGTAAGCCTGACAGATAAATATATTTCGTGTCACAAATAGAAAAATTACTTACCCATGTATGTAAGATATTAGAATTATTACACTTTAGTATTTCTTTAAAAACTTCTTCTCTCTTATTCTAATTCTTTAAAATGTATTTCCCCAGCCACATAATGTCTTAATCAAAGGAGTGTCCGCAACTTAAAATTCCTCCAACTCATTTCCCATAGTTTTCTGTGCCATAGATGTAGTTTTTCTGTCTATTCAACAGATTTTCCAGCTATAGCCGGCAAATGCCTGAGTTTTTCCCCTTATCTAACAGTTAAATTCGCTGCCTAAGTTTCTTGTCCCTTAGGAAAATTCTATCTTTCTTGGTCTAGGGTACATGTCTGTACCAGTAAAATGTTTTACGTATCATTGTGTTGTCTGCCGTTGATTGGCAAAGGTGTATTTTTGGCAGTTCATCAATAAAGATGTAAGTTGTTCTCAAATTGTGCTTCTCTTCAATGTGCCCCGAATGCAACATTATTCATTAATCTATCTGCATAGGCTTCTCATTGCTCAGTAGCACGGCCAAGTAAAAAGAATAAGGAAAATATTCAAATGTAACCAGCTATTATAGAATTTCTGGATTACATGCATATATGTAACTTACTTCCATTAATTGTTCAGTAAAAACTTACTGTGGGAAGCATATTATGACCTACCACAGTAAGGATTTAATATGCATGGTATCAGGTTTTTTGATTAATAACCATTACGAAATTGTTGAAAAGTTTGTATCAGCTAAGGCTGGAGGTCACTCAGTCTGATTACCTTATAAAATGTGACATCATAAATACCAGAGTTGCAGCTAATTGTTATAATTATAAATAATTGAAAGACATCTACCTAGATTATAGGATTAACTGTGTAATTGTTTAGCATCTTGACTATTTAATTTAGAAAACATTAGAAAATATTTGGAAATCGGATGATCAGCTAAAGATGGAAGGACATTTTTGTGTCACTTAAGCGGATTTATCTGATTAAATATGACGTCACGCATGCCAGAAATGCAGCTCGTTGTTATAATTATTAATAATTGAACGTTATTTATCTAGACTGTATGCTTAACTGTTTAATTGTTTAGCATCTTGACTACTTGAATCATAACCATTAAGGAATTGTTGGAAAATCGAGAATCATCTAAAGTTGGAAGGATTTTTTGTATAAATTATCTGATTTACCTGATTAAACATGACTTCATAAATACCACAAATGACGTTAATTGATATAATTATCAATAGTTAAAAGTTATATATCTATAAAATATGCTTAACTGTTTAACTGTTTAGCATTTTGACTACTTAAATCGTAAGGATTATTAAAATTGTTGAAAAATCAGGAATCAGCTAAAGCTGGAGGGACTTTTTATATAACTTATCTGATTTACCTCATCCAATTTGACGTCATAAATGACAGAAGAAGCTAATTGTTATGATTATCAATAGTTAAAAGTAATATATATATACGATATGCTTAACTGTTTAATTATTTACCATCTAGACTACTTGAATCATAATCAGAAGGAAATTATTGAAAAATGGGAAATCATCTAAAGCTGGAAGGACATTTTTGGTTCTTATTTTAATAATTTGATCAAATATTGAGCCACAAATTAAACAGAAGCAACTAATTGTAATGAATACGAATAATTAAAAGCAATTTGTTTAGATTATATGCTTAACTGCGTAATTGTTTAGGATCTTGACTACGTTGCTTATCTATTCATCCATTTATAATCCTTTGTAACTGTATAAGGGTGCACTTATGTTCACTATGCATGAGCCGCGGTAGCTCAGTTGGAAAAGGTATCCTTCTTGTCCACAACCGAAGGGTTGTGGGCTAGAGACGAACACAGATCCACCGTATTTATTAATGGTGGCTGGGGAACGTAAAATGGGTTTGTGGTGGCATTGTTCTCCAAGTTCAAATGATGTCTTTGAAGGTGGTAGGCAGAGCCAAGATAGGTGTTTTGCTTGCTCACTGTTTCTAAATTAAAAGAAATCAGCAGGGGCAGTGTTACTAGTGTCCGAAGCATTGCTTAAGCTAAACGGACTTCACGAGTGGTGTTTAGTCAGTAAAAGCCTCACAGATGTATTCGGCATAAAAATATATGTTTGTATTGCCATCTGCATTGGAAAAAATGTTCACTATGCATATGTCTGGATTAATCTTGGTGGTTATTTTACATAGTCATTGAAGTAAATTCTGAGGTTTTATACTAAATTGTAGTAAGATCAAAAGCTTGTTATAGACAGATTCGTTTTCTCTCCATAATGCTTGGTGATCATGTATTATATGAAATTTTCTTTGGCTCAAGTGCTAAAATAATTGAGAATTTTTATAGTAACCTTATAATGTGTTTTAAGAAAGTAGTAGATTTCTGAAAATAATTTTAAGAGCTAAACAAAGTTAAAATAATGCCCTATATTTAGGAAAGCTGGTGTAGATTCCAGTAGGATGTCCATTTCAAGTTTCTTTTAACACGATTATACTTTGGAGGGGGGGTTAGGCAAGCATGATCCCGGTTCCAGTACTAATATGAAGAAGTAGCGTATGATATGAAAGAAAATTGAAAAGTGAAGATGAACTGTGTTGTGAAATATTGAAAAGTTTTACAAATATTTTGAACAACACTCATTTAGGAAAAAAATATTTTTGCAACCAAGATGACAACATTGTAACGATGAGAAAACGCTTATTACAAGTGTCAATAATTATTACTTTAGCTATAAAACGCTATTTACAGTTTACAGCTTTAAAATATTAATTACAGTACTAAATGGAAATACTTAATGCTTTGACCACTTATAAGGAGCTAGCGATTAACTTATTCATGTTATCAATCCTCCGCGAGGTCAGTTTATGTGCCTTACAGGCAGGACATTGTTACAGGAGATGATATCACTTGAATTCCTTTCTTATTGGAGGCGCTTTTAGATGAATCTTTTATGAGATTACAAAAGAAAAAGTAGTACGTGCTTATCCTTTCTGACCAAAGATGCAGTTTAGAGATCCCATCTCTAGATGGACATGAGAGAGGTATTGAGGTTAGATTCATGTCCTGTTAGAAAAGCATTTGCACGTAGTCAATCGTTGCTATCACGTTGAATTTGTGTACAAATGTTTCTTAATTTAAATATTTTGCTTATGCCTTCTTGTAAACAGTCACATATAATTCTTGAGATAGTATTATTAAACAGAAAACACTCAGAGCTACTATTATAAAGCCTCACTCCAGTTAATCCCTACACAATAATAGTCTAAGTTATCTGTCCGTCTATCCTTGAATTTATGAAACTGTTAGACTTGGAATGGATACGGACATTCATATTGGATTCTTGATGAGTTAGGGTTCGCAAAATTCGTTCATTATCCACCCATTCCCCCATTTTCGAGCATTTAATGCCATTATTTCAAACCCTGTTTTCCCCGGTTAAGAACAGGCGATTAAATTTATCAATTTATGGCACAATAAATAGGTAAAAATAACATTTTTTTTTTAGTATTATAACGTAATTCCTTTAACCATCTAATTGAATCATTTCTTATTTTAAATTATTTAAAAATCGCCTGCATTATTTTTATACGTTTTATCACTGAACTTAGATATTACGTCAATAATTTTCTTTTATATTTGGTTTAAATAATAGATTAGGTACTTATGTGATCATTTTAAATTTAATCATCGATTATTTTTTGTTGCAATGAGAATTTTATCACCGGTATTAACAAGTTCTTTTCATAAAAGTCTAGGAGTCTATTTCACGGAATAATAAATATCTAGAGTTTAAGTTATATATCTTTGAAAATTCAGAAGTTTGTTTGTGTTTGTTTTTCATGCATAACCATACGGTTTGACTAAATGAATTCAATGTGATTCTAAACTGTATTCACAGTATAAGGGAGACAGTATAGAGGAGTAGGAAGATAAACAAACTATTGAGCGTGTGCCAGATAATTCTCAGCCAAAAAACAAACCATTTTTCGACCTGCCCCATAGGGTACTTTACAATTCTGGAAAATTAAAAACTTTACTATCGTCATATGACGGGCTATATGCTAGTTTCAAAATAAGAAATCAATTTTATGAGTTCAACGCCCAACCTATGGTTTATAAAAAAGCAAAAAACTAACCTTAAACTATATAAATAATTACTGAGGGATATATATCAGCCATTTATGTGTTTTTGAGCCTTTTAAAGGGTACATTTCCCGCATAACCTAATCACAGAGCACTTCATCACAAAAGTCAATATTTATTAAAGCTCCCAACTCGGCGATAGTACCTTGATCCAAAGACGGCCATAATTACACCGCCATTGCGCTTAATTATCAATTTTAGAGTTCCAATACTCATTAGGATGTCCTCCACGAGCACCTATCGATTAATCAGTCTGCAACCAGGAGGGAAAGGGAAAAAACACGGGTCGTAAGATGTTTATGGCGCTGCTTCGGAAATGGTTCAATTAGAGCGTTAAGAGCGTGTAGTTGGCTAATTGAGGTAGACGCGTAACACGAGAGGCAAGGTCACGCCGGGAAGGTCACGTACCTGAAATCTCGGTGTATGAGATGATAATAAAGGGAGAGGAAATAGAGTGAGGGGGTAGCATGTAAGTTTTTTGATGAATTACTGGTCTTCACTGACTTGGCTGATTCTGCTACATACGTTGAAGACAGCTGAAAAATTTAGTTTTATTCATATGTATTTTGTCTCTCAAGTCCCATTCTGTGAGTTCAGTGATTACAATATAAGCGATATTGTAGAGTATCTGTATACACACCATCGACAATGACAGACAGCTGCAATAGCGAAAACAGTTGCGATTCATTGGAATTGAATAAAAAGTATTTCTCTGCTTATCAAAACAAGTTTTAAGGGAATTCTGTGCTATTAACCCATTCGTGATCAATGTCTCTTGGACTCCAAGCAGTTATTCCATTCTTACGGGTCCAGTGTCACTTCTACGCGAAGACCTCCGGTTAAAAGTGAGAGATCAGCATTGCGTATACGTAACTGAAGATCGGAACATTTTATTTGAATTTTTTAATTCTAGATTTAATTACTAGGTGGCGTTACACGGCAACGGTTTTCACAACGGTCGACTCGTATAGCATTTACGTGCTGGTTCTCAAGGGGTTAAACTCCGTAAAATTCTACTCAGATCAGTGCTTATTAAAACAATCTATTATCAAGCATATGTCGAAAAAGGGGATTTTTTAATTTATAAAGAAGTTAATTAAGAAGGGACTTTTGTATTTTACATTACTGCAAAACATATGTATGTATAAAAGAGAATATTCGTTTTGGTGTGTGTTTCTGTTACACAAATATTTCCAAAGTTACCAAATTTTAGACATACATTATTTCTAAGTATCATATTGTTATTATTGGTAATTAAACTTCTTCTGCCGATAATATCACGTAATGTGAGATTATAACAGTTATTAAAGTTTCTTGTCAATTACTGATGACTGTACATAGATGCTTTTGTGTGTGTTCCTTTTATGCAAATATTTCCAAAATTACCAAATTTTAGACATACATTCTTTCATATTACCATATTGTTATTAGCGGTAATTAAACTTATTCTGCCGATAATATCACGTAATGTGAGATTATAACAGTTATTAAAGTTTCAGCTTTTGTTGTAGTTTAAACACGTGAAAAAATTAATTTAGGAACTTCCTGTCTTAGCAACCAATAATTTATCTGAAGGTAAAATTGGTAACAGAAAATATTTTGGAATGTTAATTTTCATTTTGATATAAATAAATAAAAAATAATAAATCCTATTTATTTAAAATAATATTATTATGAAAAATGTGTCAAACCAACTTCTTAAATGGAAATGTAATTGAAACACTAAATTTTTTATCACTATCGACAGATTTTCGGATCTTTAATTGTGAAGATGTTTAAATCTTTTCGTGGCTTAACACTGTGGCTGCACACTAAGAATTGACTAAACATATAATATACAAAGAAATCAATACTTTTTCTTTAGCAGAATTCAATGATAAATTCCCAAATATTGTTAAATATATCTCGTAAATGCAGTATTTAAAAAAAATTAAAATATCCTAATAACGATATTCTTTAACGCTATAAGCTCTGAAACGTATAAAAAGTGAAGTATTTAAAAGTTCTCAAATTCAATTGCTGTCGATTTATCTAAAATTGTTCTGGCTCAAAATCGTTCAAATTTAGCAAAAGCTGGTCTGTTTTATATTATTATGAATGTTCTTAGAACAAAATATCTTAGTGTCCTGTAGAAATTATCTTACAATATATAAAATCCTAGTAATTTTTATCTCTTTGTTTTATATTAAGAAATATTAAGTTACTGTCCGATCATCGAAGCAAGGTCCCTAGAAGCTGATACGCATGCGCCAGAAAAAATAGTCTACTCAGAAAGCAGGGGAAACAGTCATATATTCAGATGTGTTTGTAAATGAAATGCGGACAAATAAGTATGTATTTCAGACTTCTTTTTAGCCGCAATTTTCAAGTTATTTTTTAAGACCTTTCTTTTGATTGAATATGTGAATAATAATTTCAAAACAATAAATAGGAAGAAGCAAATATATTTTATAAATAGGAGTGGATATTTTCGGGTGTGTTTGTTTATCAAATACTAAAGAATGTTTTGTCCCATGTGTCTTTTTTCAGAATTTTTCTTTTGATTGCACATGTAAACAAAAACCAAAAAACAAATTAAATGAAGGTTTGAAAAATTCCATTTTTAAATGATATATTGTAATAATATAAATATAATGCAATAAATATACTATAGTTGATTTGTAGTTTAAAACTTTTGCAGAAATAATTAGGATATAAGTCACCTGTAAGTGGAATAGAATCTTCTTGGCATTCTTCCAAGCGTGGTTTTTCGTATTGTGGTAGAACAGTAAGGGTCGGTCTCACCAAAGTCTTTTAACGGCTAACCGAGATTAAACTCTGTTTCAGCGGATAATTGCATCCCATCATTGGTTGGAGCCATGGGTTAATCACGGTTAGCCATTAAACGACTTTGGTGAGACTGGCCCCAACCATGGGTTCAACCAATGATGGGACGCAATTCCCCGTTTAAACAGAAAATAATCGTGGTTAGCCGTTAAAAGACTTTAGTGAGACCGACCCCAACCATGGGTCCAACCAATGATGGGACTCAATTCCCCGTTTAAACAGAGATTAATCGCGGTTAGCCGTTAAACGACTTTGGTGAGACTGGTCCTTAGTAGAGCGGTATCTACAGTTCAAAGCCCGTTTTTAATGGCTATGAACTTTTATTCAAACAGCGGGACGTAGAATATATGATAATAAATGCATATTTATAGGTTGAATTTCGTAATATGCTTTTAGTAAGGAGGAGGTAAACAAAATGTACTCCTAATATGTTATGTACTCTTAATGCAAATGATTAAAAATGTCGAGATTTAATTTTGATTAATTCCACAAAATTTCACCAATATTGTATTTCTGTTACCAATACCCTCAAAAAATATTCTCGCTTATTTTTCCAAACTTGAAGCACGCAGGCACAGAAACGCACGTAAGAGTATAAAGTTTTAGAAGGAGCAAACTTTGTGAAGTTGCAATAAAGTTTTTGATTGAATATCGATTTAATATTTAAGTTCGAAACTGAGGATAGTCATGAATAGTAAATTTATTACTTCTACTGAGAATAAAATATTTCTTGAGATAAACTAGTAAAAAACTACTTAAGGGTACAAGAAACTTTTAAAGATGCTAAAATTTGACTAAAGTATTGATTTTTTTGGGTCTTTAAAACTGGTCCTAGTAAGTGCAGTATAGCGTGCTATACGTAATTAATTTTAGGATTCATATTATTGTCTAATTACTTGACATGAACTTATTTATTTCGATTCGATTCGTTTGCTTTAAGGTGGGTTTGTACCTGCCATATTGGATTCCTCTCACTCAATGTTAACCTATAGAAAAATTTAATTTCTTCTGGCTGGCTTGCATTTTATTCATTATTTAAAAAAATATATACCACGTGATAGGGCAGAAAATTCTTCATGGTGCTATTTTTTCCTTTTTTAATTTATGTCTGTTAAACATTTATTTGCGTTTGAAAAAGTGCTTACTGAATTTTTTTTAGAAATAATTTAAAATTTAGCATAAATTTAGTATTAATTTAGTATAAATTTAGTTAACCTATGGAAAAATTAAATTTCTTTTGGCTGGCTAGCATTTTATTAATTTAATATATATATATATATATATATATATATATATATATATATATATATATATATATATATATATATATATATATATATATATATATATATATATATATATATATATATATATACCACGTGATAGGGCAGTAAATTTCTCAGGGTGCTACTTTTTTTCCATTTTGAATTTATGTCTGTTAAACGTTTATTTGCGTTTAAAAAAGAGTATACTGATTTTTTTTAAATAATTTAAAATTTAGTATATATTTCTGAACTTTTTTTTAAAAAAGGGAATGACAGAATCCTAAGGAAATTGCTGCTTTATCACGTAGCATAATAAGTGTAAAGAATTATGAAAAAGCGAGGTGGCCAGACGAAATGACATTTTCTCCATATGTTAATATGGGCAGGAAACCAATATAGTAGGTACAGACCTACCTTAACTATGTTAGAAATCACTGACAGTAGATCCTCAATTTAACACCTTAATAATTGGAGGAAGGTTGATGACAGAGCTGGGTTGTCCCTTTTAACTCTTATCAACAAACAGTCTCTGGTAATTTTGATGTTCGCCTTCATCTCACGTCAGCATTTCTGGCAACGAGATGGTTGATACTCTGGTGAGAGCTGCTGATGTGGTTGCTCCTCAACCATATATCTGTTACACATTTAGAGAGACTTTTTCTAAGAAATGAACCGAAATTTTGAATAAGGACTTGAGGAAACTGTCTCTGGATCATCACTGTGTCCGGACACATGTTGCTGAGAGACGTTTATTCACTCCAAATAACATAAACGTAAAATTTCTCAATCCTTTTGGTCAATGCAGAAAGCATCTATGGTCAATAACTATCATGCATTACGTACTTCATAAGATATGCCTACAATGCAACGCGGTTACTTTCCTAATCTCTGAATTACAATTAAGTCCTCTCACAAGTCAATCTGTACGTGCTGTAGCAACAGATTTAGTTTTTGATGCCTTTTCCAATATAAAATGCTCAGATAGCGAAAAATTATTCATCTTATAAAAGGTCTAATCACACGTCCATCTAAAAAAAAATAGTTGAAATTTTTTTTACATTACAAGAAATATAATCCTTATCAAGAATAGGAATCCTAAATTTTTATCCTTTGCCGTTTCAACGCGTCGTGTAGTCGTGTAAAAAAGCCTTGAAGTCCTTATCACTCAATTTCTTGTTAAAAAAAAAAAAAAAAAAAAAAAAATTCAAACGATTTATTTTAGTTAAGGTTGATTTGTGATAAGTCTTTTAATCTGTTGACAAAGTAGTTATTTTATATCTGCAAAATGTAACATATTTTTGCTTGATTTTGATGTAGAAAAATGCAAACTATCAATGCATCATTCAGTTCATAATAACTCTTCA
>CM063510.1:105981499-105996499 GCA_032207245.1 Pardosa pseudoannulata | reverse complement strand
TTCTGCAATGTTATCAAAATCCAAAATTGTAATAAAAATTTTGATTATTTTTGTATTTTTGTAATTTTCTTGGTAAGACAATGTTCTAAATTGTGTTTTTTACATTTAAAAACTGATTTTTTGGCAGGACTTTAAAAAAAACTGTACATTAAGGGATTAATATGTTTCACAATAAAACGTAAATGTATGAATTTAACTTTATTTGCTATGCAGTTATGGTTTAACAGTTTAGTCTTCTGCTCATGGAGGCATGCGAGGATTCGTATTGTGTCCCTACTACCATGTTTAGATTGGTTACGGTTATGCATGCAGTATTTAAATAATATATAAATATCATTATATAATTCATGTATTTTAATTATCTTTATATAATTTAATAAAACTCTGTATAACTCTATATGTATTCTATATAAGAAGCATAAAAATAATGTGTGCGTAAATAAGATAACACATGCCAGGATGTCTCAATACGTTTGAGTATTTTTAACAAGTTTCGCATTGAAACATAAAGATATTAATTTTATTTGCTATAAAGTAAGAGTTTATCCCTGGGTACTTTGGCTTGAATTAGATTACTCGGATGCGGATTGTTCCTGTTCAAACTGGTTACGGTTATGCATACAGTATTTAAATAATTTGTATATATCATTATATCTTTCATGTATCTTTATAAACTATGTATAACTCGCATAATTAAAAGGCAAAAAGAGCCTCTTAGTCTCAATTAGCCAGCACGTGGGATTCTACATAAGTTTCAAACTGGAAGGAATTAAATTAAACTTTATTTTATATGAATTTAAAGTTTTACCCTGAATGCATCAACCCGAAGTGGTTTGCCTGGGTCCGGATTGTATCCCGACTATCCGTGGTTTCTGAATTTGACATTGTGAGATCATGAATGGTATGATTGTAAGATCATGGGTGATCATATTAGCATACATTGCGTTGGATCATATTAGGCAGAGGGATTATTATAGCCAAAGAATTCTCTTACAGTAATGAATGACTGGGTAATTTGCTACATGTTTATAACGAGGGAATCTCCACTTCCAAAAATATACCAACACACATATTCTCGCACTGTAGTGCATCCTTGTGTAGGTACAATGTGAGGACTCTATATGCTAAATGGTCCATGTCAACAGTCCATGTAACGTCAACTGTCTTACAGTAGGGATACTACAGTTGGCATATTTCTCTATCCATACAATAAAATGTACACATGTTAGCTAATTTTCTACACACACACACACACACATATATATATATATATATATATATATATATATATATATATATATATATATATATATATATATATATATATATATATGACATAACTTAGTATAACGTCCACATAAATTAAAATACTGTAGAATAATGTAGCTGAGTTAATTGATGCAGACTTACAAAAACAACTTTTTTTGGAACACCAGATAACACACAAATCCTCAAAGGAAAAAAAAATAAGTGTCAGAAAATGAGAGAGCAATATTTAAAAAAGATGTGTTTTAGAATTTTAATATTATATATATATATATATATATATATATATATATATATATATATATATATATTATATACAACACTAATAATTAATAAAGACAGCTAATTTTATGATGCTATTAAAATAGTTTCAACGCCTATTTTGGGAGGGACATAAAACTCGACCACAAAGCATTCAAAACACCTGTCGTGAACGCATCTAATAAAACTTCAATACTGAGACACGCCGTGACTTCTCAAGGAATAAAGTTTGCTGAGGCACAAAAAAAATTTCCTCAGCCTTAGAGGATGAACCACGCTATTTGTGCTATTCAACTTTCCAAACTTTCTGCTTTGTTTCGCCAGTTATTCGTCGTAATAAGCAATTTCGAAGCAAAATGCGCGTGCCTCCGAATACATATTTTGATCACGATGTTGCGGCAGGTGTTTCTGAAACCATGATCACAGCAGCCATTTTAAATATAGAGGAATAACTCGTGCTTGGGGGTATTTTTCACGATGAATTTCTTTTGTAGTCATTAGTAGGAAATTGAGTTATCGAGTGAAGGGAGAAAAATATGTCAAATTTTAGGAATATACTTGAAATAAATGTATATTTCGTGTTGAATTTTGGATAATATACTTGCATTGAATTAAACGCTACTTAATAAGGATTGAAAAGTCATGAATGATCACGGTCTGTATACTGTTAGTGGTACCCCACACTACATCTATTTAGCTGTCAAAAATAGATACTCCTACATCACTGATAGAAAATATAATCTGATGTCGTTACATAATTTCCTTGTCTGCTTATTAAGTTATACACATAAGTACCTAACATTACTTAATAATGGTGGACGCTGCATTAATTCTAATGTTATATCTAGAGATGAGAAGCACATTTTTTACATGTTTCAGTACGTCTAGGAAGCAACATGGATCTTTGAAGAAAAACCTAACCCAAAAAGAATGAAAAGGTAACAAGCAGCGAAAAACAAGGAATTAAAAAATATTTTTAGAAGAACAATACTAGATAAAGTCATAAAGCTGATTGGATAGAAACTGTTATACCACAAAGTATTAAGTGTCTTCCAGAAACTTAGTGTTAGGGAACATATCATTTTCCATGACAATGTATATGTGCCCAACAGAATAATATCAGACACATTTCTTAAACAAAACACATGAAACTTATAACACATCCCTCCTATTCTCATGTTTTGCAATTCCTGAGGTTTGACTAACTTTTTCATTCTAAAGAATCCTCTAGGTGGTGATAGTTTTCATTAAAAGGATTAGATTAATGAAGACATTAAAGCATATTTTCGATCAATTCTAAGAAATGACTAAGACTGAAAGCTTCTAATCTTTAAAAATTTTATCCCCAAAAGTGCATTGATGTTGTAGGGGACTAACTTGCACAAACTTAAGATTTGGTAAGTTTGGCTTGCACCATTTAGCCATTTTCCAAAAACTTGTTATTACCCCTCATATCCTTGTATGATCATATTCTTGTACCCCTCGACCATCGTATCCTCTTGTATATGATGAAATAAAGGTCTATTTTTGATCACTCTCAATAAATGGCTACCTGGAAGCATTTAATCTTTGGAAATTTCATCCACAAAAGTGTATTGATGTTGGACGGGACTACCTGGACCGATTGGACCTAGACTTCATTTGCATCATTTAGCCATATGTTAAAAAATCATAATGGTTCTCGTAACCTCGAAGGCTCGTATTCTCGTATCATTCGGCCCTCTTATCATCGTATCCTTGTTGCATGAGGATATAAAATTTTATTTTTGTTCAATTACAAGAAATGAAATTTCATCTACAAATATGCATTAATGTTGGAGGGAGCTACCTAGACATTCCTAAAGTTTGGTAAGTTTGATTTGTATTATATACTAAAAATTTCATAGTGACCCTCATATCCTCGAATACTCGTATTTTCGTATCCCTTGACACTTGTATCTTTGTATATATTATGATATAAAATCATATTTTTGATCAATTCCAAGAAATAGCTAGCTGGAATATTTTGATCTTCAGCAATTTCATCCACAAAAGTGCATTGATGTTGGAGGGTACTGTCTGGACCGATTGGACCTAGATTTCATTTTCATCATTCAGCCATATTTAAAAAAAATTATAACGGTTCTCGTATCCTCGAAGGCTCGTATTCTCGTATCATTCGACACTCTTATCCTCGTATCCTTGCTGTATGAGGATATAAAATCCTAATTTTGTTCAGTGGAGAACAAATTTTCATCATTGCTTTTTTTGTAGATGAAATGAAATTTCATCTGCAGAAATACATTGATGTTGGAGAATACTACCTTGACAGTCCTAAGCTTTGGTAAGCTTGATTTGTATTATTTAACTAAAAACTTCATAGTGACCTTCTATCCTCGTCTACTCGTATTTTCGTATCCCTCAACCCTTGTATCTTTGTATATATGATGATATAAAGTCATATTTTTGATCAATTTCAAGAAATAGCTGACTAAAAGCCTTTAATCTTTGTAAATTTTATCCACAAAATTGCATTTCTGTTGGAGGGGACTTGCACATTCCTAAGGTTTATTAAGTTTGATTTGTATTAGTTAACTATATACTAAAAACTTCATAGTGACCATCTATCCTCGTAAACTCGTATTTTTTGTATTCCTGGCTGGAAGCCTTTGGAAATTTTATATACAAAATTCCATTGCTGTTGGAGGGAACTTGCACATTCGTAAGGTTTGGTAAGTTTGATTTTTGTATCATTTAGCCATACACCAGAAATTTCATATCGACCCTCATATACCAGCTTAAAGCTAAATGTAACATCTAGTATTCTTTTATTATACAATTTATAATATATGTATTGATAAAATGTAACTTAAATTCTAATTAAGTTTTCCATCAGAAAATTATGCAAGTACTCTAAAATCATTTTTAATAACAGTTATTTTCTTAGTTTACCATCTGAAAAATGAATTTCATTGGAAAATACTTATTTGTAAAATAACATAGAACCTGAAAAAATTAATACTATGTTCATTTGCTATAGAAAATTTTAATACTCTTTAATACAACTTTCGAATGCATGAACTTTTTTCTCTCTTTCTAACTATACATTAGAAAAATAGACTTTTGGTTTTATTTGCATAAAATTTCTGAATATATATTTATTTTAATTAACTTGAAAGCTTATATAAATTCATAAATTCAAGTTTGTTTTAATAACTATAACAAACTATAAAGGATAAGAACAGCAAAAGATTTATAAAGGATAACATAAATAAAAATAAAAGCAACTGTAATTATCCGAACCGATGTTTGCATCAACATATTTCGAAAGAAATGCATAAATTTTCTTCGGCTGATATTTCTTTATTTCAATAAAATATGTTTTAGTGAAAATTGGATTTTTATTACTTCTCATGTAGCCTTTTTTTCTATTTAAACTTTCAGAATTATTTGTATTTTTTTATATTTCCCTTATAAAAATTGATTTTTATGTTTCTCCGTTCTACTTGAAATTAAATAAAAAATTTTGACTTCAAGCTTCAAAATCTTCTAAAGATTTTATTTTGAAGGAAAAAAAACATTTCTTATGTGCTACAAAATTGTTAGAAATTGTTTTCCAGTTTCGGGTAAAATGGTGTGATGTTAAAAAGATGTTTTACAAAATAACTATTGGTCGCACTTTCATGTATTCAAATAATGCATTACTTTTAGATTTCCAACTATTTGCTTATATTTTTTATTTAATCTGTAAGTAATCACTTAACAATTTTTCTTGTTTTTGTTGAGGCCTGAATATAAAGAATGTCTTATGTAGAAATTTATGAGGAAATATATATGTACATTGAAATCGATAGTCAAAATTGTTAGATAAATTGAATTTATTAACTAGTATATGGTGCATTGTATTTACAATATAGAGAAAGTTATGCATATATATTATATAATATATATACATATATATATATATATATATATATATATATATATATATATATTATATAGATATATTATATATATATGTATATGTATATATATATATTTATATATATATATATATATATATATATATATATATTATATATAATATTATATAATATATATATATATATATGTATGTATATATATATGTATATATATATATATATTTTATATATATATAATATAAATATATATATATATTACATATATATATACATATATATATATATACATATATAAATATATTATATATATATATATATATATATAATATATATATATACATATATATATATATATATATATATATATATATTATATATATATATAGATATAAAATATATACATATAAATATTATATATATATATATATATATACATATATATACATATATATATATATATATATATATATATATATATAACATATTATTAATATATATATATATATTATTATATTCCTCATATATTTAATACATAAAAATTTATATATTTATGTATATATTTGTTAATTATATATATATTATTAATTATAAACATAAATTTATATATATGCTATATATATATATATATATATATTTATATATATATATTCTATTTAAAAGATGATATTAATAGCAATATATGTATCATATACATATCCTTATTTCGAACATATTCCTTAACATATATATATTTAATTATATAGAAATATTCAGAGCTGTTAAAAATGTAAAAATTAAAATTTTAAAAATTTAAAAAAATTGCTTCTTATTATGACATTTGTCTGAAAATAGATGTTTAAAATATTGTCTGTATATAAAACGTGTATATGTAAATTTTTCAGGAATATTTAGAGCATTTAAAAATGTAAAAATCGAAACTTAAAAATTTAAAGAAATTGTGTCTTTTTATGACATTTGTCTGAAAATAGATGTTTAAAATATTGTCTGTATATAAAACGGGTATATGTAAATTATTCAGAAATATTCAGAGCTGTTAAAAATGTAAAAATTAAAATTTTAAAAATTTAAAGAAATTGTGTCTTATTATGACATTTGTCTGAAAATAGATGTTTAAAATATTAATGTATAAAATATGTATCGACAGTTTTTTTGTGCTATAAACTTCATTACTTTTCACTGTAAAACTGTTTTTTCAGCAATGGCAGTAATAATGTGGAAGAAACGAGTTTTATGTATAGAAGTACATAATTTTGTTTCTGCATCAGTGATATATTTTGAAACATACTGTAATAAAAACAGAATAGATATCCTATTAGATACCAAATGCAACAAAAAATCGAGATTTTAGAAAAACAGGAGTGATTTTCTAATTAAAAGTTTCGTTTTATATTTTTTTATTTGTACTCAAAGATTTTTAAAAGCAATGTTTTTTTACACACAAAAAAAATCATTATTTTATTTAATTCAGTGACTTAATAGGAAGTAAAAATATTTGATTTATTTAATATCACAATAAACCAACAGTGGGGAAAATGTTTACGGATCAAAAGTTACAATGGGTATCATGATATTTATGGAAGATTTTGAGTGTTCTTTGATAAAAAAGTTTGTAAAACAGTGATAGTATATAACACAACAATGTGGAAGAAACGAGTTTTAGGTGTAGAAATAGATAATTTTGTTTCTGCATCAGTGATATATTTCAAACATGCTGTAATATAAACAGATAGATATCCCAGTAGATACCAAATGCAACAAAAAAATCACGATTTCGGAAAAACAGGAGTGATTTTTTAATTAAAAGTTTCGTTTTATATTTTTTATTTGTATTCAAAGACTTTTAAAACCAATGTTGTTGTTTTTCATAAAAAAATCATTATTTCATTTAATACAATAATTTATAGGAAGTAAAAATATTTCAATCATTTATTTAGTATCCTAAACTGAAGATGAGGAAAATATCTACGGACCAAAAGTTATAATGGGTATCATGATATCTATAGATGATTTTGAGTGTTCTGTGATTAAAAAGTTTGTAAAATAGTGATGGTATATAATACAACAAAGAAACGAGTTTTAGGTAAAGAAGTAGATAATTTTGTTTTTGCATCAGTGATATATTTCAAACATACTGTAATAAAAACAGAATGAATTCTCCAGTAGATACCAAATGCGATAAAAAAATCGGTATTTTGTGAAAAGAGGAGTGATTTTCTAAGTAAAAGTTTCGTTTTATATTGTTTTATTTGTTCTCAAAGATTTTTAAAACAGTGTTGTTTCTTTATAGAAAAATCCATTATTTTATTTAATGAAAAGATTTATAAGAAGTAAAAATATTTGATTTATTTAATGTACAATAAACTGAAGATGAGAAAAATATCTACGGAACAAAAGTGATAATGGGTATCATAATATTTATGGAAGATTTTGAGTGTTCTGTGATAAAAAGTTTGTAAAACAATGATAATATATAATTCAACAATAAATATGGATTTCAATTACTAATCAAATACTGTTTTATAATTTTACTTTTGATTATACTATTTTGTTCATACCAGTTTTCAGCTGATTTCTTCTATCATTAGAATAAAAAAAATCATTCATCTTTGTAGCATTGAAATCCTTATTTTAATTCTATAGAAATGTCATTTTTTACGATTGTCAAATAAAATCCAATATAAATTTACATTACATTCTTATTGAATTCTTTTTAAATTCGTACCTTACTAATAGAAAATTTTAAATAACATTTCTTTGATATCACTGAAATCTAACAAAAGTTCACAGACAGCACTTCTCTTCAATCATTTTTGTCATTAAAATCTGTTTTTAGATTAAAAACAAAATTTAAAAATGTTCTTATATATATTAATAATTTAAGAATTTTTAAAAAAATATTCTAAAATATTTAATTGTTTTTCATTGAAATCATTTTGGGATAATTTTAGATCTTCTCTGTAGACTCCTTAAATTAAAACATTGCCTTAAAATTTGTTTAAGATAAAATGATAAAATAATTAAATATTTTAATGGATGTCACTGCTGAAAAAAATGAAGTATGATCTACTATAGATAGTTTAATATAAAGCTGTTAAGAACAAGGATCTACAAACTTTTTAAAATAAGACTAGACTGTAAAAAATATAGGTGGATTAGGGTTTTTATACTCAAAATTGTTTATTTTAATAGGCACGTCTAATAGCAGATCTCAATAAAAATGTTGTTTTTAATTAGGAATTCATATATTTTCATACATTTTATCCATGTAAATTATTGTTGATACTTATAAATAATTTAATTTTTTCATGGTTTTATAACTGAAAAATATAACAGTTTTATAATTTTGCTTTTGATTATACTATTTTGTTCATACAAGTTTTCAGCTGATTTCTTCTATCATTAGAATAAAAAAAATCATTTATCTTTGTAGCATTGAAATCCTTATTTTAATACTATAGAACTGTCACTTTTTACGATTGTCAAATAAAACCCAATATAAATTTACATTACATTCTTACTGAATTCTTATTAAATTCGTAGCTTACTAATAGAAATTTTTAAATAAATATTTCTACGATATCACTGAAATCTAACAAAAGTTCACATTAAGCACTTCTCTTCAATAATTTTTTGTCATTAAAATCTGTTTTTAGATTAAAAACAAAATTTAAAAATATTCCTATGTACATTAATAGTTTAAGAATTTTTTAAAAAAATATTCTAAAATATTTAATTGTTTTTCATTGAAATCATTTTGGGATAATTTTAGATCTTTTCTGTAGAGTCATTCAATGAAAATATCGCCTTAAAATTTGTTTAAGATAAAATGATAAAATAGTTAAATGTTTTAATAGATCTCTCTGCCGAAAAAAATGAAGTATGATATACCATAGACAGTTTAGCTTAAAGCCGTTAAGAACAAGGATCTGAAAACTTTTTAAAAAAAGGCCAGACTATAAAAAACATAGGTGGATTAGTGTTGTTATACTCAAATTAGTTTATTTTAATAGGCACATCTATTGAAATAAACGTTTTATTTATGCAAATTATTGTTGACACTTATAAATAAATCCATTTTTTCCATGGTTTTTATTACAGAAAAACAACAACATAAGCAATAATATGATTTATTCTGAAAAAATGTCGTCATAAAACTTTTAAGTTAAAAATTCCAGTCACTAACTTTTCTTGTAATTGGCCATCAGGGATAATGACATTTATTGTGCTTTTAAACAGAGCCCCATGAAGGGTTATAATACTAAAGTAAATGCTACTCTCAATATATGCTATAATAATATAATACTAAATTTATACTACTAAAGTAAAATTGTCTACACATGGCATTCCTTTCTTTTCTGAATTTACAACAGAACACAGCCTGCATTTCTACATATAAAATATTTTGTATGTATGTATGTTTTTTATGCTTTTCGAATATTGATTTTCCATTTTCCGGTTTGGGCTCAAATTTGCATGATAAACACTGGGGAGATTTTAGGCAAGTTAAATTGTTCAGAAGTCAAAGGAACAGTCTGCTTTTTTAAATATAAATCAATTTTGACGACACTATGTTGATTCTATTTTGTATATTTTCCCTTTAGCTAAAATATCTAAAACCTTAAAGTAGCTTATTTTTATCTCATTTAGAATATTTTCATAAGTTAAGAAAATAAAATACTACTTCTAAATATTAGTCAATTTATTAATATGCATCCAGTCTAATATTGAATTTACAATAGGTCTATGTTGTGTTAGGAAAACTCATTTTACTTTCTAGCTTTGAATCAAATCAAATATCAATAAACTCTCTAAAAAAGCAAATATTGAGGTTTAATTTTTACCCATTTAAAAACCTAGTTATCTTTGTCTGTAAAACTGTTTTTCAGTAGTAACAGTTTGAAAAAGAAAAAGAAATAAAAGTTATTGCTCTTTTTCCTCATTAATAATTTTTTTAGTTAGATACAAAAATTGCATTGGCGATTTTAAGGGTTTTAAAATAGTATATACTGGTTATTCTTTATACTAGGGGATTTTAACCCCTTAATACATAGTTTTTTTTAAAAAGCCGGCCAAAAAAAATCAGTTTTTTTAATGTAAGAAACACAATTTAGAACGTTTTCTTGTCAAAAAAATTACAAAAATAATCAGAATTTTTATTGCAATTATGGATTTTGATAACATTGTAGAAAATAGTCGAATATTGTAATATTACAAGCACATCGACTTTTTTTTAAAATCTTTCTTTTCGAATTACCATTTCAGAATAATCAGAATTATTTAATTCAGAATTTGAATCTGAATACGCTGTCAGAAAGCGGCTCACAAGGAAGAGGTAAGTCGCAAGTGACAAGTAGAAAAAAATATATTTTTATACTTGAATTAGTAAGTGTTATAGCTTACAATCTTATGTAAATGATAAATCTCATTAAAACGATTGGTTTAGTTTTGATTTCACATTGTTATTTTCAATTCTCGATTGCATTCGAGTGTGGAAAATCATAGTTATATAAAGTACAACACCGCTCGAATTATCTCGAGTGTTCACAGTCTGGAGAGCTCGAGTTACCTCGAGTGTTCACGTTGAGGGAATAAAGTGTTCATAAAAGCATACTGGGAAGTTTTAATTTCTCACTGGGTTTGGTTTGGTTTCGAGTGCTACGGTCTGCTTTTCACAACACGAGGGCTAATGAGACCAGGACCTACTGCTTAGATCCGATTTCGAACGGCTACAAACATCCATGCCACAATGGGATAAGAACCCACGAGCTCTGGTACCGATGGCGAGCCCTCTAACCAATCGGCCATCGTTCGGTATTTCTTACTGGGGCTTTTAGAACTATCATAACATATTTATCATTCTTGATAGGAAATTTACTTTTATCTTGTTACTTCTTAATCCTTATTTAAAAGTACACTGTCATTTATTTTTAATTTTATTTGTAATTTTAATTTTATTTCACCAGACTGCATTTGACCTCCCCATATTTCTGAAAACCACATATGTAGATTTTGTTTTATCTATATTTTTATATGTAAGAAGTACAGCTTCAGTTATTTGGTCTGGACCAATATTCTGCTCACGCTTATGCTAGCTTAGCTGTATATTTTTTAATATATCTTAATGTCCATCAATCATTTGTAAATATAGCCATTTTACTTGTAAAGAACAATACTTAAGGTATCCGTATACGTTCGGAGAACTTTTTTCTTTAAACGTAAAAACTAGTTCAAGTTTTTACATTTTTAGATTTATTTTTTATATTATCATAAAGAATTGCACTTAAAAAATTTATTCTTGGAAAAGTTTTTATAAAATTTCTAATAAATGAAGAAAATTTAGTAACAAAAAATCGGGTTTTTTCAAAAGGTCTAATTTTTTTATAAATTAAATTATTTCAATATTTTTGATGCAATACATTTCTTATACACTGGACTAGTGAATCACCTAAAATCTTTGCTTAATTTACATTTGGTAAAAAATTTTGGTCTTTCAAAATCATACACATTGAAATTTTAAAAAAATTTCATTACATTTATATCTAACTATGAGTGTAATAGCATTAAAAATTATCCAAATTTAAAGTTTTTATGTCATTCACTTGTAAATACTATCAAAAGCATTCATAATAATTTTCAACAAAATTTTTTAAGAACTTTTTGAGAAATCACATTTTAAGTTTCAACATTTTATTAAAAATACCGTTCTGAGAAAAACGCATTTGAAGTTTATGAAAGCAACTTTAACTATTAAAAAGTTAAAATACATGTTTAAAATTCTCCACACTTTCTTGCTTCAAAACTTTCTAATTGTCAAGTTGCTAATTATTAAAAATACTAGAAAAATGTTTAAACTAATCTTCATGAAAATTTAAAAAGTTTTGTCCAAAAAATGATCTTTATATTCACAACTTCTGGTTCCGAAGTCGCTACTTTCGTTTTGTTTTGAAAGCTGTCACTGGTGTTTAAACAGCTGTAACTTTTCTTTAAAAAGCCGTAGAGACAGAAGAAAAACAGATTTAGAAGCCTAAAAGCTGAAATTTTATAATAGAGGAATGAAACTAATTATGATGTTTGGCAAAAAATTACGTTTTTAACATAGACGGATACCTTAATATTATGAAAAACAAAAACTACTTCAGATTGTTAACAATCCAAATTTCCCTGCGGTATATACCTAATAATTTTAGTAAAAGTATTTGCTGTTATACTGTAATTAATGGTATTAACGAATAAAAATAAAGTGAAAGGAAAATTTCTTTTTCTTCAATAATCTTTGATCTCAAATAAAACTGGATTCTCTGGAGGCATGGAATACATTATTGCAGAACAGCAGAACATTAATTAGCTTATCACCTTGTTTGAAAATTACTTCCAAAATAATAATATCCGAAAATATACAAGAGTTTCAGATTAATTTAACGGCATCGCTCCCTTTAGATTTGTTGTTGAGAAGAAGAAAATCTGATTAAGTTGATGTGTGGCAATTCATTCAAGAATAGAAACTCCTAAGTGCTAAATCCCACAGAATTTTTATTTTTTACTACTTTTTTGCTTACAAGGCTTGATTTTATGGTAGTTTCTCGAATAAAAATCTAAACATCATGCGTAAATCAATGTTGAAGAGAAAGCGGGAGTAGCTGTATTTAATTTAATTTCTGGATTAGAAGTTATAGTAATTGACAAGTTCTTCCCTTCTACTAGTTATTAGAGTTGAAGGCAAATGGTTTTGCTTTTGAATTTCTGAAAAGAAATTGATTTCAACATTTGAAATTCTTTTTTAAGGTAACCCAACAAATCTTTGTTGATAAACAAAACCCCTTAAAATATATCAAAATATTAATTACCAGTATTAGTTTAAAAGCTAAAACTAAATAAGATCGGGAAAATCAGTCAAAAAGATACAGAAGCTTCCATTCACTTTTCCATAATTTTTCAGAATTTGATTTATTCTTGTTGGGAGAGATGTTAAATTGTACTCATTTGGTGAGTTTATAATGTTTGTTTACAAAGTAAATCTTCCAATAATAAGAATAATTATCTAATAACTGTAGTGGTGGCTGTGGCACACAAAATAGGTTTGTGGTCTCAATGCCTTCCAAGTTTCCAAACGAAATCTCTGGAGGTGGCAGACCAAGCTTTTAGGTCATCTGCTAGTACTTGCTTCTTAAGTGAAAAGACGCACTTTGTGTATTTTTTGTTGTCTTACGGTGTTGTTGTTGCCTTGCATCTCTTGGTCAAACCAAGGACGATTAAGCCATATGCTACTCGTATTAAGGCAAAAGAGTGGGCCTTTCGTTTTTAACGTGCATCTCAAGGGTGAAAATAAGACTTCTTGCTCAAGTGGGTCCTCGTAACTTTGAAGAAGGGACCTATCAGAAGACCCATAGAGTGGACTGCCACACAGAGAGATATCGATTGAGAACTTGGTGGACACTGTAACCGCGTTAAAAATTGTACTCTGAGCATATTAAGGCATAGTAGGAGTGTTAGGGTAGCTTTGTTGGCTTGGTTGGTCAAACAAAGGACGATTGAGCCATACACTACTCGTATTAAGGCAAAAGGGTGCGCCTTTCTTATTAAAGTGCACGTCAAAGGTGAAATTACGACTTCTTGCTCAAGTGGGTCCTCGTAATTTTGAAGAAGGGACCAATAAGAAGACCCATAGGAGTGGTTGCCACACTGAGAGATATCGATTGAGAACTTGGTGGACACTGTGAATACGTTAAAACTTGTACTTGGAGCATATTAAAGCATAGTAGGAGTGTTAGGTAAACATATTGTAAGAATCTATAACAAGTTTAATTTCAAGGACCATTTTAAAGAATGAAAATTCATAAAAAAATAATTTTTAAACGCATTGGATATTATAATACTAATAAAAAAATTTCAACTTTTCCTTATTTCTACTCGGGGACAATCACCCTCTTTCGGAACCCATTTTCCTGATAGTGAATGACTGATGCGCCAGTGGAAAATGCCACCTTTGCCACCTAATTACGGCCTTGCAGAGCATATACTACATGATCAACAGTAAGAAAGGATGCATCAAATATATCAACGGATGCATAAGGTGATTTTCTATATTCTCGATATCAAATGTTGAATAACCCTCATTAAAAAAAGCTGGGACACCAAACATGCTTTGCACCAAGTTCATTTTACCCTCGTAATTATTTCTGATGTAGTGGATAAAAATATTGTATATATATAATGCTATAATATATATATATATATATATATATATATATATATATATATATATATATATATATATATATATATATATATATATATATATATATATATATATATATATATATATATTTATGTATATATATATGTATATATGTGTATATGTATATATATATATATATATATATATATATTATGTATATATATATATATATATATATATATATATATGTATATATATATATATATATATATATATATATATATATATATATATATATATATATATATATATATATGTATATATCTATGTATATATATATGTATATATGTATATATATATGTATATATATGTATATATATGTATATATAAATATCT
>CM063510.1:105968999-105971499 GCA_032207245.1 Pardosa pseudoannulata | reverse complement strand
AATGGTAGCATAGGAAATTACTATTGAATCCTAATTACAGGAAAAGAGTGTTATAGAAACTGAAACGACAAAATACCTTGTCATCTATTTACTTAAATAATTCGATTAATACAATCAAGTCTCCTTTTATGCAATTAATTAGTACTGCGTTACATAGAAACTGTGTTTGATGAAACATAAAATTAATTCAAATCAGGACACATGTTTTAATCTTTCTATGGTTTTATTTTTTAACAGGTGAATTTACTAAAAAGAAGTACTTCAAATATTTATGGCAAATGGACACAGGATAATTTACTATTGAATCTAAATAATTTAAATAGAGTACTGTAGTGCGAAATCGAGAAAAAAATTTGACAAATTGCAGCACTGGTAATTACAGTTAAATGCAAATAATTGGAAAATTAAAAAAGAAAATAAAATACGAAAAAGAGATTATTACCTACATTATTAAACGCTTTGTTCAATACAGTCATGTGTACTATAACGTGATTAGTTTGTTCCACATTATATGGAAACCATGATTAAAGAAACTCATTGTTAATTATAAATAGTCACTGCATTCTATGCATCTATTTTATATTTTTTGTTAAGGGGTGGATTTTTCAAAGATAATTTCTACGAACATTGCAACATTTGAAATTAAAATTGAATCTCGCTTCCCCCCCTCCGAAAGGAGAAAAAAAAGTTTGTTTTAGAAATTGAAAAGAAAAAATACCTTATCTTTATTTCTAAAAGCTTTCATTGATACTGTCAAGTCTCCCACAACACAATTAATTCTTACCGTGCTACTTACTAACGTTGTTCGATGGAACTTAATTTAAATAAGTAAATACGTTCTGGGCGATTTTTGGTTAATTTATAAGGGATATTTTCATAATAACAATTTTTATTATTTATTAAAAAGAATTTTGATAAACATTTATGGAGAATTTTCGCATGGGATATTATTAAATCTAAATAATCCAAAAATAATGTTATAGGATCAAAAACTTTGAAAAAAAACTTTATTACTAATTTGTAAGTGCTTTGATACATGCAGATAAGTTTCCTATAACGCACTTAATTTGTACTACTTGGTATAAAATTAGTGCTTATGAAATTCAGAATTAATTCAAATTAGTAAATAGGTACTATGCGACTTTTGGTTCAAATTTTAAGGGATGAATTTATTAAAAAGAATGTCGATAAACATTTGTGGAACATTTCAACATGAAAAATCACCTCTGAATCCAATTTATTCGATTCGAGTGTTGTATAAAAAGAAACGAAAAAAAATAGTTACTTTATTTTTGGTATGCATTTTTTAATTCATTCAATGAAATCTGCAGTGCACTTAATTCCCATTGAATTTATGGAAAGTGTTTGATGAAACTAAAAGTTAATTCAAATCAAGAAATATGTACTATGCATTTTCTGGTTATATTTTTCAATGAAAAAGAATGTTATTACCTATTTTTAAAAGCGCTTTGATTCATGCATATAAGCCTCCTATAACGTATATTTAATTTGTACTACATGATATAAAAATAGTGTTTAATGAAATTCACATTTATTTCAAATTAGTAAATAGGTTCTATGCGATTTTTGTTCACTTTTTAAGTGGATTTATTATAAAGAATGTCGGAACATTTTAGCACGAAAAATCACGTTTGAATCAAATTTATTCCACTAGAATGTTATATTAAAAAATAAGTAGTTACTTTTTTCCATTTTGGTATGAATATTTTGATTCATTCAATGAAATCTGAAACGCACTTAATTCCCACCGCGATTATGGAAAGTGTTTGATGAAACTAAAAATTAATTCAAATCAAGAAATACTTTTTACGCATTTTCTAGTTATATTTTTCAATGAAAAAAATCTTACTACCTATTTCTATAAGCGCTTTGATTGATAATGTTTCTTATAACGAATTTCAATCATGCTACGTAGATCGGTAACTGTATTAAATGAATTTATTTAAATCAGGAAATTCATTCTATAAACCATTTCTATGCATTTTTCGGTTAATGTTTAAAAAGTGAATTTAATTAGATTTTTAGAGAATTTTGACAAATATGTACAGACTATTGCACAAAGGGAAATTTACGATTGAATTTGAGTAACAGGAAAAGATTGTCATATACACTGAAAAGAAATAAATCTTTAATAACTATTATAATAAATTCTTTGAGTGATATAGTCGAGTTTCCTATAAGGCGATTAATTCATACTGCTGTATATGGAAACTGCATTTAATAAATGTTAGAATTAATGAAACATACTGCTTTTTCAAACTGAAACTTTTCTAATATAACAACTTATTTTTGATTTATTATAAAATAGAAAATTTTTCTCTGTTTAGAAATTTTGTTTTTTCTAAATTTTTAATTAGGATCTAGCTATAGAAAAAATTAAGCTTTTTCCTTAGAAATTGCTGCGGATTCCAAAAACATTTAAAAAGCACACCAACAGCAAAAAAAGAAAAAAAAATTCCATCAAAATAACTTTTGAATG
>CM063510.1:105956499-105961499 GCA_032207245.1 Pardosa pseudoannulata | reverse complement strand
ATTCTTTTGAAGCTTTAGACTGAAAATACATGGTATTATTACAGTGATTACTTTGACTTTGACTTTTATACACATTAAATAATAACCAAAGGGGAAATCTTCATATATATTAACTTATAAGTTCAAGAACTTAACACATAAGGTCAATGGGTCTCTACATATGCTGTTTGTATGTAAATGCTATTTCTAAAATCTTTAGGATAATTTTAAGAATTTTTTTTCTCTCAAGGTGGTGATAAGGTGTATTGTCGTGGTATTTTAGCAGTGAGATTCATTCTATTATGTACTCATAATACAGCAAAGTATAGTTTGTTTATTGATTCGTATAAATTGAGCTTAAAAGTACATACAATGGAAATGAATTCCCGAGTTCAGTAACACATGCGATAACTGATACGAAAAAAAGGTAAGATAATACGTTGCCAATTCTAGACGAGATACAATAAGAAAATTTCAAATAGAAAATATATTTTAAGTTTATAGTCAGGTTAATATTCAGTATTCACAATGATTTCCTGTTTTTACATGAGTGGGACTGCAAAGATTGAAAATTACGTTTTAAAGAAGTTAAGCTCTGAACTTGTGAGGTGTAATAGATTCCTATCTATTACACTTCACAAAAATAATTTGTCAAAAGCCCATTGGTTGAACTCTAAAACTTTATTCTTCCCTTGCTTCACAAAAAACTGCTATCTATGAGGATTTTTGTGACAGCTATAGGCAAAACTGTTTTTTTTTGTGAAGAAGATCCTCAATTATTTGAAAGGAAATAAATAGAGAATGGCTGTTTATAAGACTACAAAATGCCCTTATGATACTTTTGAAAGAAGATTGAATGACTTAATACATTCGCATCGGGCTATTTTTCACAAGTTATTTTAGATAATAGGGGTAGTTTAGTATTATCAATACATTTTAAAGTACAAGTAATGGACACTAAAACTCAAAAACTTGAGCAGTGGCATAAATTGTTGGCGTGGCTCACCAGAGCCATCTGATAGATTATATCGTATTTGTATTCAATATGGGTCTCGTATTCAAGTTGTTGTAATTATTCCAGTAGACGAAGATTGTTAGGAAACATCAAATAATGCGTGTAGAGCGATACAATGGTGAGACTTTCAAACTTCAAAAGATCATATGGTTGAATTTAGTAGGTACATCTGTGTCTAAGACTGTAACACTTTGTCCCGTCTTACAAGTTACACTATGAAATGTGATGTGTTCATATGAGCAGGAAGGACGACTTACATATAGGAGGAGCAAACTTTCAAGGGGAAACTGATATTGTCTGACAAGGACGTCAGGACATAGACTCAGATTGTTGCAAGAAAACAGAAAACCACCACTCCGACTGTCACCAAAGAAATGAATACTCACCTCACAAACCTTGTGTGCAAGAAAACAAACTTAAGATACCTGTACAAGATCATCATACATAGCAGAGGTGCTATAACGAAGCCTTTTATAAGTGGCACAGTATAATGTAACTAAGTTCAGTGCTAGCAGTTTATGACCTAAAACGTGATATATTCTGGTATGAGTCCAACTAAACTTATTCAAATGACTTTGAGAGTGTTCGTTTGGAGAACCTTCTCTGATAAATACATTCCAGAAAGCGTGGTACCAACATCCAAATATGGATGTGGATCCCTCAAACTTTAGGGTGAAATGTTGGGGCTGACTTTAAATCTACTATCTACTTTCGATGGTAGTATCACTGCCAATGAATATAAAACAATTGTGGAGGAACCATTCCATGATTCAATCATACTTCCCTGACTGTGGTTAAATGTTCCAGGGTGATAATTTCGGAATCATTCCCATTGCTAAACTACTCAAAGCGTGGTCCGATGACCATGAGAGTCAGATTAAACATCATCCACGGTCTGCAGAATCATCTTAAACCATCATTATTGAATGTGTATGCGGGTTAGAGGAGTTAAGTATGGTTTTTCAGAGGATCAAATAAGGAAACATTTACCTCCAACATGAATACATGTTGAACTTCTCAATGTGCTTCAGGAGGAATGGCTAAAATTTCCTCCGCAGACTGTGCAGGACATCTACCAATCCTTTCTAAGACATATTGCTGCATTGTTGTCTTGAATATGTTCGTCAAAATATTATAAAATAAACGATATTCTTTAGTAACATGTGTTTCATTTTCTATGTACAATAGTTGTATGCGTATTAAAAATGCAATATTATGGATCATGAAATTAATTCTTGTTTCCAGACTATAAACTTTATATTAAAAAAGATAAATCTTTTTTCTCGGTCCCAATGTATTATTAAAACGCTCGTATATTTCAAGAAATTGGTAGAAAAAGTTTTATGGAACAAAAAGGTCTGACAACTATATGGATATAGGGGATAATGTGTTAAAATCGCTGGAAGAATCAAGTTGCAATATATCTTAGAACATCCAGCCTCTTCAGTATCGGTAAGATTTCTTTTAAGAAAAATGAATACTATCTTTTTAACACGAAAGAGGCACTTTCTTGAAATATAATAAAATTCCTAAATTTAACGAAATAGTGAAAAACGAAAATGAGGATCGACGGAAGAAAAGATTTCAAAGGCTAGAAAGGTCTATTAGTGCCTAAAGAAGGAGGGAGAAAAAGAAAATAATCTCAGATCTTATGGATCTCTTCCTGTGAGACTTTTTCGCCCTCTAATCATCTTGTCCTCTCCTTGCTTTGACGTCCTGTTTGAAAACGCAAGGGAAAATTGGGATAATTTGCAGCACGAAATACTTTCCTAAAGAGTGGGCGAAGGAGGTTTGTTATCAATCAAATCACTCTATTTCTAGTTTACCATAAGATGCATTATATGAGTGTTTACTTCTGTTTTAGTTCAAAGTATTTCTATAGAAATATATTGCAGTGTGTTGCCACAGTATACTACAGTTTTAGGAGGTTGGGTTAATATTTTGATCTACTATCACTCCTCGTTATCAGTTTGAAGATTTTATTTAAAATCCGAGTCTTGATAATGGATGCATTTCGTTTAATGCTAATATGTAAGTGCTAGCCTAAAACAATGTTTGAGAAAATTAAGAAAAAAAATATTTTTATTATCCCTCAGGATCTAGAAAAATCTACAGATGATCTAAAAAAATTTAGAAACTCTCAATTTTTTTATCTATAGTCACTCCCTCTTATAAATTTGAAGATTTAATTTCCTCTCCTCCCAGTAAAGTATTGAAAGTATTCCTATAGAAAAATATTTATATTGCAGTGTGTTGCCACAGTCTACTACATATTTAGGAGGTTCTGATAGTATTTTGATCTATCATCACTCCCAGTTATCAAGTTGAAAATTTTATTTCCAATCCGAGTTTTGATAATGAATACATTTCGTTTAATGATAATATGCAAGTACTAGCATAAAACAAATTTTGAGAAAATTAAGAAAAAATTATTTTTATTATCACACAACATCTAGAAAAATCTATAGATGATCTAAAGAAATTTAGAAACTCTCAATATTTTGATCTATGATCACTCCCTGTTATCAATTAGAAGATTTAATTTCCCCTCCTCCTAGTAAAGTTTTCAAAGTATTCCTATAGAAATATATTTATATTGCAGTGTGTTGCCACAGTCTCCTATAGTTTTAGGAGGTTGGGTTAATATTTTTATCTACCATCCCACCTTGTTATCAGTTTGAAGATTTTATTTCCGAGTTTTGATAATTAATAAATTTCGTTTAATGCTAATATGCAAGTAGTAGCATATAACAAAGTTTGAAAAAATTAAGAAAAAACTATTTTTATTATCACTCAGGATCTAGAAAAATCTACAGATGATCTAAAAAAATTTAGAAACTCTCAATATTTTGATCTATAGTCACTCCCTGTTATCAATTTGAAGATTTAATTTCCCCTCCTCCTAGTAAAATGTTCAAAGTATTGCTATAGAAATATATTTATATTGCAGTATGTAGACAGTCTACTACAGTTTTAGGAGGTTGGGTTAACATTTTGATCTATCATCCCTCCTTGTTATCAATTTGAAGATTTTATTTCGAATCCCAATTTTGATAATAAATACATTTCATTTAAGCTAATAAGTAAGTACTGGCATAAAAAAGTTTGAGAAAATTAAGAACAAATTATTTTTATTATCACACAGGATCTAGAAAAATTTACATATGATCTAAAGAAATTTAGGAACTCTCAATATTTTAATCTATAGTCACTCCCTGTTATCAAGTTGAAGATTTAATTTCCTCTCCTCCCTGTAAAATAATCAAAGTATTCCTGTAGAAATATATTTGTATTGCAGTGTGTTTCCACTGTCTCTACAGTTTTAGGAGGTTGGGTTAATATTTTGATCTACCATTCCTCCTTGTTATCAATTTGAAGATTTTACTTCCAATCCGAGTTTTGATAATGAATACATTTCGTTTAATGCTAATATGTAAGTACTAGCATAAAACAATATTTGTGAAATATTTAAGAAAAATTTATTTTTACTATCACATATGATCTAGAAAAATCTACAGATAATCTAAAGAAATTTAGAAACTCTCAATATCTGGATCTATGATCACTCCCTGTTATCAATTTGAAGATTTAATTTCCCCTCCTGCGAGTTAATTTGGTTTAATTGTGGGCTAACATAAAACAAAATTAGAAAATACTAAGACCACTTTATTACGACTAACTCTTATTTTGAAATATTTCCTTGTATACTCTCTTTAACGCGAAAGGGCAGATAACTGGAAATGAAATGAAATTTCGGGGTTGATTCGGGGTTCGAAATAACTAAAAGAGAGAACTTAACTCCCCCGAAGAGAAGATATCAAAGGCTTGGGAGGTCTATTAGTGACAGAAAGAGGAGGACAAGAAAGGAAATAATCTCGGACCTAATGGATCACTTCTTACTACTCTTGTCGCTCTCTAATCATCTTGTCGTCTCTTCGCTTTGACGTCTTCTGGAAAACGTAGGAGAAAATTGGGATAATTTGCCGCACAAACAACTTCCTTGAAG
>CM063510.1:105943999-105951499 GCA_032207245.1 Pardosa pseudoannulata | reverse complement strand
AGTCACAATGTTTTATATTTGTCTTAAATGAGCAAAGTAATCATAAATAACAGCGAATTTTTCAGGAAAGTTGGTAGTATCACAACAATTGACTTCTTGATATTATTTAATTACGTTAATATATGGTTTTAGAATTAAATTATAAAAGAGAAACCAAATAATTTTCATTTCATGGTCAGTATGTGTTATATTTGTCTTAAATAAAATAATCGTAAATAACGTCGAGATTACAAGAAAAGTTGTTATTATCATAACAATCGACTTCCTGACATTATTGAAGTCACATAAAAATATGGTTTTAGAATTAAATTATAAAAGAAAAACCAAGATAGTTTTTCATTTCGTAGTCAATATGTTTTATATTTGTCTTACATAAATAAAGTAATCGTAAATAACGTCGAAATTGCAAGAAAAGTTGGTAGTATCATAACAATCGACTTCCTGACATTATTTAAGTCACATTAAAATATGGTTTTAGAATTAAATTATAAATGAAAAACCAAGATAGTTTTTCATTTCGTGGTCAGTATGTTTTATATTTGTCTTAAATAAATAAAGTAATCATAAATAACGTCGAATTTGCAAGAAAAGATGGTATTATCACAACAATCGACTTCTTGATATTATTTAAGTCACACTAAAATATGTTTTTAGAATTAAATTATAAAAGAAAAACCAAGATAGTTTTTCTTTTCGTGGTCAGTATGTTTTATATTTGTCTTAAATGAAGTAATTAATCGATTTCTTGACATTATTTAAGTCACGTTAAAATAGGGTTTTAGAATTAAATTATATAAGAAAAACCAAGATAATTTTGAATTCGGTAGTCACTGTGTTTTATATTTGTTTTAAATGAGCAAAGTAATAATAAATATCGTCGAATTTGCAAGAAAAGTTGGTAGTATCAGAGCAACCAATATTTTGATATTATTTAAGTTACGTTAAAATATGGTTTTAGATCTAAATTATAAAAGAAAATCAAGAAAGTTTTTTTATTTCGTGGTTAGATTCAGTTTCTCATTTACAGTTTTCCAATTTTTTAGAAGTGTATACATATAGTGTTCTAAAAATTAGATGGTTAATCTTATTTTAGTATGTAATGTATATTTTATAGTTCCAGAATAAATGCATTAAGTCGCTATATAAAATAACAATTTCAGTTTTTATTTTTAGCGTTCATGGTGTATAACGTGTGTGGTTCTTCAGTTACTTTAAATTATTTATTTATATATCGTCTCTCATTTTTTTTACGTGTTACCTATGTAACCTTATTTTAGAAGTATATATCCACAGTATTATAAAAAATTTAAAATGATTAATTTTCTTTTTATACGTAATGTATGTTTTATATTTGTCTTAAATGAACAAAGTAATCGTAAATAACAGTGAATTTTCAACAAAATTTATTATTAACACAACAATCTATTTTTTGACATTATTTAAGTCAACTTAAAATATGATTTTAGAATTAAATTATAAAAGAAAAACCAAGATAGTTTTTCATTTCGGAGTCAGTATATTTTATATTTGTCTCAAATGAACAAAGTCATCATAAATAACGCCGAATTTGCAAGAAAAGTTGGTTCTATCATAACATCGGCATATTGACATTATTTAAGTCACGTTAAAATATGGTTTTAGAGTTAAATTATAAAAGAAAAACCAAGATAGTTTTCATTTCGTGTTCAATATATTTTATATTTGTTATAAATAAACAAAGTAATGATAAATAACATTGAATTTGCAACAATAGACTTCTTGACATTATTAAAGTCATGTGAAATTATGCTTTTAGAATTAAATTATAAAAGAAAATCAAGAAAGTTTTTTATTTTGTGCTTAGATTCAGTTTCTAATTTATAGTTTTCCATTATTTTAGAAGTGTATACATATAGTTATAAAATTTAGATAAATAATCTTATTTAAATATGTAATGTATGTTTTATAGTTCCAGATTAAATGTATCGTTAATAAGTCGTTATAAAAAGTTAGA
The DNA here is from genome assembly GCA_032207245.1 of Pardosa pseudoannulata. Classification (NCBI taxonomy): domain Eukaryota; kingdom Metazoa; phylum Arthropoda; class Arachnida; order Araneae; family Lycosidae; genus Pardosa; species Pardosa pseudoannulata. The sequence goes on along the minus strand of CM063510.1, from coordinate 105,949,506 downwards.
ATTTCAGATTTAATTAAAGCTTTTATGGTTCTTCAGTTACTTTAAATTATTTATATATCGTCTCTTATTTTTTTTTTACCTGTTATCTATGTAACATTATTTTAGATGTATATATCAACAGTATTATAAAAATTTAAAACGATTGTTTTTTATACGTAGCGTATGTTTTATATTTTGTCTTAAATGAACAAAGTAATCATAAATAACATCGATTTTAAGAAAATTTGGTAGTACCATACCAATCAAATTCTTGACATTATATAAGTTATGTTAAAAAATAATTTTAGAATTAAATTATAAAAGAAAAACAAAGATAGTTTTTTATTTCGGAGTCAGTATGTTTTAAATTTGTCTTAAATGAACAAAGTAATAAAAAATTACAGAGTGTTTTCAAAAAAAGTTGATAGTATCACAACAATGAACTACTTGGTATTATTTAACGCACGTTAAAATATGGTTTTAGAATTAAATTATAAAAGAAAAAACCTATATAGTTTTACATTTCGTGGTCAGTATGTTTTATATTCGTCATAAATGAACAAAATAGTCATAAATAAAGTCGAATTTGCTAGAAAAGTTGGTAGCATCATAACAATCGACATCTTGATATTATTTAAGTCACGTTAAAATATGGTTTTAGAGTTAAATTATAAATGAAAAACCAAGACAGTTTTTCATTTCGTGATCAGTATGTTTTATATTTGTCTCAAATAAACGAACTAATCATAAATAACGTCGATTTTGCAAGAAAATTTGGTAGTACCATAACAAACACCTTTTTGACATTATTTAAGTCACGCTAAAATATGGTTTCAGAAATAAATTATAAAAGAGAAACCAAGATAGTTTTCATTTCGTGGTCAATATGTTTTATATTTGTTATAAATGAACAAAGTTTTCATAAATAACATCGAATTTGCAAGAAAAGTTGGTAGCATCATAACAATCGACATCTTGATATTATTTAAGTCACGTTAAAATATGGTTTTAGAGTTAAATTATAAAAGAAAAATCAATACAGTTTTTCATTTCGTGATCCGTATGTTTTATATTTGTCTCAAATAAACGAACTAATCATAAATAACGTCGATTTTGCAAGAAAATTTGGTAGTACCATAACAATCAACTTCTTGACATTATTTAAGTCACGCTAAAATATGGTTTCAGAATTAAATTATAAAAGAGAAACCAAGATAGTTTTCATTTCGTGGTCAATATGTTTTATATTTGTTATAAATGAACAAAGTTTTCATAAATAACATCGAATTTGAGAGAAAATTTGGTAGTATTATAACAATAGACTTCTTGACATTATTTAAGCCAAGTTAAAGTATGGTTTTAGAATTAAATTATAAAAAAAATCAAGAAAATGTTTATTTCGTGGTTAGATTCAGTTTCCCATTTACAGTTTTCCATTATTTTAGAAGTGTATATAAATAGCGATCTAAAAATTAGATAATCACTCTCATTTTAATATGTAATGCATGTTTTATAGTTCCAGATTAAACGTATTAAATCGCTATAAAAAGTAACAATTTCAGTTTTTATTTATAACGTTTATGGTGCAGAACGTGTATGGTTCTTCAGTTACTTTAAATTATTTATTTATATATCGTCTCTTATTTGTTTACCTGTTATCTATGTAACATTAGTTTAGAAGTATATATCAGCAGTATTATAAAAAATTAAAACGATTAATTTTCTTTTTATACTTAGTCTATGTTTTGTATTTGTCTTAAATGAACAAAGTAATCATAAATAACATCCATTTTTCAAGAAAATTTAGTAGTACCACAAGAATCGAATTCTTGAAAATATTTAAGTCATGTTAAAATATGGTTTTAGAATTAAATTTAAAAGAAAAACCAAGGTAGTTTTTCATTTAGTGGTCAGTATGTTTTATATTAGTCTTAAATAAATAAAGTAATCGTAAATAACGTCGATTGCAAGAAAAGTTAGTATCATAACAATTGACTTCTTGACATTATTTAAGCCACGTTAAAATATGGTTTTAGAATTAATTATAAAAGAAAATTCAAGATAGTTTTACATTTCGTGGTCAGTATGTTTTATATTTGTTTTAAATGAACTAAGTAATCGACTTCTTGGCATTATTTAAGTCACGTTAAACTAGGGTTTTGAAATTAAATTATAAAAGAAAAACCAAGATAGTTTTGAATTCCGTAGTCACTGTGTTTTATATTTGTTTTAAATGAGCAAAGTAATCATAAATAACGTCGAATTTGAAAGAAAGGTTGGTAGTGTTATAGCAACCAATTTTTTTATATTATTTAACTCACGTTAAAATATGGTTTAGAATTAAACTATAAAAGAAAACTAAGAAAGGATTTTATTTCGTGGTTAGATTCAGTTTCTCATTTACAGTTTTCCATTATTTTAGAAGTGTATACATATAGTGTTTTAAAAATTAGATAATTAATCTTATTTTAATATGTAATGTATGTTTTATAGTTCCAGATTAAATGTATTAAATCGCTATAGAAAGTAACAATTTCAGTTTTTATTTATAACGTTCATGGTGTAGAACGTGTATAGTTCTTCAGTTACTTTAAATTATTTATTTATATATCGTCTCTTATTTTTTTTACCTGTTATCTATGTAACATTATTTTAGAAGTATATATCTACAGTATTCTAAAAATTAAAAATGATTAATTTTCTTTTTATACATAATGTATGTTTTATATTTGTGTTAAATGAACAAAGTAATCATAAATAACAGCGAATTTTCAAGAAAATTTGGTAGTATCATAACAATCAACTTCCTGACATTATTTAAGTCACATTAAAATCTGGTTTTAGATATAAATTATAAAAGAAAAATGAAGATAGTTTTTCATTTCGTGGTCAGTATGTTTTATGTTTGTCTGATATGAACAAAGTAATCCTTAATAATGTTGAATTTGTAAAAAACTTGGTAGTATTATAACAATCGACTTTTTGACATTATTTAACTGACGTTAAAATATGGTTTTAGAGTTAAATTATAAAAGAAAAACCTAGATAGTTTTACATTTCATGGTCAATATGTTTTATATTTGTTATAAATGAACAAAGTTTTCATAAATAACATCGAATTTGCAAGAAAAGTTGGTAGCATCATAACAATCGACATCTTGATATTATTTAAGTCACGTTAAAATATGGTTTTAGAGTTAAATTATAAATGAAAAACCAAGACAGTTTTTCATTTCGTGATCAGTATGTTTTATATTTGTCTCAAATAAACGAACTAATCATAAATAACGTCAATTTTGCAATAAAATTTGGTAATACCATAACAATCAAATTCTTGACATTATTTAAGTCACGCTAAAATATGGTTTCAGAATTAAATTATTTTTATGATAAAAGAGAAATTTTGTCTCATACCTTCATATTTGACAAAATCCTGTTATGTTAAATAAATTTTTTACGTTTTTCAATGAATATTTATTTTGAGATGATTGCAATTTTTTAAAACTAACATATACATGTTTATTTACATTCAAATATACGTTTTAAATATGCCAAACTTTTCTTAATTTGCGAAATCAACGAATGCGAATTTTTAATATTTTTTCTCTTTCCTCGTAAAAGTTTAATACCAAGTATGCACACATTTCAAAAACTAAAACATTTTGAAATTAGCTCTCAGTTAATATTTATTTAAAGAATGTAATTAATATTAACTTTGAATTCAAAAACCATAAAACAAATTTGAAATTTATTTCTGAAAAACTTATTTAAAACTAATCATAAAAAATGCACTTATTCCTAATTTTATTTTGTTAATATGAGAAGTATTTCTGATCACCCAATTAAATTCTCAGATTCGTTACTTCCGGACTTAGTAGCTTTAAGCTTTATTTTAAAAGTATTTTACACATTTTGCTTTATATTGAATATTTATTAACAATTCTTTTCTAAAAAACATTCGGAAATTTATTCAATAAATACGATATTTTAAATAACTTCATTTCTTTGACATTTTAAGTATTCATTAATGCTTTGAAAAAGAAATTACATACAGATTGTTTCAGGATAAACATCCTACCAAATTTCAATAATAAGATATTCGGAAATTCTTTTAACTAGCATACATGTTTTATTTTTAATTAAATTAAATTCCACTACTGTATAATAAATGCTCAAAAAATTTGAGCGAAACACTATATAAATACTCATAACATGTATTTAATATAAAATTAAATGGTTTAGAATCATTATCTAATTTCCTTTATTTTTAGTATTACAAGTACTCTAACTATATCAATAAAAATTCACTTTGCGAGATGTAACATGGATATACGTGATTTCTGAACTTACAATTATGAAAATTGTTATTTGAAAGCATAGAATATTTTGTGGAAGTGTATGTATATATATTGTATTAGTATATATGTATTTGTATATATATATATGTATATATATATATATATATATATATATATATGTACATATATATATGTATATATATGTAGTTGTATATATATATGTATATATATATATATATATATATATGTATATATATATATATATATATATATATATATATATATATATATATATATATATATATATATATATATGTATATATATATATATATATATATATATATATATATATATATATATATATTTATATATATATATATATATATATATATATATATATATATATATATATATACATATATATATATATATATATATATATATATATATATATATATATATATATATATATATATATATATATATATATATATATATATATATATATATATTATATATATATATATATATATATATATATATATATATATATATATATATATATATATATATATATACATACATATATATACATATACATATATAAATATAAATTATATATATATATATATATATATATATATATATATATACAACATGGATGAGTGGTTAAGGCATGGAAGACACATTTGATTTCATATATAAAGACTTCTTTATTGTAATCCTTCTGTCCATGGCTAGGCCATTTAGAAATCTTTTGTTTTTATAATTTGCCACGACAAACGTACAGGATGTTATCAACCCGAGTTCCCGCTCAGTACTGTCTTTTTTGGCGTTGCTACCTAAGTAAAATTCCTATGTCTACTTCTGCGTCAGCATTTTTTACTCTGTGTAGTTCCGCTCAAAGGTGTGTCTTTCTCCTATAACGTTACCGTTAAAGAGTTCTAAATATTTTTAATTATATCTTGCTTAATTCTTCACCCCTGATGCCTGACATATGTATATATATATATATATATATATATATATATATATATATATATATATATATATATATATATATATATATATATATATATATATATATATATATATATATATATATATATATATATATATATATATATATATATATATATATATATTTGTATAGATATGTTTACACACACACATATATATATAAATATATATATATATATATGTATACATACGTGTATATACGTGTATAT
>CM063510.1:105928999-105931499 GCA_032207245.1 Pardosa pseudoannulata | reverse complement strand
TTTAGATAGGGACCTAAAAGCTCAAGGTTATAGATCGACAGGTAAATCAACAAAGTCATTACATGTTACAAGGATTAGATTTTACAGAACTGTCATCTTTAGCCACAAAAAAGGCAAATACAACCTTAGTCCCAAATGTTTGATAGCAGTCTTTGGCAAACCTTTCGCTAAATTTCAATTCGAAAACCAAAACTATTTTAGAAGGGGAACAATTTTCTCATTCGGTTCTCGTTTTAATACTTTCGATAACCCAGAGAAACATATTTCGAAGCTAGATTTATTCTGAACGTGTTTCACATATAGGTAGAGAGGTCTAAAAATTCAAATCTTGGGCCCCGAGATTTTAGGTCGGTAGGTTAACATTTAGGTCTTGGTAACTAATTTTTATAAGAATTAGATTCTATAGCACTGTCATTTTTAGCGACAAAAATAACACCTATAACCTTTCTTTCCAACATTTAATATCTTGCTTAAATTCAATTATAAATATTTTACACTGGACTATTTTTCCGTTTGGTTCTCCACTTTTTTACTATAGATAACCCCTGTAAAACACATTTCAAAGCTATAGATCGCATATATTCCACTTGTTGATGAAGATGCATAAAAGCTTGAATCTTTGAATCTTGTACCCTGAGGTTTAGATCTGCAGGTTAACAACTAGACCCAGATAATTACATTTTTATAAGGATTAGATTCTACATCACTGTCTTTTTTAGCCACAAAAAATTATTACCTTTCCTCAAAAGGTTTTGCATTTGTTTTTAGTAAACCACTCGCTAAAATTCAATTCAAAAACCTTATACTTATTTGCATAATATGTACAAATAAATAAGATAACATTTTTTAAAGAGTCAAAAGCGATATACTAAGAATTTTTCATTTGTGAAAGAATCCGCTTTCATAATTTAGAATTCGTTCTTTAAAATCAATACCCAGGGATTTTTACAACGAGTTAGGAATCTTGGCCTTAAAAGTAAAAATTCTCTAAGCGGATATAAATTAATAAACATTCCCTAAGGGACCTCGGTTTTATAAAATTGAAAGCTATTGAAAAGTGGTTTCAGGAAATGAGTTTTAAAGTATACAAATTCATATCCTATCACAAAGGAGATGGTAAGCCTATTATGCATTATAAATGTGACGCATTTAAAATTGGATGGCATACGGTCGAGAAAGGAAACCTCTTAAGGAAATCTCAGTGTATTAAGTAATTACTAAAACCTGAATGGGTGATAGGATAACATGAGCATAATACAATATGTGAAAGACATAAAATAACTTAAAAAGTGTGAAGTAATTTTTTAAGTAAGATTTCACATTGAGGAAGATTTGAAAACACTCTACGGTAATGAAGGTTTTGTATGATCATAAAAGTTTACAGTGTATGAGGTATGAAGTTTGAATTATAAATGTTGCTTCCAATGGAATGATTTTATCATTGTTACTGAAGTGAAAGATAAAAGTTTGCAGAGAGAAATTAAAGCTTGCATTTTAGTTGAACGCCTCAGGAGATGTTGGAATTATTTAGAGAACAAATAATTTAAAGGAGTTCATAGCAATGTAATTACTAAGGAACAAATGTATATAAATTTATGAAATAAAGCACTTTATAAATGATTTGTTGTCTATCTGTTTCTTTTATAAAAGTTGGCAGCTGTATTAAAAGCAGTGGCTTTCATTATAGGAGATCGCTTTAGTTATTTATGTTTCAGTTAAAAGGTAATCAATCGAGGAAAAGGCATGGCTTCTCCTACTGTTTATGATGAAGATACCATAATTATCATATAAGTTAATGTATTAAAGTTTTACATCATTAAGCGGACATCAGGGGGATACCAGATTTGCAAGGAAACAAACCTATTTTTCACAAATAAGAATTACATTTCTGTAGTGTTCCTGTGGAACCAAGGTTTATTGAAAATAAGAGGTTCCGTCTGGAGGGCTAAGGTTGACTCTTTGTTTGCTACACGATGGCTAATGAGAGTGGAATCTCCTGATTAAAGGTGATTATGATCGGCTCCAGGCATCCAAAACTAGAATCTGTGGCTACGAAACCTGTTGTCATAAAGCAGTGCCTAACATATTTGATCATCATTCATCAGTGGATCGTACAGATGCTCAATGCCGATAAATGGATAAGGATAGAAAATCTCAGTTGTAAACTTTTCCTACAGTAATATTCTTGGCACTCTGTAAAAAATGTTTCTGAGTGGACTCCCTCTAAAAATCTATTATTTTCCAAATTATATATGTCAGGTTTAAAAATGGGGGTTAAGAATTAAGCGAGTTATAATTAAAAATAGTTAGAACACATTAAGGACAACGTAATAGGAGAAAGACACACCCTCGAGCGGAACTATACAGAGTAAAAGACCTGACGCGGAAATAGACATAGGAATCTTGCTTAGGTAGTCACGCCAAAAAAGACAGTTCTGAGCGGGAACTTGGGCTGATAACATCCTGTGTCGTGGCAAAATATAAGAACAAAGGATATCTA
>CM063510.1:105921499-105926499 GCA_032207245.1 Pardosa pseudoannulata | reverse complement strand
GGGCATTGCTTGATGAGTGGTGTAATTTTCCCCAAGATCAGATTGATAATCTGATACTCAGCATGCGTAGGCGTTGTAACGCTTGTATTGCATAGTCCGGAAGACATACTCCGTATTAACCATCATACTAACCATGTTATACTGTTTTCTGTAAATAGGTTTTTTTTTAATTTGCTCCAGGTAGTAAAATTCGCAATTTTTATTAATTATGTCAAACATATAGCATCTGTTTTGCTCTTTACCTTTTGTTTAATAAATAGACTTTACAAATAAGTCAAATTTGTTTTGCTTTTGTCTCTTTCATTGCCTGAACTTCATTATCCTTAATTTATGGACATAAGTGTATATATATATATATATATATATATATATATATATATATATATATATATATATATATAATTAAATATTATTTGTGTGTCTAGTAATATAATAGTGATATTTTCTAAATGGATAAAAGGCATATATAGCAGATGCGTTAATAAACACAGATAAACCTACCTAGCAAATTACGAAAAATAGCTAGTTAGTACAGTAAAATTGGAATATTCTTATTAGTTTTCTCCTATACTCTTGAAATAATTTGTAAATTAAAATGTGTAGTGGAAAACGAATGCTTTGAAATTTTGTATATTACATAAATATTCATAGAATTATCAAGGATCACTAACTAATTACGATTGAATCAGTTATTATGTAATATGTTTTTAAAACAAAAAAAATTAAATGCTTAAAATTATATTAAATGTAAGCACTTCATATTTAAAACTTATTCGCTCCATTCATAGAGACATAATGAGAATGAAGCAGTCAATCAATTTCCCCCAAAAAAGGTTCAGCAAATAAATGACAAGCTACTCGACCTAAGTGCAGTCTCTTTCAAATTACATCCAGTCGAGATAAATTGGTGAAGCATTTAAAATTACACCAACCCATTTATCCCTCTCTTTAATTTCCATGAAACAAACGGACGAGTAGCCAAAACCTAGCAATCCATCAATCTTCTTTATAAAGTGAGTCATTTTTAAAATGAGAGGAGCTTTTACGCTTTAGCCGAACATCTCTCTACGTAGATACTTAACTAGATGTCAAAATAATTTATTTACTTCATCTGATGATAGATGCAACGATTAACGGCTGCTTGTTTGCTGACAAAAGACCGAAATTTGACGTACTGCGATATTGCATAAATGATTAGGAGTACTCAATGTTATGATCGTTGTACTTCTTGAAAGATGAAAAATAAAGATACCGCAGAAATTTTGCAACGCTAAACACCCTTTAGAAAATTTATTTTCTTTGCATTTATTTACCTGTCGTGTAACATGTAATTTCTATTTATATCACTGACTAAATGACGTGACTAAAATCCTGTTTGAACTTTTCAGCACAATGAAGCTTAAAAAGGAATTATATGATTCTTTAGCATAAATTCAAGAGGTAAGGTCAGTTATATACGTTTTGTGAAATTGAAAATTGACTATTTTTGTGTAATGCCTTTTTTTCAATTCGTCATTCTGATATTTAGTGTAATATATTTTCTACATTTTGATTTTCAAAATTTTTAGGGAACGTTTTGCATTACTAAATAACTTAACATTCTTCTAATAATCTATATGAAACGTTGTTAAGCATGAAAAACTTTGATAGTGTGTATAAGCTCACTTTTGAAAATTCGGTTTCTTCCGATACCTGGCATGGGTAATAGAAAGCATTATCATCGATGTGCTTTAGGAGTGTTTTTAATTTCCTGACACTGTTATACTAAATAATCGACTGGTAGATCATTTGCACATCATAACAATCATTCTTAACGGGACTGCTTAAGAATTGGGTCCCCTTTGGCGAATTCGGCGAAAATCTTGGCGATATTTACTAAAACACAAAGGTAATATATCCAAACATTGTATTTCCTGTTTATCTGGCGACTTTAAATTAATGCACAATGTGCCATCGTAATAGAATTACATACTCTTACTTAATGAAAGAAAATGACTTGAAAACCGGACATTTATATTTATGGGCAATTAATCCCTTGACAGTTTTCAAATGCAACATCTCCAAATTATTAAAAATCAACCATAGTGACCCTTTAATGGTTTGTTATATCTATTTTTTTTAATCATTGCACACTTTTAATATATAAGAAAAGAGTTACACAAGGAGGGTTGGATGAAAATATATAAATTATAATATAGATACAGATTTTTTTGGACACAGTGAGATCAGGAGAAAATGTTAAGCGACCATAATTAAACCATTATCGCCAAGTTGGCGGGGGAACCCAGATCTTAAGCCAAGCCTTTGCGCGGCATTGTCTATCATTATAATTTAGCTTGTTAGCTTGAACTTTAGAGCTGAAGGCAAAATTAAATATATGCATCCGGGATGACTTTTTTAAAACCACTTTACATATTCAGAGGCCCTAACGATCTATTGTTATATTCTTGGTTTGTGTTATGAATTTGTTTTATAATTGTTATGCATATTATCTTTTTAAAAATCTTAATTTTGTTTTTCAGTACTCCATCCTGCTTTGCCTTACGGTAGCCGTAAACCCTTCGTGGTTGGTTGCGGTTACAGGTCATTATGCTAGTCAGTCAGCCATTTTTAAACATTCCCTTTATTAGCTTTGTTTTATTATGGAATTAGGTAAAGAAAATAATTCGTGTAAAAAGTTAGAACTGTTATATATTCCTTCACAAGCATATAAATTTACGTTATTTCAATATAGTATTTATTTCTCCTTCAAATTTCTCTTTTTCTCCCAACAGCCAAACCGTGTGCAAAAAGCTATATTTAATGATTTTTCTGCACTTAATAAAATAATTAAATAAATTTTAACTGTTTAACTGTTTAAATAATTTTTAACTTTTACTTTCGTATATAGATTGTATTTGTAGTTATATTGAATTTATACAAATATTTAAACAGTGTATCAGTGAACGTGGAGTTATTTTTCCTATTAAATACAAGTTAAAATATTTTATGATAACATATTACACATGGACGTGTAGATATAGTAGGCAATATTAAAAAATTTTTTTTGTTAATATGAAGAATATAAAACCGTCTTGGGTAGGGAAATTAAAATGTTGCAAATTATTGTTAAAAACAATAATTTAACTAATTACTATAATAATAATTAATAACTAATTTAATTAATTAATTTAATAATAACCAAAATAATTTTATTAACATAAATCATCAATCCATAATAAAAAGAAAATATACACAACCACATAAAAATGATAACGCTTTTATAACTAAAATTTAGGAGAGGAATGGGACAAAATTGCTCCTCCGCACCCTATAATATTATGTTGAGTACGTATATTATATATAAATCAACGTGTACATTAGATAATTAGTACATTATATCAGTGACGTGTATAAAATAAAAAATAAATTTTTCGAACTGTAATAATTGAGTTAAAACAAAAACAAATAAAACGTTACAAAATCAAACTAAAATAAAAGAATTAAAAAAATCTTAGCGACTTTGGTAAAAATATGTCTAACGACTAAATACATGTACTGAAAAATTCACTAACTTTTATTAAACAGAACCAAAAAATATAATTGTAATTTTTGCTTTTTCAACGATTTAAAAGTTTCCCAGAAAAGACATTGAATAATAGTTAACAAACAAGTAAAATTACAGAGGACTATTTACATGCCTCAATTCACAGTATTAAGTAGGATAATGATTATATGATGGCATACTAGTGAAGCAGTAAAGGTATTATCAGACTAAATGGTGGAAAACGAGGGCAAAAGTTTAAATTAAATTTTTAACCCAATTTATTTGCGCCTACACGCTTAAACTCTATCATGATCTGTAAATATATATTATAAATTGGTTAGGTTTGGTTTAGAGCCCAACAGTCTACCGATTTGCAAGACGAGTGTTAATAAGCCTGGGATCTTCTGCTTGAAGTCGATTCCGAACTAGTACGAGCATCCGTGCCAACCTGAGAATCAAACCCTTAATCTCCGATACCAAAGAGCAACCTATCCATTCGGTCATTGCTTAGCTATATATTATAGAAGGTTAGCCCAAATGCCAAATATTCACATTTTTGCGATGTCGAAAGAGCGGATATCTTAGGTACAAATTATTTCTTATTGAATACAGTAAAAACAAATATATATAAAGCTGCATAATTTAATCTGTCAGTCACCCTTAAAATTAAGTCCTTATTATTTTTATTTGCAATGGAATACTGGCCAATAAGAAGCCTAAGCAACTAGCAGTCGTGGCACTATAACCTAGGATCTAAGAAAAGCCATATGGATCTGGAGAACTTACTCTGTGAAGAGAAGAGAATGATATGATACATGAAAAAAAAACAGCAAGTACGACGTGGAACTTATTTAGGATATAAGAAACGTGTAAGTTATTTAGGACCTAAGAAAATACATTCGGATATGGCAAGCTTACAACGTCAAGAGCAAAGAATGGAATGATACATGAAAACAGCAGCAAGTCCGACGGTGAACTTAAGAATTTAAGAAAATACATTCGGATCTGACAGACTTACTCCATCAAGAGCAGAGAATGGGATTATACATAAAAACACTTGTCACACCCCACAACGGGTGACTTGGAGAAAATTCCCAGAAGAGAGCACCTTAGTTAGAATTGTATATAGATCATTGAAATGAGTCATAGGCTAATAACGGCTGAAAAATGGGGTGAGTGTACAGAAATTTTGCTTTTATTTCAGAGTTAGCTTCGGGAAATTGGTTGGAAGAATTCAAGTCGTGGGCACTAATTTTTATTCTGAGATTTTGTGGCTGGGAAAATAGATATAAAAGAAGAAGAATGGCAATATGAAAATCTTAAAGAGATATTTTAAATGTAAAAAATTTTATATATTTCATGATTGATTGATTGATTGGTTTGGAGCACTACGGTCTACTATTTGATATATTTCATATATATATATATATATATATATATATATATATATATATATATATATATATATATATAT
>CM063510.1:105893999-105916499 GCA_032207245.1 Pardosa pseudoannulata | reverse complement strand
GTGCGTAGGAGAATTGCTAGGATGGCATACCTCAAGTTGTAATATAGTATATTATTTTGTAACACATTAAATAAATTACATTATTAGTTGAGTATTTTTGAAGTTAGATTGAGGCGATAATTGAGTGGGCTGCAGAATTTGTTTTTTACAAAAAAAGGGGAGCGCAGGTACAAAACGTTTGGAAACCACTGGTTAAGTTACTTGTCGTTTGGTAGATGACTTTAAATGTTCCATCTTGGTAAAAAGCCCTTTCCTTGTCTATTTAGTAACGTTTCGTAAATTGTCTCCCCTCCTCGAATGAAACGGAACATTGGGATGTTTGGTGCTTTCAGGTAAGTACAGAAATGAAAATCGCTTGGAGCGAGTTTCGTACTGTAGAGACGTTGGTAGATGATTTATGAGCAAAATTGCTTCAACAGCGGGGTGGTTATCTGGGCTATATGAGGTTATGCTGACGAGACATTGCAGTCTCTCCTTAAACCTCTATCAACTGCCAATGAATTGATCAACTGCCAATGTCAGTTTCAAGTTCCACCCATTCAAAATTTTAGAGTAGTTTTCGAATTAATTTTGAATTAATTTGTCTGTAGGATCTTCCAAAATATTTTTGGAGCAGTTTTTACTAAATAATTTTTATTGTCCCATATTTTGTCCTGGAGAAAATACCTTAAAAAGTTATCATTGTAAGGTAATTTTTTTACAAGTTTTGTTAAAAATACACCAAAATGTATCCCACAACATTTGAGGTATGGAGTTCAAATATAAGATATATATATATATATATATATATATATATATATATATATATATATATATATATATATATATATATATATATATTTAAAGTTGACAAAAAATTGAGATTAATAAGAAATCTATGAAAGTAAATCAAGGAAAAATGTATTAAAGCAAATTTCGAAGTCTAATATTATAGTGATAACAATTCTTTCTCTATAATTATTACATGTACTTCCTTTGCAATAATTCAAAACCCAAAGGAGTATAATTATGAAATTAATTTTAATGGCTCATTTTTTTTTTGATCTGGAGAAAATATCTTAAAAAGTTTTCATTGTAAGGTAATATTTTACAAGTTTTGTTAAAAATGCACCAAAATGTTTTCCACAACATTTGAGATATGGATTTCGAATATAGATATATGTATTTAAAGTTGACTAAACAAATTGAGGTTAATAAGAAATCGATTGAAGTAAATTAAGGTAAAAAGTATTAAAGCAAATTTTGAGGTCTAATATTATAGTGATAACAATTCTTTCTCTATAATTATTACATGTACTTCCTGAGCAATAATTCAAAACCCAAAGGAGTATAATTATGAAATTAATTTTAATGGCTCATTTTTTTTTTTTTGATCTGGAGAAAATATCTTAAAAAGTTTTCATTGTAAGGTAATATTTTACAAGTTTTGTTAAAAAATACTCCAAAATGTATCTTGCAACATTTGATATATGTAGCTCGAATGTAATATATATATATATATATATATATATATATATATATAGATATATATATTTAAAGTTGACGAAAAAAATGAGGTTAATAAGAAATTGATAGAAGTAAATTAGAAGAAAAAATATTAAAGCAAATTTCGAGGATTAATATTATAGTGACAAAAATACCTTATAATTAGTACATGCATTCCCTGTGCAATAATTCAAAACCCAAAGGAGTATAATTACCAAATTAATTTTAATAACTAATTTTTTTTGTTCTGGAGAAAATACCTTAAAAACTTTTCATTGTAGGGTAATATTTTACAAGTTTTGTTAAAAATGCATTAAAATGTATACCGCAACAATTGAGATATGGGGTTCGAATATAAGATATATATATATATATATATATATATATATATATATATAGATATATGTATTTAAAGTTGACTAAACAAATTGAGGTTAATAAGAAATCGATTGAAGTAAATTAAGGTAAAAAGTATTAAAGCAAATTTTGAGGTCTAATATTATAGTGACAACAATTCTTTCTATTCTTTCTCTATAATTATTACATTTATTCCCTGGGCAATAATTCAAAACCCAAAGGAGTATAGTTACAAAATTAATTTTAATGGCTCATTTCTTTTTCTTCTGGAGAAAATACCTTAAAAAGTTTTCATTGTAAGGTAATTTTTTACAAGTTTTGTTAAAATTACACCAAAATTAATCCCGCAACAATTGAGATATGGGGTTCGAATATAAGATATATATATATTTAAAGTTGACGAAAAAAATGAGGTTAATAAGAAATTGATAGAAGTAAATTAGAAGAAAAAATATTAAAGCAAATTTAAAGGTCCAATATTATAGCTACAACAATACTTTCTATATAATTATTATGTGCATTTTCTGTACAATAATTCAAAACCCAAAGGAGTATAATTACAAAATTAATTTTAATGGCTCATTTCTTTTTCTTCTGGAGAAAATATCTTAAAAAGTTTTCATTGTAAGGTAATATTTTACAAGTTTTGTTAAAAATGCACCAAAATTAATCCCGCAACATATATATATTTAAAGTTGATATACATATATATATATTAAAGTTGACTAAAAAAATTGAGGTTAATAAGAAGTCATTGAAAGTAAATTAAGGAAAAATAGTATTAACACAAACTTCGAGGTCTAATGTTATAGTGACAATAATATTTTCTCTATAATTATTACGTCTATTCTCTGTGCAATAATTCAAAACCTAAAGGAGTATAATTACCAAATTAATTTTATGGCTCATTTTTTTTTGTTCTAGAGAAAATACCTTAAAAAGTTTTCAATGTATGGTAATATATTACAAGTTTTGTTAACAATGTACCAAAATTAATCCCGCAACATTTGAGATATGGAGTTCGAATATAAGATATAAATATTTAAAGTTGACTTAAAAGAACTGAGGTTTATAAGAAATCAATAGAAGTAAATTAAGGAAAAAAAAGTATATTAAAGAAATTTCAAGGTCCAATATTATAGTGACAACAATACTTTCTCTATAATTATTGCATGTATTTCCAATAATTCAAAACCCAAAGGAATACAATTAAGTCCTTACCTCCCTGACTTTCCTGTGGATAACCACCTTGTGCCACTGGTTGTCGTCGAATCTTACTTTGGAGGGCCGCACCACCTTCTCGACGTGGCCCGAGCCCAGCTTAGTGTGCACGGCGATGCCCCCTCCTTTGAGAGCCACGTGAAGGAAATCCTCCCGGGCTCCATGGCTTTGTGGGCCCCCAAGGTCGGCAGCAAAGAAGAGCAGTCCCGAAGACTGCCTGCTGCGGAACTGGAGGGAGAGCTGGTCACTCCAGCTGACCAGAGGTTCACCGCCACTGCCACGGACGTCAAAGTGCAGATACTCATCGCCCGTAAAGGTCGCTTCGGACGGGGGACGTTCTGAAAGAGAACATAGAAAATTCATAAATTTCTGATTGTTTCTATGCCAATTTTTGATTATTTCTATCCCGCATACAATGTGTTTAAAGACAGTGTCTTGTAAAAGACACTGTCTTTAAACACATAGTACGTTTTTCTGACGGTTGATACTTCAGCGATGGACACGTACTAGTACGTTTTTTGGCAATTGATACTGGAGATCGGGTCACGTAGTAGTACGGGTTAGTGTAACAATATGTTTTGTTTGTGGGTATAAAAATAAAGATATAGACAGGAAAACGAAGTCGAATGTTCTTGCCTACTATATAGATTCTGGAAAAAAATAGACAAAAACTAGTTTTTAGATTATTAGTTTTATGGTTGCTCTTTTCATATTTTATAATGAAAAAATATCTATAACTAATAAAAAATGTTTATCTATAATTCGAAAAAAATAAAACTATATACTACTATTTCTATTTGATTTTTCATATTTAAGATACTATTATAAATTTATACACTAAAAAATATATTTTTTATTTACAAATATCTTATGTTTGCTATTTATATATTTCTATTCATATAATTGTTTATATATTTCAATTTAAAATACGGAAAGTAGGTTAAAAAATTAAATAATTTTCGATCTATTGAGATTTAACTAAATAACTAAGTTTACGCTCAAAAAACCCGTTCCCGGTACAATCCGCTGCGAAATGTACACTCACACAATGTGTTAAGTGGACTAGGTAACAATCATATAACATGCTTTGCATATAATGTTAACCTATAGATAGTTACCCTTAAAATTCTTGATTACAGATGCATATCTTCAGTTATACGTCGCTTTCCCAAAGGAAAGACTGAAATATCCTGAGAGTAATAATCACTTTAGAGGAGTATTTGAACTGTGTTAAAGATATCATTAATCAAAATTATATATAATTAATGAATTTTTAAAAAATAAGTTCTATGGGGCTAATTAAATTAAAAGTATAGAAGTTATTCGAACTTTCTTAAAAGATGCGACGAGCTACTTTGAAAAACTTGATATGTTCATTACAAACATTCAAACATTAGGGAATAATTATTTAATGCAAATAATATGATTCGTACTACTGCACATAATAATCACAACCAGCATATCGAATGTTTACATGGAGGTGTTTTAAGTATAAACCTATCTATGAGGTCTTGAGCACTAGTTATATATAAATGATATAAAAAGTACTCAAGATATAAGATATATCTGTAAAAATATACCAGTACTACTGTCTTAAAAAAACTTTAAATTGATTATATTTGTATAATTTTTAATATCTCAGTTATTTATTAAAATTTTTATTGAACATTATTTTACATACACGTCATTTTATACTTCCTAATATTGTCTAATGGCTAAGATATGAAAATTAGAATAAACAATGGCGCAAATGAATGATATATTTCAAATTAAAATTTATAAAATGAAATAAAAGAATTAATTATGGTTAAAAAGTGAACAAATAAGTATAAAAAGATATAATTATATTTTATGAAAACATATTTAATGGTTTTAGATTACAAAGTTTGGTATAGGATTTTAATAGCTTTTGTCAATAAATTGTTTGGTTTGAAGCGCTACGATCTACTGATTTGCTACACTCGGTGACATCTGACTGGAACCTACTGCTTAAAGCTGTTTCCTAACGGCTGCAAACATCTACGCCAAAAATAAGATTCGAACCCGTGATCTCCAATATTGCAGCTGCTGGCCCTTCGGCCTTCTTTCGACTTAACAAGTAATTAACACGTTGAAGAACAGTAAGAAAAAATGAAGTTCGAAAATGAACATTATATGTTTCTGTAATTTTTAGAATATTAAAAGTATAGTTTTACTCTTTCTGCTTAAACATACGTTTGATTAATTCAGCACTTTTAATTAGATTGCTGCTATAACCGTTATGGCACCACCGGATTCTAGACACAAAGTAATGGGACGGTAGCGGCTATAACAGCAAAAATTTAAAAACTTAAATGACAGGTTTAATGACTCAAATAAGCAATTTTTTGCCAATATAAAAGTATTTTCGGCGTTTTACACGAAATTAATAAGTACTATAAATTCAAGAAAAAACACGATCGTACTACTTCCTTCGCAACCACGTGCATACTGAAGCAAGTCGTGTAACAGGTGGAAAACGAATTTCAACCTAAAAAATTTTTTCCAAAACACGACACTGGGCTTCTACTTGTAAGACAGTAAATGCACAATTGTACTGCTATAGCCGTAGTGTCTATAAACGACCGTTTCGTTTTGGACAGCTGTTGCCGTTATTCCTCATAATGAAAATATACCAAATGGTACCAATTCAGAGATACCAAATGCAATTTAAATTTAAAAAGAAGTTCTATCTCGATGGTCAGACAATGGTCTAATCCTTAAGGCACTGCTTTTCGGTAACGGAGTTCACAGGTTCGAATTCAGCTGAAGAAATGGATGTTCGTAGCCTTTCCGAATCTGTTTTGAGCTTAACAAGTCTCGGTCTCATTAGCTCTCGTGCAGCAAGATAGTAAACCGTAGCACTCCAACCAAATAACCAACCAAACACCTGTGACCCCCCCAACAATATTATTCGATTAAAACTTTCCAGTTTATACCTGAATTATCAAACAAAAAATTCCCCTGAGATTGATTCGTCCAATCATTTCGAAATGTATTAGCAAACACACACATATACAAAAGATTTTATATTGAGAGGTCAGATATTTTTCGCCCTCTTTTTCTTGTTAACACTTGGCATGCGGGTATACTTTATCGCCAACTTACGCGTGCAGCGGGCTTTTTTTTAATTAATTGGGCGAAAATTTAGTTATTCAGAAAAATCGCAGTAAATCAAAAACTACTTTGTTTTTATGAACGAAACTTATTTTATTTTACACTTTAATATATACTGTATGATTATTTAACAAAAAAAAACCAATATTTTTACGAAATCACAAAAATAAATGATTTTTAAAATTAAAGTCCGATAATCTGTCAGAGCATATTTTTTCATCACTATCTTTGTCACAACGGCTCATTTTATCAATTTTGTATTCAACAATAAAACACCAAGCTTCAAGTTGACAAAACACGACTTGTACGTTCTGGAGCAAGGAATACGATTGAAGACGAAATAACGCAATAAAAGACCGAGTAACTCGACAATCATAACTTATGGAAAGAACAAATGCAAAGCGTTGCATAGCAACGCAAACAACAAGCATATAATGTCACACATACATATAATTATACATATTTAGTAGATTTGTGGTGGTTAGTGGATATCCACCACAAATCTACTAAATAGCTATTTTTACGTGACCCGCGCTCCAGTGAAAAACTGCAAAAAACATAAAAAAATACTTTGTCAGCATGTGAAGTATTAAAAGGAAAGTGCAGTGTATTTCCTAGCAAATATCGTATACTACATTAAACTTGTTTCTTTAATTTTATAAGTCGCTTGCATTGTTTTCAGAACAGACTCCGTAAAGGAAAACCGTCAATAAAATTCAACAGGGCTCAGAGAATAATTCTACGCTCTTCTGAACAGAGGTATGCTCTGTTTCTGTGAAAGAAGAAAATTTGAAAATAACGCCAAGTAATTTCCATTATATTAAGATCCCCGCCTACCGTTTGTGAAATTTACTTTCCGATAGACAACGTTGGAAGGGACTTGTAACTTCACAAAAGGTCGACGACAAGGAGGAAAAGATTACGTACGGAAGGTGAAGGAAAAAAAATCTATTGCCCGGATGAAAACTTTTGTGTTTGTCAAGTCTAGCAACAACAAAAATGGTTGTTGATCTACGGGGAAAAATTTAATCAGCAGCAGGAAATGGGGTAAACATTTCGGGCTCCGTTCGCAAAACTCGATTAATGTTTACTCCCGAGCAGACAATAAAAGTTACACATTAGCTGCATACGGAGAAATTACTGAAAAGCTGTTTACGTGAAAGGAAAAGCGTTAAATGGGAAAAAGGAAACTTTATCGGTGTACATGTATTTTTTCGAAATAATTATTTTATTGCCATTAATTATCTCATAATTAACTTGTTTACTGCAAATAAGTAGATTTCTATTAAACAATATGAATTTAAAATGCTTCAAATTTTACACACTTGATATATTTTTTGTATAAAAATCAAATATAAAACCATTTTTAGTTGATACTATTAAAATGTCTTTTTCGATTAAACATTTTTCTGAAATTATTATTTTATTGTTACTAATTATCTGATTATTAACTTGTAAACTGTATATAAAGGTGAATTCTATTAATAAATATGTAGTTAAAATGTTTGAAATTGAACTTTCATGATCACTAATTATGTGAAGATCAAATTAAAGACCATTTTGGCAATTGGTCACTTTAATAGCTTTTTAGACTATGCGCTTAGCCAAACTCATTGTTTAGTGGTTAGCGTTGCGATTTCAATCGATAGACTTGGCTTGGTTTCAAGAGTGAGTCTTGGATATGTTTGTGTCTTCTCATAGGGGACATTGTTTATAGTCTATATGGTTATTCTATAATTAATTGGTCAAAATAAATCGGTAACATTTTAGAAGCCAATGTTTATAAATGTAAGTATGTTTGCATCGAAAAAAATTAAGTACTTAAAAATAATTTTTTTATAGTAATCCCAATACAGATGTTAAGCATAAAGTTCACTGAACTGTTTAAAAAAATAATAAAATAAAGACTTTGCAATATGTTATCGATGGACTTGGGTTGGTTTCAATAGTGAATCTTCGATATGTTTGCATTGTCTCCTCATAGAGAGCAATGTTTATAGCCAATATGGTGCTCCCATAATTAAATGGTTAAAGGAATATGTAACATTTTAGAAGCCAATGTTTATAAATCCAAGTGTTTTTCCATTGAAAAAATTTAAGTACTTAAAAATAATATTTCATAATCCAATACAGGTGTTACCCAAAATGTTTATTGAACTGTTTAAGAAAACATAATAAAATAGAAACTTTGGAATATGTTATCGATGGTCTTGGGTTGGTTTCAAGAGTGAGTCTTCGATTTGTTTGTCTTGTCTCCTCATAGCAAGCATTGTTTATAGCCTATATGGTGCTCCCATAATTAAATGGTAAAAATTATCTGTAATATTTTAAAGAACGATGTTTATAAATGGAAGTGCTTTTGCATCGAAAAAAATTAAGTACTTAAAAATATTTTTTTTTCATAATAATCCCAATACAGGTGTTAGTCAAAAAGTTCATTGAACTACTTAAGAAAACATAATACAATAGAAACTATGCAATATGTTATCGATTTATTTGGGGTGGATTCAAAAGTGAGTCTTCAATGTGTTGGTGTTGTTTCCTCATAGGGAGCATTGTTTATAGCCTATATGGTGCTCCCATAATTAAATGGTAAATATATATGTAATATTTAAGAGACAGATATTTATAAATGAAAGAGCTTTTGCATTGGATTAAACATATTTTTCTAAATTATTATTTTATTGCTATTAATTTTCTGAGCATTAACTTTTACGATGTTAATAAGGGAGAATTATATTAAAGAATTGAAAATGTTTGAAATTCAACTTTCATGGTCACTAATTATGTGAAGATCAAATTAAAAACCATTTTGGCAATTGGTCGTTTTAATAGCCTTCTACATTATGCACTTAGTCAAGCGCATTGTTTAGTGTTTAGCATTGTGATTTCAATCGATGGACTTGCCTTCGTTTCAAGAGTGAGTCTTCGATATGTTTGTGTTGTCTCCTCACAGGGAGTATTGCTTATAACCTATATGGTTATTCCATAATTAAATGGTCAAAAGAATCTGTAAGATTTTAGAATCCAATGTTATGAATGCAAGTGTTATTGCATTACAAATATTAAGAACTTAAAATAATTTTTTCATAATAATCCCAATACAGGTGTTAACCAAAATGTTTATGGAACTGTTTAAGAAAACATAATAAAATAGAAACTTTGGAAGATATTATCGATGGACTTGGGTTGGTTTCAAGAGTGAGTCTTGTAAGAGTTTGTGTTTTCTCCTCATAGGAAGCATTGTTTATAGCCTATATGGTGCTTCCATAATTAGATCGTTAATATAATTAGTAACGTTTTAGAAGCCAATGTTTATAAATGCAAGTGTTTTTCCATTGAAAAAAATTAATTACTTGAAAATAATTTTTTCATAATAATCCCAATACAGGTGTTAGTCAAAAAAAGTTTTTTGAACTGTTTAAGAAAAAATAATAAAATAGAAACTTTGCAATATGTCATCGATGGACTTGGGTTGGTTTCAAGAGTAAGTCTTGTATGTGTTTGTGTTGTCTCCTCATAGGGAGCATTGTTTATAGCCTATATGTTGCTTCCATAATTAGATGGTTAAAAGAATTAGTAACGTTTTAGAAGCCAATGTTTATAAATGCAAGTGTTTTTCAATTGAAAAAATTTTAGAAAAAAATAATTTTTTTATAATATTCCCAATAAAGGTGTTAGTAAATAAAGTTTATTGAACTGTTTAAGAAATCATAATAAAATAGAAACTATAAAATATGTTATCGATGGACTTGGGTTGGGTTTCAAGAGTGCGTTTTGGATGTTTTTGTGTTGTCTCCTCATTCGGAGTATTGTTTATAGCCTATATGGTGCTTTCATAATTAGATGGTTAAAAGAATTAGTAATGTTTTAGAAGCCAATGTTTATAAATGCAAGTGCTTTTGCATTAAAAAAATTAAGTACTTAAAATAATTTTTTTCATAATAATCCCAACACAGGTCTTAGTGAAAAAGTTGATTGAACTGTTTAAGAAAGCATAAAGGTATATAAATATTGCAATAACTTTATTTATATTTTAAAATTCCATACAAAATCTACTTTACGACGTAATTATATACCTTTGTTATTAAAACATTTGTAGAGCCAAGTTTTTCAAATGACTTCTGCAAAAAATTCTTGTCCAGCGACTGATAAAAAACTGTGTTTGCCCCTTTCAACTCTTTATTGGAACGGAATCATCGATTGAAAGTTCTTTCATGTGATTAAAAGTATAAAAGTCAATAGGTGAATGGTCTGGGATATAAGTTGGTTGATCCATACTTCCAATCTTTTTTCTTCCAAGCTTTTTGGAAGTTCACACGTTTGTGTTATGGCATGCGGTCATTCCACAATAGCTTAACATGGCGTTGTGTTGTTTTAGCTTAATTGACAATGCTCCAGGTGCATCAATTTTGAATAAAATATTATTAAAAAAATTGTAAGTATGCCTTATAGACTTTACAAAAATGTAGTTGTTTTCACAAACATTCATAGAAAAAATAAAGAGAAAAAAATTAATTATGATGATGATACCCATATTTCGTAGAATAAACAGCTATAGCGGTTTATTAAAATGCATAACTAGCATATTATATGCTTCAAAACATACCCGTTTCAACTAGACTTTATTTTATAAACCCTAACGTAAATAATACTGGAATTTCAGAGACAATGATCTATTTTCAATGTGCTTAGAGTACTTTAAACATTTGTAATACAGGAAAATTTTACTTCTGAATAAACAGCATTTGAAGTTATTATTGCTATACCCATAAGTAATGATAAACTTATTATACCCATAAGTAATCATAAAATGATGGGAATGAAAAAATTATTTTTGCTCCGTATTCCTAACGATATATTCTTTCACTATTCACTAAAATCTAAATTCGAATTTTCGGTCGATTTTAGCCAATTTGAAAGTCCACCATCGCCTTAATGCTTCGTTTGTATGTATTTGAAAATTTTACTTCCCACAATAATTGATTTCTGGCTTTGTATGAATTTAAAGAGAATTAACTTTTTCCTACATTTAATAAATTTAGTTCCTCTTATATACAAACATCGACCGACAAAGATTACTCCTGAAATAAATCACTGTTTTGTTTTAACTAAAGTTAAACAACAAAAACTGTCATAAAACTGCTATTTCTAAAGAACCCAGTTGGCTGGCTGTGATATCAACTAGAACAAATGTTCCAAAAAGATAGAAAATAAAAAACTATTAGATGTTTTAAATGCATGAGCCACACATCCACACACGCTAACTTCCGCTAGATAAATCTATCGAAAAGAGCTAAAATAAATTGCCATTTTTCCCACCCCATTTAACTTTGAAGCTCCAACCCTTAAAAATGCCAGCCACTAAAACATTGTTTTTGTTTTCCCCTCTGCGAGCTTGACTACAACCGACGACAAGGGAATGACCGAGCGAAGGAAATAAAGCTTTATTGTCGAAGTGAAAGTCTTGAAGTGGAGAGGAAGGGGTTTGTAAAAATTGAACAAAAAAGTTTAATCAACCTTTTCGGTGTAAAGACATCGAGAAAATAAGATATGTTTGAACTTTGCTACAGAGTACAGGAATACCTAGCTTAAGGGAAATTCGGGAGACTGTAAAATTATAGTTATATTTTGTAATCTTAAACAAATACTACAGAATTTTGTTCATCAAATTAAATAGTTCACATTTATCTATGTTATTCATATAAGAAGAAAAAATTTCTTTGTCACAATTGAATGTGTCTTAGTTATAAAAATATTTTTATTTATATCGAACAGTCTAATATAAAGAAAATTACTTGATATCAGAAGCATATAGAACATGTTGTTTTAAATTTTGGTCTCATTAAAAATATCTTAACACCTAAATAACTACATCATTATTTTTATTATTAACATTATTATGTATATGTGTTGTAGGGCAGCATAAATAGTGTTCTGATAAAATCGCTGGTTATTACCTTCGCTCGCAGCACGTGGAATATGTAGGCTTCAGGTAATTTTTAAAATCTTTTGCAATTCCTGTTTTCGGAAGGGGTACGAAAAATATATGGAAAACTACATGGAGTTCCCAAGGCAGCATTTTTTTTCGTTATTTTTGACCTAGGACGCACCGTTTTCGAGATATTTGCAATTTTATATATTTAATCACTTTCCTGTGTTCTGATAATATCGGTGGTTAATACCTTCGCTCGTATCACGATTAATGTCTACACTTCGGCAGATTTTTAAAATCTTTTCCAATTCCTGTTTTCATAATTGCTACGGAAAATATATCGAAAACTACATGCAGTTCCAACGGCAGCATTTTTTTCGTTATTTTTCACCTAGGACTCACCGTTTTCGAAATATTTGCAATTTAAAAAATTCAATCATTAGTAGAAGATAGTAGAAGAAATTACATCAGAAACAAAAATAATATCTGAACTAATGGATGTAGAAGTAGCATTAGTATTGTAAAAAATGTAGTATCAGTAAAAATAGCAATTTAACTAGCAGTTGAAGAAGAAGTAAAAGATACTTTTAGACAATTTTAATAAAAGAATTAATTGGACTAGTAGTAGAAGTAGTAAGAGCAGTAAGAAAATGGTTACTACAGTAGGAAAAGAAGGGAAAGCAAGAAAGATTACAAGAAAATTAATAACTGTACCAGTCGAAGGATTACTAATAGCAGTCAAATATTGTTATAAAAGTAGGAAGAGAAGGAAAAACAAGAAGAGCTTGGAAGAAAACTAATAACTGAACTAGTCAAAGAAGTTGTAAGAACAGTAAGAAAATAGTTATAACACTCGGAAGAAAAGGAAAAGCAAGACCAACATAGAAGAAAATAAATGAACTAGTGAAAGGAGTAGTAAGAAGAGTAAGAAAATAGTTATAACTTTAGGAATAGATGGGAAAGAAGAGCTTAGAAGAAATTTAATAACTAGACTAGTTGAAGGAGTAGAAAGAACAGTAAGTTAATAGTTATAGTAGAAAGAGAAGAAGAAGAAAGAAGAGCTTAGAAAATATTGTTAACTGAACTAGTCGAAGGTTTAGTAAGAACATTAAGAAAATAGTTATTACAGCAGGAAGAGAAAAAAAGCAAGAGATCAGAAGAAAATTAATAACTAAAGTAACGGAAGGAGTAGTAAGATAAGTAAAAAATAGATATAACAGTAAAAATAGTTATTACAATAGGAATAAAAGGAAAAGAAAGAAAGATTACAGGGAAATTAATAACTGTACCAGTCGAAGGATTAGTAATAGCAGTCAAATATTGTTATAAAAGTAGGAAGAGAAGGAAAAACAAGAAGAGCTTGGAAGAAAACTAATAACTGAACTAGTCAAAGAAGTTGCAAGAGCAGTAAGAAAATAGTTATAACAATCGGAAGAGAAGGAAAACCAAGACCAACCTAGAAAAAAAATAAATGAACTAGTGAAAGGAGTACTAAGAAGAGTAAGAAAATAGTTATAACATTAGGAATAGATGGGAAAGAAGAGCTTAGAAGAAATTTAATAACTAGACTAGTCGAAGGAGTAGAAAGAACAGTAAGTTAATAGTTTTAGTAGAAAGAGAAGAAGAAGAAAGAAGAACTTAGAAAATATTATTAACTGAACTAGTCGAAGGTGTAGTAAGAACATTAAGAAAATAGTTATTACAGCAGGAAGAGAAAAAAAGCAAGAGATCAGAAGAAAATTAATAACTGAAGTAGCGGAAGAAGTAGTAAGATCAGTAAAAAAAAAATAACACTAAAAATAGTTATAACACTCGGAAGAAAAGGAAAAGAAGACCAACCTAGAAGAAAATAAATGAACTAGTGAAAGGAGTAGTAAGAACAGTAAGAAAATAGTTATAACATTCGGAATAGAAGGAAAAGGAGAGCTTAGAAGAAAATTAATAACTGGACTAGTCGAAGGAGTAGAAAGAACAGTAAGTTAATAATTATAGTAGAATGAGAAGAAGAAAGAAGAGCTTAGAAAATATTATTAACTGAACTAGTCGAAGGTGTAGTAAGAAACTTAAGAAAATAGTTATTACAGCAGGAAGAGAAGAAAAGCAAGAGCTCGGAAGAAAATTAATAACTAAAGTAGCGGAAGGAGTAGTAAGATAAGTAAAAAATAGATATAACAGTAAAAATAGTTATTACAATAGGAATAAAAGGAAAAGCAAGAAATATTACAAGGAAATTAATAACTGTACCAGTCAAAGGATTAGTAATAGCAGGCAAATATTGTTATAAAAGTAGGAAGAGAAGGAAAAACAAGAAGAGCTTGGAAGAAAACTAATAACTGAACTAGTCAAAGAAGTTGTAAGAGCAGTAAGAAAATAGTTGTAACACTCGGAAGAGAAGGAAAAGCAAGACCAACATAAAAGAAGATAAATAAACTAGTGAAAGGAGTAGTAAGAACAGTAAGAAAATAGTTATAACATTAGGAATAGATGGAAAAGAAGAGCTTAGAAGAAAATTAATAACTGGACTTTGTCGAAGGAGTAGAAAGAACAGTAAGTTAATAATTATAGTAGAAAGAGAAGAAGAAGAAAGAAGAGCTTAGAAAATATTATTAACTGAACTAGTCGAAGGTGTAGTAAGAACATTAAGAAAATAGTTATTACAGCAGGAAGAGAAAAAAAGCAAGAACTCAGAAGAAAATTAATAACTGAAGTAGCCGAAGGAGTAGTAAGTGCAGTAAAATATAGATATAACAGTAGGAAGAGAAAGAAAAGGAAGAAAATGAACTATAAGAAAAATTAATAACTGAATTAGTCAAAGATTAATGAAAAGAGTAAGAAAATAGTTATAATAGTAGGAGAAGGAAGAACAAGAGGATAAACAATAGTAATAATAGATATAGTAGAAGGCGAAGTAAGAAAAAAAACTAGTAAAAGTAATAATAGAAGTAGTATAAAGAGAGGCAAGTAAAAATGAACATTGAAAGTAATATTAGAGATAGTACAATAAATTGCGATAGCAATAATAAATGAATCTTCTTTTTGTTAATTCTCTGTTTGTGATTCATTAATGTTATTCAAAGCCCTATCTCACGTTCATTTTATGTTAATCTTGAAATAATTTCACAAGATATTAATTAGTTTAACTACTCACTTCGAAAACTGTAAAATACGTCTACGTTATATATCATAATACAGCTATATATCATGAATATATATAATTCTGATTTTTTAAATGATATTTTATTTCCTAAAAGTAAAAGTAAGTAATGCCTAAAACAACGAAAATTTAACGACCCTTTTGACTGGTTGTGCTATCAACTAGAGTAAATGTTGAAAAACTATTAAACACTGTTTAAATGGATTTCCAACTAGAACAATGCATGAACTACACCCCGCGTACGTCACTGCTCACTTCCGCTAGATAAACCTGTCACAGAGAGCTAAAATAAATTACTATTTTCACACCCTGTTTAGCTTCGCAACCTTCCTAAGAATGCAGGGTACTTTAGCAGTGTTGTTGTTTTCCTCTTTGCAAGAAGGTTTACTGGCGACGAGAGTAGCATGGCCGAGTGAGAGAAATAAAACTTTGTGGTCGAAGTAGAAGTTCTGTACAGGGTAATTGCATGAAGTGAAAGAAATGGTTTAATAAACATTTGGTAAAAAGTAATCGAAAAAAAAATCTTCGAAATTTGGTCATGTATAAATTTTTTTTCCTAGTTGAAGCATCTAATGTTAAAAGAAACATTTATTTACTTATTTTTGGGAAAGCATTCAAAACATGTTTATAAACATTATTATGATTCTTATCTAGTTTTATAGTAATAATAATAAATATTAGTATTGTTTTAATAATTCTTATTAATAGTTCATATTAGAACCAATATCAGCTTAAGATTCTAATACAATCTAATTCTAATATAATGATATTCTAATACAATCAGTATTAGAATATCAGGGTAAAAAGTTTACATTCGGGTTCCTGTTGAATTTTGGCAATTTTTTTACGCCTTGATGTGACTAGCAAGATGTCCGCTGTCACTACACAAAACCTAAACTAAGATAAAATAAATTATTTTTCACAATTTTTATAATAAAACAGAAATGATTCCACTTAATAATTCCTTTCGATAACGTAATGTAACTAAATTAATTAACATTCTTCAAATTTTTAATGAAATAAAAGCTTTGTAATTTACACCCTCCATTGAAATCGCAAGCCAGCTTAACGCAAAAATAAATCGCCAAATTTTTTGCGAAATTAAGAGGTACCCGATTGTACAACGAACCCGAGTGTAAGTACACTATTATTAGACTATTATAGGGGTATTATCATTATTACACCATTATTAGAGTATAAGTATTAGTTATCAGAACTAACAGTAGTAACACTAGTAGTAGTCAATAAAAAGTTGTAAGAAGACGATAAGGAGGAGTAATGTAATATTAGAATTTCAGAAGAAAAATAAGTTGTAATAATAAATTAACCTTTTTCGGTCTAGTATCTTATTAATAGTGCATCAAACTTAATATTCTCTGTTAAAAACAATTTCAAAAACAAAGTTCCATCAAAAACAAGCTTTTCGAGATACTCGTGTTGTACTAGTAGGGCATGTATCTAAAACATGTATTTCATGATTTTACTAAAAACACATGCATTTATGTAAAAATACTGATATTAACAAAAATATCATTTTAAGTAATAGTATAATCAGTATTAGTTAGAGTATCAGCACACTATTATTAGACTATTATTAAGCTATTATTATTTTTATTTTTACATGATTAGAGTATCAGTTATTAGAATTAGCAGTAAGATCACTAGTAGTAGTCAGTAAAGAGTAAAAGGAGAACGATAAGGAGGAGTAATGTAATATTAGAATTTCAGAAGAAATATTAGTTGTAATAATAAATTAACTAATAAATTAACCTTCTTCAGTCTTTTGTCTTATTAATAATGCATCAAATTTAATATTCTCTATTAAAAACAATTTCAAAAACAAAGCTCTATCAAAATCACGTTCCCCCAGACACTTGGGTTCTATTAGTAGAACATGCATCTAAAACATGTATTTCATGGTTTTACTAAAAGACAGCTAGCTGTATTTGTGTAAAAATACTAATATTAACATAAATATTATTTTAAGTAATAGTAGAATCAGTGTTAGTTAGAGTATCAGCAGACTATTATTAGACTATTATTAAGCTATTACTGTTATTAATATTACACCATTGTTAGAGTATCAATATTAGTTATCAGAATTAGAAGTAGGAACACTAGTAGTAGTCTATCAAAAACATGTTCACCCAGATATTTGGGTTCTATTAGTAGAACATGTATCTAAAACATGTATTTCCGCTGCGCTACACAAAACCTAAACTAAGATAAAATAAGCTATTTTTCACAATTTTTATAATAAAACATAAATGATTTCACTTAATCACTCCTTCTGAAAATGTAATGTAACTAAGTTAATTAACATTTTTCAAAAAAAAAAAAAAAAAAAAAAGAGTTTTGTAATTTACATTCTTTTTCAAAATTGCAAACTATCGCCAAAATATATCACCAAATTTTTCTTCTCCAAACTAAAACTATTATTAGGCTATTATTATTACACCATTATTAGAGTATCAGCTTTGGTTATCAGAATTAGCAGTAGGACCTTTAGTAGTACTCAATTCAAAGTAAAAGGGGGCACATAAATGCACATAAATGCAACATAATGCACTCCATGCACATAAATTTTATAAAACTTTTTACTGAAAAATATATGTATATCAGTCTTTTGATTTAAATGAAGTTCCTTTTAATGACAGAGATAGTGTTTAACAGAATTGTAATTTATTTACTCATTCGACTATTTTCGATTTCAGCTAGAACAAGGGCTTAAAAAATAGTAAAAATATAAAACACAAGATCCTGTTTGAAATGCAAGAGTAGCAAACACGGCTGCCAACTTTCGCAAAATAAATCTATCGAAAATAACTGGAATGCATTTCCATTTTTCCTTCCCCATTAAACTTCCGGCTCTTGAAAATGCCGCATACAAAAACATTTTTTTTTGTTCTAACAAAAACAAGTTCTACAACCGACGACAATAAAATAACTAAAACCATTTATTTTTCATTGAACATATATTGTAAATAAAATTTCACGAAACTGTATACTACCTTCCTTACATTGTTTCTATTAAAATGAAAATTTTTTTTAAATATTATATAAATCCTCCCCATTATTATTAATGATATTAGTAATAGTAGTAGCGGCATAACTAGTAGAGTAGTACTAGTTTTGCAAAACACTAACTAGACTAATAATTTTAAATGGTAGTGATTACTTGCCAATAAATAAAATAGACGAAAATAAATTGTTGATATTCGAAAGAAAAATACCGAGATACATTTTCAAAGCACTAAAAGAAAACGGAATATTGAGGATAAGAAATAATATAGAAATGCAATAAAAATACATATAACCCACTATAATAAAGATTAAACTTAGACATTCACATAGACAATAATTAATATTGTGGCATTGGTATAGTAGAAAATTATTAAAATTCTTATTAATTGTTTAAATAAGTTTAAAAATCTGCAAAGTTATGATTAAACAATTAAATTTAAATAAATTAGTATTCAAAATTCAGATTATTGCATGTGTGTTAGTGTAAAGCGGCATAGTCAAATGGGTTTTAAAGGTGCTATTTGGAGATCGTTGTTTCGAATCCCACTGCAAGCAGTAGCTGTTATAGATCGGCTTTAAGTAGTAGGACCCTCGTATAGCAAAACACTACGCCTTAACGCGTAAACTAAACGAACTACCCATTTGGCTGGTCTCGATAACACAATCGGTTGAAAAGTAGCTAAAATATAAACAATAACAAAAACTATTAAATACTGTTGTGAACGCATGAGTCGCCCATGCGTTTGTTAGTTTTCGAATCGTTAGTTTTAAATCTTTCGAAAAGAAGTGAAATAATTTGCCATTTTTCCCACCCCATTTGATTTTTCAGTTTCACGCTCTTAAAAATTCTGTATTCCGAAAGTTTTTGTTTTCTACTGGCAAGAATGACTAAATCCGACAACAATGAAATAAGCGTTTGAATCCAATAAAGCTTTGTTCTCGAAGCGGACGTTTTGTGCAGTGAATGGAAGAAGGGGCAAGTAAGCAGCGAACGATAGGGTTTATTAAACATTTGGGGGAAAAACTGAATAAAAAAGATCTTTTTTGTGGTGTTTTGGCTCTGTTCTAGTGATATTTTTTTAGAGAATGAATCAAATAGTGAGAGAAAACAATTACATTTCTTTGGAGAGTATTCAAGACGTGATTTGTGAATTTCCTCTGAAGAAAATAACTTACCATATATTATTTTTATTATAAGTATATTAAAAAATAATAATTATTATAAGCATTATAATTACTAGTAGTATAAATATCAGTTCAAACTGTAGTAAAAGTAGTAGTAGATTTAAAAGTAATGAGTACTAGTAAAAGCTATGAGTACTAGTAGAAGAAATATTGTAATATTAGAAGAACTAAGTGTAGCATTTAAAAGAGAAATATCATTAAAGAAATTATAAAATTTGTAAAATTAAAAGAAGTTAATATATTTTCCTTCATTTACTTTTGTATTATTCGCTTCATCAAATTATACACGTTCCTCGATTCACCTGCAAATTCAATTGTTGGTTCTGTTGAAACAATTTCCCTCTATATTAATTAATTTGTGTAATCTCTCCTTATGCTTGTAAAACATTTATTACGGAATATATATATATATATATATATATATATATATATATATATATATATATATATATATATATATATATATATATATAAAGCGTGTTTAGGAATTACCATTATGATATTAAAAACATACAACCATACCTTTTTATCAATTTTAGTTTTACATGAAGGTTTATACTTTTACTTTAATCTACTTTTTAACATAAGTTCCACCAAAATTAATGCAATTGTCGTATCGCTGATGTAGCTTTTAAATTCCATTTTCAAAGGAATTTGCTGCTTGGTACAATCTGGGTAAAAGTTTGGTTTAATAATCCTTACCCGATGAACATTTTAAGTTCTGCAGGGTCAGGCAAATTTTAAAGAGTTAGAACATAGAAGTGCCACAGGTTCATAAAGGACACTTTCTGGAACTTGCGAACATTCATTTAAAGGAAATGAAATCTTTAAGTGTGTGTTCAACACGGTTCTGTACAAACTATTCTGTAATTATAAAAAATCGCTTCGCTCCTCATCATGTATATTTGTACAGTCCTTTTTAATATTTAGACACTGACTTAGAATTTGGCTTTTCAATGTTTTCTCCATATATTTCACTGGGTCCCGATGAATTTCAACTTCTTTTAATCTTTTTTTATTTAAAATAATGACTAATGAAGTGATATTCCCAGTTGGCTGAATTTTCAAATGAGGAATTAACAGACACAATTATAAATCGTAGAATACTTCCGGACTACTTGCATCAGTGGCTAGTCAACAGACGAAGGGACGTTTTGTGCATCTGTATAAGAGCATCTACAGCATTGCAGTTGCTGAATTTCAAAACGGTACTTACTGAAAAAAAAACACATCTTGTATAGCACTTTCATTTCAACTTTTGTATCCTATTTTAGTGAGAAATGATGTTAAATAGAATTATAATACATCAAATACTCGTTCTTCTATCTTGATATGATCTAGAACAGCTGTTTAAATGATAGGAAAGATATAAAATATAATAAAAACTATTAAGTACTGTTTTAAGTATACTGTGTTATCACACATGACTCCGCAACTAACTTCCGCAAGATAAATCTGTTGAAAAGAGCTGAAATGAATTCCCATTTTTTTTCAGCCCATTTAATGTTACTGCTTCTTGTCCTTAAAAATACCCTGCACAAAAATGTTTGGTACTTTTTTCACTGTGCAAGAACGAATGCTTCACCCGACCACAGTGAAGTGGCCGAAAGAAGGCAATAAAACTTTATTGTTGAAATGAAAGTTCTGTACAGGAAGGGGGAGAGAAGTATATGGTAGAATTTAATACAGATGTGGGAAAAAGTCAGGAAAATGGATCTTTGTGGATCTTGAATGCGTCTTAGATACGATCTTCTTTTCATTGAAAAATATTCAAAACACTGTTTTTCCAGTAAAATTCAGTTGAAGGAAAATATCTTGGTAATCAATTATTAGAAGCATTGCCTGATTATTTTTGTTAATAGCACAAGATAATATATATGTTGTATAAGTTTAAAGATGCCTAAATTTTCACTACCATTTTTCTAAAAATTGTTTATATTTTACAAATGTATATATTTTAATAAGTTTACGAAAATTTTATTGAACTTATTTTTAAATTCAATGTTTAATATTCCAGTTTAACAAAAGCATTTTTTTTGCTAGAAATTTATGTATTTAAAAAATGTTCTTCGAATGTAGTCATATTCCTTAATAAATTTTAATATAATTAGTTGATAAATTTCGAAGGTATTTGATGGTCAGAAATACACCTAGAATGCTTCAAATGTTCATAAAATTATATTATTTTCATTTTGTAAAATTAACTTTCTAAGTATAATTAGAATTATTTATATTGTATATTGTTGTAATAATGATATTCATTATAAAGAATATTATAAATTCAATTTTCTATGTAATTATTTTATCCTCCGATATAATGAGATACAACAAATCTCTAAGAATTATTTTCCAAGTTAATGTCCCTATTGGTATTAAGCAGTTAAACTAAAAATTTTGTATTATAAAATTTCTCTTGCAAAATGTTTACTGAATTTTACTACCGTATGGAAGTTAACACATTGTGTGTTAACACATTTAGCAGTGGAATTGTACCGTAAGTGGGCGTTTTGTACGTAAATTTAGTTATTCAATTAGATCTGAATAGATCAAAAATTATTTAATTTTTTAACCAACTTTTCTTATTTTGTATTGAGATATATAAACAAATATATAAATAGAAATATATAAATAACAACCATAAGATTTTTGTAAAGAAAAAACATATTTTTAGTGTATAAATTTATAATAGTATCGTTAATACGAAAAATGAAATAGATATAGTAATATATAGTTTTAATTTTTTCGCGTTCTGTGGTTCCGCATCGACTTATGTAAAAACTAGTTTTTATTTGTCTAAAAGTTTCCCGTTTCTATGCAGTAGACAAAAACATTCGGCTTCGTTTTCCTGTAGATACCGTTATTTTTGTACCCAGAAACAAAGCATGTTGTTACACTAACAAGTACTAGTACGTGACCCGAGCTCAAGTATCAATCGTCAGAAAACGAACTATGACTTGTCCGGCGTACAATGTGTTAATTTTCCTTACTTAAATAGTTAATAAAT
>CM063510.1:105868999-105876499 GCA_032207245.1 Pardosa pseudoannulata | reverse complement strand
CCAACGTGTACATTGATGGTGGATGGGACATGTAAAATAGGTTCCCATATTGGGGTACCCTGTATATTACTATTACGTAAAATTCAATGTTTACATATAAATATCGTGGGGTAGTTTTATCTGAAAATAAATCTGGGTTATTTTCTCCCGTAATTTTTTGTATTTTTACGCAAACAAAAGGAACCTGTAACGTGATGATGCTACAACTTATTGATATTATTTGAAGAAACATTCCAGGCAGAAACAGAAACAGATGTAAAACTCAGGTATCCAAGTTATTAATTTATTGTATATGTAACTTCCTGAAAGAGTTTTCTTTTATTAATTTAACGCTCAAACTTGCTGGTTCGGCATTGAAACCAATATGTTTAGCTAGTTCTCCACCATATTCGCAAACGTGTTACTTTATCTACAACTTTTAGCTACAAAAATCTAAATCTGAGACTTTCAGCTACACAATTCTTACGCCATAGACACTTTAAGAAGGTCTTGAAAATAGTATTTCCAGAAAGTTCTAACAAAATAGAAATAAAAAAGTTACACTTTTTTCAATTCTTATAGATAAATCTGAATATTCCTCCATGCAAAGAAACAGTTGCAACAAAATATTAATGTTTTTGCCTTATATAAACCTTTTCCCCACAGTTTTAAACCCTAAAGGAAATGTTTCTTTCGAGAAATAAAATACTTTTTGTGTCCCATTTACGTAAAAAAAGGGAAGGCACTCTATTATTCCAGAAGGCATTGTTATAAGACGGCTTTTACTCATCTTGTTTGACTAGAAAGTCTGGTAAGGCTAAGTGACGGTGGAAAAACACAACAAAGAATTTCCTGTTGCTGCAGTCATGCAGAGTTAAAAGAAGCTATCCATCTCTTTAGAGTTCAGAATTTTTCTTGTTGTTCTCTCTTTGTTGTACCTCTTACTTTTGCCTAAAAGTTTATTGATACGATAAAAGGTTTTTTTTTCTCTAAAAAAAAGTGAAACATTGTTCCAGTGAAAAGAGACTCGTTTGATATCACTATCGTATGAAATTTAGTCTTCCGATTAAAAGATTATGAGATCGTTTTACTTTGGAGAAAAAAAATTTGGCAGCATGCTATCTAATTTTTCTTATGTTTTCAGATGGGGATCTTGTAATAAGATATTTTACTGCTACATTTTCTTGGTGACAGTTGACAAAATAATGACATTCCATACAAAGGTAGAACTAGATGTCATATTTAGAAAATGAATTTTTCCATTAATTGTAGAATGTTACAAATTATACATAATATATATGTTTTGAAAGGGAATTTGTCATGTTTCTGGTAGTTAAATACTCTGGCCAGATATTGAAATTAAGATGCTTATACCAAGAGTGTTTTCCTCTATTTGTCAAATTTTCCTCTTAATTCTGCCTAAAAGTTTATTGATACGATAAAAGGTTCCTGTTTGTAATGGTAAAAGGCCCTGGATAGACAAAGAAACAACGATGCTTATGCCAAGAGTGTTTTCCTCTATTTGTCAAATTTTCCTCTTAATTCCACCTAAAAATTTGTTGATTCAATAAAAGGTTCATGTTTGTCATAGTAAAAGGCCCTGGCTAGACATTGAAACCAAGATACTTATGCTATGAGACTTTTCCTCTATTTGTCTAAATCTCCTCTTACTTTTGCCTAAAAGTTTATTGGTACTATAAACGGTTCATGTTTGTGATGGTAATTTTCCCTGGTTAGATATTGAAACCAAGATGCTTATGTTAAGAGATTTTTCCTTTATTTGTCGAAATTTCCTCTTACATTTGCTTAAAATTTATTGATACGGTAATAGGTTTATGTTTGTGATGGTAAAATGCCCTGGCTAGACATTAAAACTAAGATGCTTATGCTAAGATAGTTTTCTCTATTTGTCGAATTCTCTTCTTACTTTTGCTTAAAAGTTTATTGATAGTATAAACGGTTCATGCTTGAGATGATAAATTGCCCTGGCTAGACATTGAAACCAAGATGCTTATGCTAAGAGTATTCTCCTCTATTTGTCGAATTCTAATCTTACTTTTACCTAACAGTTTATTGATACTATAAAACGTTTTATCTGAAATAAAATGTGGAACAAGGCAATACAAATTATGCATTTAAAATGGAATAAATTTTAAAAGGTAACTTTTCATGTTTGTTATAATCAAATACCCTGGCTAGACATTAAAACTAAGGTGCTTGTGCTAAGAGAGTTTTCCTCTATTTGTCGAATTTAGAGATAAATTTAGTGATATTTGGAAACACAATTCTTACAGTAAACAAATTTTGAGAATGTTTCAGAAACATTATTTTCCAGAAAGTATTAACAAGATAAAAATTAAAATAAGTACAATTATTTCTCTAATTATATACATAAATTTAAAAAAACTGTTTTATGGACAGAACTAAGTACAGTTGAAACAATAATTATATGCATAATAAACCACAAAGATTCAAAGCATCAGAAAAATATTTTTGTATTATACATTGCTCCCATTTCTTTTATAACGAATGAAAATGTTTTATAGGAAAGTAAAATATTTTTTGTGTCCCATTTAAGGAAAAATTTGGAAACCACTATATTGTTGAAAAGGGCATTGTTATAAAATGGTTTTTACTCATCCTGTTTGACTAGAAAGTGTGAGGACTGTGGGAAAACATGAAAAAGAATTCCCTGTTGTTGCAATTGGGAAAAAATGAAAGAAGTTATTCATCACATTAGAGTTTCAATTTTTTTTTAAATTCTGTGTAGAAAAGATGATTGATGAGATAAAGAGATTCATGTTTTTTCTTTTTAGTCCTAAATGAAAATAATCACGAGTTAAATAGCAGGAGTTAAAATGTTAATCACAGACTATAATTGAGAATTATAGTTTAATAGTGTATATAATATTAAACTTTAATTCTCTATTTAAAAATTATAACTTTCTATATTATCTATAAGTGTTTATAATAGTTTAATAGAGAGGTTAAATTGGTTAAGCAGGTTACACAGGAAAAATAAAGACCGGTAACATTTATCTCTCTAACTTGCCGATCGATGGCCACATAGGTAGGGCGCTGCTGTTTGAATCGTATTTCAGCGGTTTCAATCCCACTGCTTACTGAGAAATTAGTATATGTTTGAAACAGTCTTTAATCAGTAGGTGCTGATCTGAATGATCTACGTATATCAAAACAGTAAACTAAAGTGCTCCAAACGAATCACTCTATTTTTCGTACGTTTTCCACGAAAGAACTTATAAGTGGTATAATGTATTTGTAACTGTTTGTTCTACTTAAAGAAATGATCATTCGGGGACAGAAATTGATACCATATTCAGTAAATTAACTCTTAATTTATTTTATTGTGTCACAAATTGCGTATTTGCAAAGGTATAGCTTTAGGAAAGTTATTTTTAATGGTTTAGGAGAGTATTGGGGAATTTATTACCCTCAGGTCATATACTGACCTCCGTTTTCTTGCTCTATAAACTGATATTTTGTACTACATAAAAGAGAGAAAAGACAATGAAAATATTAAAATATCAAGTAT
This sequence comes from Pardosa pseudoannulata, assembly GCA_032207245.1. Classification (NCBI taxonomy): domain Eukaryota; kingdom Metazoa; phylum Arthropoda; class Arachnida; order Araneae; family Lycosidae; genus Pardosa; species Pardosa pseudoannulata. Next base: position 105,872,967 of record CM063510.1, on the reverse strand, counting down.
AATTCTTTAGTCTCAAATTTCTAAATAAATAAATAAATAAATTTTAGCTATTTTTCTATTGTAGTATTACTGAAACTTAGCAAGACTCAAAGTCATATTATGCCATCCACTGATTCTGTATCACTGAATCTCTGCAAGACGGAATGTATACTATCTCAGTCACTAATAAACTTGGCGCTTTTGTATCACTAGTATCAATGGATCTTTGCAATTCTCAATGTTATACTATGACAGATACTGATATTACTGATAAACTTTGCGGTTTATGCATTTTGTCGTAAAACGGGTATGTATCAGTTTGCAATGATGAACTATTTTCTAGAATTGAAACATGTATATCAAGTATGTTAACAAGATTCAATAGATAACAATTGTTCCATTTTAAATACAAAAATTTTTAGTTGTAAATCTTCAATATACGAGTGCTTCCAAAAAAATGTTTTTAAAACTATGAGATTCTAGACAACATCAATCAGAATGTTTCAATAACTACCGTGGGATTGAAAAGAATAAAATGACTGGGTTTGTTACAAGACTCAACTGTCAAGTTCTAGGGTTTTCAAATTCTTTTGTGTCCAGCTTATTCCTAACTCGCTCCTATTCCCTATTTCTATTCAACTGACCCCACTAATTTAGGTACCGATGGCCTAATATTAGACAGTAATCTAGAAAAATTTGTCACACTTCTTAAAATGGGTCATCATTACTGGTTCAGGCAATCAATTGCACTTGCTGTTGAAGCCAAGATACTTGTCCAAGATATTTTTCACACATTTTTTGATTTTATTTTAAAATTGGTGACTTTTGATGACAAACGTTGAACAAGAATTTTCAAAAAGACCATACAAAGTTTATTTCCAGAAAGCATTAACGTACAATTATATGTACTTACCTATATATACTGATATAAATGAATCTTAAATCTCTTTCCAGTTGGAGTTGAAACAAAACTTTAATATATATAAATAACACGATAAGTTAAAGTAGCACATTTTTGTATTTTTACATCCCTCTACCTTTTGAATCATTTGGTAAATGTTTCTTCAGGAAAATAATATATTTTCTGTATCCTATTTAAGCAAAAAAGGAGCTACTCTATTATGCTAAAATGATTTGCTATAAGACGGCTTTTACACACCATGTTTGACTAGAAAGCCTGGAAAAGGGGGGAAGTTAAGCGTCGGGGAAAACACAACAAAGAATATTCTGTTGCCGCAGTCAGGTACAGTTGAAAGAAACTATCCATCTCTTTAGAATTCAGAATTTTACTTGTTGTTTTGTTTTGTTATGCTTCTTACTTTTGCCGAAAAGTTTATTGATACGATACAAGGGTTTTTTTTCTTACAAAAAGAAACATTGTTTCGGTGAATAAAGACTCATTTGATATCGCTATCGTATGAAATACAACCTACGAATAAAATGATCATAAGATCGTATAGGTACTTTGAAGAAAATGAAGAGTTAAGGGGATTTTCTTTACTAAATTCTCGTCCGTTTAAACAGAGGAAAACGTATAAAAAGATCTAACGTCACAACTGATTATTACCCTTAAAAAATATACCCTGTGTGTAGAGTACCAGATATCTGATTCAGTTAACTGAATTACTATTTTACTTCACATTTTCACAAAGTATTTATATTTATGACTCTTTCGTGTTTTTTTATGAATTTCGTCTTCAAATAAACTAATTTGGTATTGAAACCAACATACTTGGCGAGATTTTACTCAATTTTTGACTTTGGCGGTAAATTTGGCGACGCAAATTTTACAGTAAAAGAAATTCAGAAAAATCGTTGAAGGAGTAATTTACATGATATACTAACAAAAACTAATAAAAAATTACACGCCAGTCTCTGTTAAAATGCAAAGATACTGATATTTATTCATCCAAAGAAAGAGTTTCTGCAAAATGTTAATACACAAAATAAACAGAGAAGAGTATTATGGGTACAAAATATTTTTCCCAATATATCTCTTCTCTTGAGTCCTAAAGGAATTGTTGGAAACTTTGAAGGAAATTATATATATATATATATTATATTATATATATACAAGAACCGATATATATATAATATATCATATTATATATATACTATATATATATATTGTTTTATATACTAAAGATATAGAAAGCATATATATATATATATATATATATATATATACATATATATATATATATATATATATATATATATATATATATATATATATATATATATATATATATATATATATATATATATATATATATATATATATATATATATATATAGATATAGATATATATATATATATATATACATATATATACATATATATATGCATATATATATACATATATATACACACACAAACATATATATATATATATATATATATATATATATATATATAATTATATATATATATATATATATATGTACCTACATACATATAAATATATTTATATATCTAATCGAGGTGTCTAATCAGGGTTAATATACGTGAAGATTGAGATTTGTAAATCTAGACCAGTTGCTTAAAGATATTTTCTCAAAAGGGGGTGTTTGTTATGTGTACCGTTGTATAACTCATTGCAACAATTGATCTACTGCAGAAAAAGCAGTATCACATAGTCGATAGAATTTTAAAAAAAATTCAATAGTGCTATTAATTGCTTGATTTATGCATTTATTATTAAGATATAAGCTGTGTTATTATTTGGAAATTGTATTCAAAATTAGGTAATCGAAATAGAACTTTATTAAATCTTGCTATCTTAGACATCTTTAAAGTTATTAAACTACATCTTTTTTGTATTATTTGATCTACATATTATCCTGTGAAATTAACAGATATAAAAGTTATAATATTAGCACATGCACAATTAAAAACTAATTCGTAAAATTACTCATCATCAAATGTTTATTATAAACATATTCTGATTGCTGACATCTGAAGTGTTGATTATCCTTCAATTTATCTAGGTGTTTTTTTTTTTTTGGGGGGGGTCTAAACTTTCAAATAAATACAAACTTTATTTGTGAACCTTATTTATTGAAACCAAAGGATGGGTTAGTAACAGCTAATTATATATAAAACCAGTTTATTGCTAGTTCGATCACTTAAATTTGTTCTACAAGATCGATGTATTTTGCAACTAAATATTGTACTTTGCTAATTATGTTATCCCGGAGAGTCCAAAATTGAATGTAGTACTACAGTGTGGGTGTAAGACCAGCATATTTTCATAAAATTAATTTATCAATCTCATTTTATATTTGAAATGATTGTATTCCCACAGTCACACACATTAATCCAAAAACTGTTTATTTTTAATTCAAGAGGTCTATAATATTTATATAATTCGAAAAATTGATGCTGCATTTTTTGGCACTATTGTAATTTTCTATTTTTAATTCACACATGTGAAATTATTAAAATATGGGAAATGCAATCCAAATTCCACTCTTTGATTTACAAACATTAAAAGAAATATACTCTTTGACGCGAGACTGCTTGATTAATCTCCGTTTAAATTCTGACTTAACACCGTTCCAGTATAATTACCTCACAAGTGAAGTCTAAATTACAACTAAGCGAACACTTCGAAGCCGAAATTAAAATTCTAACCCAGCTGCTTACAAAGTCCCTTTTATGATCTCGAACTTTCGACATCCCGTAAACAAGACCTCGATAAATTTCGACGGGGAGTCCCTCCCTTCCATTCGAACTGACCCTCCTCCCACACTCCCCTCAACTTTTGAAAATGAAACGAAAGAGGAAAGTCATGTTTTAAAACTTCCATTCTACTCCCGGAAACAGAGACAGATGACAATGGATTGAAATTAATGCCTTCTTCTTGCAGACTAGTAAAGTGAAAATGCTTGTTATGTACTGACAGAACGAAGGATGGATGTAGAACGTCATGTAACGAAAATATTTCTCTCAGTCGCATTGTTTTCCATTAATAAACGTCAAATAG
>CM063510.1:105848999-105863999 GCA_032207245.1 Pardosa pseudoannulata | reverse complement strand
ACTCTTAATTTTCTGCAAATAAAGTACATTTTATCGATTTAGGATAAAAATTAAACTTTCTTCACACATATATATATGTGTGTGTGTATGTGTATGCAATAATATCAATATCTAAGCCCCTAAAATCTATAAAAAATCATTAATCCTTTCCCACTTCATTATTCTAAATCTTAATTTCTCCTCTTTATATTAATCTTATTTTCCCAACCATCAAATTCTAAAGAAGAAGTTTTCATTAATTTAGCTGAATTATGAAATTCTTTCTCTGAGTCTTAAATCTAAAAATGATATTGCTACCCTTTTATTAAAAAAAAGGAAAAATCTGTAAAGATCAGAAATAATAGTCATCCTGAACGCTACACTTTGGCAAATATCTGTAGTCAAAATTTACTCTATTTAAGAAATCAATTGTTACGAAGCGATTTTAAGCGTACCGAAATTATATTGTTAACAACTCACATTATGCTTTCTTTAGCACGTTAAATTATTAATTTTCATAGTTAAATTTTAATTTTGCAAAAATCTGGCTAAAGTGTTAAATTTAAATATGTATGTGTGTGTGGAAATATATAAATGTATTTAGAGTGAAATTCAGAAAAGCTGGCTATATCTAAGCATTCTTTATAAATTCTTCTCTTAAGCGTTTAATAGCAGCATTAAGAAACTTGTAACCCTCTTAAGACCCTTCCACACTGGTCCACTTTAAGCCATTACCATCGTCTGGAGGACTTATGCCTTATCGAGGTCCACAATAACAGACGATACAATGTCTTTAGTGGAGGATGGCTTTGGAAGCGGTTTTTCTCTAATGTAGCCTCCACACTATGGACAATTGTTCACCACTTCCTGATGGTGACCTTGGAGGATGGTTTATGACTTGCAACCACACGCTGGGCCACTAAGTGAGCCGAACGCATTGATTCGTCAGTAGGGTCCATTGCGCACTTTGGTTGCGCATCTAGCTGCCTTTGATCTTTGGAGAAAATCTACTTCCGAAGCCATCGTCCACCAAGGCTATTTTATCGTCTACCACCATCGACCACGAAAAGCCATACCCCCTCCAGACGGTGCTAATGGCTTGCAGTGGACCATAGTGTGGAGGGGTCTTAAAGATAAAAGGCAACCAGCATGCGCTACCAAAGTGCGCGGGAGGTTTTATGGATGCCTACACGCGCTCTGTTCGTTTAGTGGCCCAGTGTGTGAATTGCAACCTGTGAACCATAGTTCTAGATCGCCATAAGGACCAGTAATGGAATGGTGAACCATTGGCCATAGTGTGAAGGCAACATTAGACAATCTATATGCAGTAAACACTATTCCCAAAGATTAAAATGAAATTAATTCGTTCTTAACGTGCAGTCATAAAAGTTTAGTAAAAATATATTGCTACTTTATACGATTCAGTGAATCTAATTTCCATTTCTAAATTTTAGTCAGAACTCTTAAAACAAAGCAACTAAAATATTTGCATTGACTATAAAAACAAAAATTATGCGTAAACAGACATAAATATTATATTTGAATAACATTATCATCTGTGGAAAATGTTATTAATAGTTTAAAAAGAAATTTCCCCAGAAAATACAACTAGTAAACAAACCCTTAAATATTTCAATATTTTACTATGTCAAACAAAAAAGGTTAAATGTTCACTGCGTATTTGACTGGCACATGCATCTTGTATTACTAATCTAAAGCCCTCCCATTATGAATTAGAATGTATATTCATTATGCCGTTCCAGAAACTAATTCCAAAGATGTCTGCTATTCGTTTACATAATACTTTTTTTTTCCTTCTTTTCAAAATTTCTTTCCTCTACATCGCTTCTTACAGTGAAGCCATATGGTAAAACAAATTCAACTTTTTGGAAAGTTTCCAAGCAGCTAATGGAGGCAGAAGTCATTAATAGAAAATAATTTGAATAACAGAGATGACTCTTAAAACGGAATGGCATCAGTCAACCGGCAGACGATTTATGTCGAGCATTATATTTAAAAGAATAAGCTGGAAAGTCGTGGTGATAAAAGTGCTTAAATAGATGCTTAAGTTAAGAACCGAGCAGTTAATTTTTTAAAATTTGCTTGTGCGCATTTTGAGCTGGAGAGTAGAATGCAAGTGAAATACGCGTTTATTTCTGGATATTTGCTGATAAATGTTACAGATAATTTTTAATGCCTTTAAAATTGTAATTTTAAAAGAATCATACACTAAATGGAGTTGAAAAACGATAAAGGAAAAAAGTAATTTTTTTTAATGCTTCGTGTGTTTGGGTTATGTTTTTGTTTTCAATTTTATGAAAGCGGTTTTACTTGGGATAATGCTATTTTTTTCATTATATGCTTATCAGTATATATTGTATAATTTTTTCATTTAAAGACTGATGATAAAGCTAGTCTACTCTCAATGACTGTAAGCAATTTTAAAAGTCTTGTTATGTATTTCTTTATTAAAATAAATTGTTTATGAAATGTTCTGTAACTCACTATTACAAAGTAGTTTAACCTACTTATTTATATAGGTTTAATGTTGCAGTTTATTTCAACGTTATATTTTATACGTGCAAATAAGAAAGTGTTTATATATGTGTTTTTTAACAAAATAGGTGAAGTACACGATGTTCCAAAGCTATATATAATGTTGTAAAACAACGTTACAAACAAACGTCTAACATTAACACTAACATTTAATTTGAAAATGAAAACATACAAAATCCGATTAAAAGCAAATTATTATTAAAGACATGTTGTTTTGGTTTAGACCCACCCTAAACCAAAGTTCTACATTCCAAAGTTCTTTAACCCCTTCCAGGTTCATTTTATATCGGTATTATTGGTCAAAAAATGTCATTTTTAATGCTTATTTTCATACATACATAGCTTTTAAACATAATAGCATCATTCGCATACAAAATTTCCTAAAAACTCATGTAAGAAAATCAATTTAAATAAATGAGTAATTTAAGTGTATATTTGGCTTTCTGTGCGTCAGAAATCATTAGATTTTGGAATCAATTCATACTAACTATAAATGTAAAGCTAAGAATACATAGTTTTTATCTGGAATTAAATTTTATTTATGTCCTTTGCATTTACATAAATGATTATGAAATAATTAATCAAATTTTGATCGTGTATCATACAATCGAAAACACGGTGCTGTACAGAGTCCAACATCGCAATCTGGACAGTAGACCCTTGTTTATCTCCTAACCTTCTTCCCTATGCTGTCTCTCTTTGAGCAGCAAATAATCTAGTTGCCAGAAAATTAAACAAAAGCATTCGAAACCATAGAAAGAACATGTGATATAATTCGGGAAAGACTGATTGCACAGTGTAAAATCTCACACTGCCCGAGTTACACTCGGGATGACCCAGGGTGGTACATTTCTCCTGCCCGAGTTCTGCTCGGGAAAAACCGGGAAGGCGTTAAAGTTCTACATTCTTTTCACTCTTTCTTGTGCGCGCTTCTTCCTAGTTGCCACATCTCCGATAAGTTCTGCGTGGCTTAAAAACCATGGAGCAGTAGAAGCTTCGTCTTTTACTGTTATATATAAGTATGTGTGTGTATACATGTAAACAGAGTGATAATTCACTATTGAGTACATATCATTGATTGGGTAATCTATTCAGTGCATTATTTAGATCCATAATAATTATCAAATTGTATCAACCACTATTGTTGTTAAAATGAGAAAGTGTTTTAAAAAGTCTTTCTTTAAATATACCGGGTGATCGAAAAGTCAGGACAAACTTTAAAAATGAGTAAGGCAATTTGTCGCAACGTCACGAACTACTATAATGCCCTTCCCATTCATTTTCATCTTTACAACAGCCAATAGACAAACAATAAACTGCCCTTCCGTTCGAAGCTAAAGACAGAATTGTTATAATTTGAGAATTTGCCCTACTGCATGAAATCGCCTTATAATTCAAAAACTAATAAAGATAAAAAGATGGTCTTTGCACCAAACGAATGGAAAAGAAGCCGGATTTTGTGTGGCAACGCATCGAAAATAGTTCCGTTGGCGAACAATAGATGACGGTGTCGGATTTCTGATGTAGAAACAGCAGCACTAAAGATGCCATCCATCAAAATGTGTCTGCCATAAAGCAAGAAATGCTACTAAATGCTGTGAACTGTGTGGTGACTCGTCTCACAGCTGTAGCTCTGAATGATGGACAGCACATTGGATATTTACTGTAGTACTAATTAACTGTAATTAAGTTTACAACATTTCTTCGTTTTTAAAAAATCTTATGGTCCTATAAAGCACTATAGCACCATCTGTTCGTCGGTGACACAACTATTTTTTTCGTTCCCACACAAACTGTGGTACCTTTTTCATTCGTTTGGTGCGAACCGTATCTTCATTCGTTTTCGAATTATTCATTTTTAAAGTTCTCCTGACTTTTGTATCACCCGGTATATGGCCGGTCGAGTAACCAACATTTAAGTGTTTAAATGGCTGCGATGAAAAAGTGTTAAAAAGTGGAATACATTTAAGTGTTAAAAAAAGAAGAATTAGTTGTAAATCAATTGATAGAATAGAGCCACAGTAACAATTTGAGTGCCTCAATTTTGTAAAATAAATCGTTAAAATGTTTACATTTTTTGTTTTATACTAAGATATACTATATAAACTAGATATACTATATAAACTATATACTAAGATATGCTATATAAAATATATATTAAGATTTTTATCAAATAATTTAAAATAAAATAAATTTTCCACTCTTTATTAAATTCATCATGCAAAACACACAAGACTCTTTAATTCTGACTCATGTTAAAGTATTTTTTTCAGAAAATATTCAAAAACAAGGTATATATCTGTGAAATCATTTCCACCATGTGTTAATATTAAGTTAAAGGAATCCAATATGGCCGACACACAGCGACCTTAAGAATTTTGTTATGCATTTTAAATTAATTTACAGCCGAAAGCATTCTGGATAAAAAGTTTTATTCAAAAACGCTTTTAAATTTTCTCAAAATATATTTTTACGTTAAAGAATATTAGAAAATACTTTTGCATGCAGAGACATTCGTGTAAAATCAACAAGATAAAAATCATACAAAAAATTTTCATTATAAATAAAAATATCCGATAAAAGAAGGAAAATGCTCTATGAATAAATTATGAGAATATTCTGTGAATATATAAATCAAAACTAAATTTAAATAAAATATTCTTACAACAAATGCTAGAAAATACAATATTCAAAATACAGAAAGTGTGATTTAAAAAATAACGGAGACGAAAGGAATATAAAAGAAGCATTTTGAAAAACACTTTTGATGCAAATCATGAAAATTTTTCTAAATAAAAATTTGTGAATGACTTCGCAATTTCGACGAAGAAATGATTATTAAAAGGCCTTGAAAATTGTTTTGGGAATTCTTTTAAAGGCATAGGAAATTTTTGTACTTCTTAAACTATAAATGAATTTTACTGAATTTTTTCTCTCTGAGACTATTTTATTATAGATTGACGATTCTATTTATAAGCCTCTAAGCTGACACAATCTCACACATTTCTCGGCACCACTGCATAAAGTTACATTGCCAAGCAAGTTTTGGCAATTACTATGTGGGCTAATTCTGGTGTACTCGCTAAAAAGAAATTTACACACACACACACACACACACACACACACACACACATATATATATATATATATATATATATATATATATATATATATATATATATATATGCATATAATAACTTAAAATAATAACGTTCACATAATTTAAAATACTGTAGAATAATGTAGCTGAGTTGATTAATGCAGACTTACAAAAACATCTTTTATTTAGAACACCAGATAAAACAAAACTACCCGTAGGGAAAAAGAACACAAAATAGAAAATATTTGGTGATATTTTACATCTCGTTCTCAAAGGAAAAGCTTCGAAATCTGTGAGCTAGGCCTATTTATTAAGTATGTGAATGGACTTGGCTTCAGAAATGATGTCATTTCGGTAACCAATCCCTTCATTTTAATTACTTCTAGTTTATTCTAGAAGGTAGTAAGTCACAATGAGCTGGAAAAAATTAATTATCGGGGCTGCGATTCTAAAGTTAAGGCATTAGGAAATGAGAGGTCGCCGCCATATTTAAGAAAAATGTGTTTTAGAATTTTATTATTACACACACACACACACACACACACACACACATATATATATATATATATGTGTGTGTGTGTGTGTGTGTGTGTAATGGTTCATTTGTCCCATCGTAAAGCAAATAGTATTCGATGTAGTTACGATAGAGTGCTAAGGCCAATGAAGACACAGCCGAAATGAAAAGAAAAATATATTTTTGGAATGAACAAAGATAGGGTTTATTCAGCCTCAACACTCACGGAATTCTGTCTAAAAACATGTACATCTCAATTTTATAGTTCTATGAAGCCAACCAATCAGGAAACTTAAAATCCAGTCATAAGGTCAAGCCGTGTAGCTTAGTTTAAGCTTCACGAGCTATATAAAGCTTTTATGTAACAGAAATTTTAGTGTTTTTGAAGTAAGCATAATGATATAAAAAACAAAGATATTTGCCAAGATTGCCAAAAAAGGATAAAATCGCCATAAAATTATATTTTAAAATAAGCATAATTACGTTGATTAATTTTTAAGGCAGGTTTTAAGGGTAATAACCATACACTTACACAAATACATACACTCGTATATATATACGTGTGTGTGTAACCTTCGAAAATTTCTTGTGACCTTTCACGATATATGACTGACTAAAAAACATCCCTACCTCTGTTTATGTATAGAGCATATAATAAAAAGAGAAAAGAAGAAAAAAAAGAAAAAAAAAGAAAAAAAGGAATTACACATTTATTAAAAATAAGTTCAAATCTACAAATGTTATCTTAAACGTGCATATTGAATTAGATTCGGATTTAACTAGGTTAATGCGCAATCAATACTTGCCTTAGGGATAATTCCATAAAAATGTATATTGTTATGTAAAATATTGTATTCAACTGTTTTACTACGATCTTTTTTGCAGATTATTATAGTAATTTTTTTATGCATAGTACTGTTCTCATGTAAAGCTTAGAATTTAGGTTGCCACATACTTAGATAGGATTTACCATTTTTTATACAGAAAAAACACATTAGTGTTATGTTACTTTAGAAAAGTAAATACTAAATTTTTTAAAATTTTCTACAGGATATATTTGCATATAAATAAAATCTTTGATAAAGTAAAATTTTATTTTTCTGCATTTCGTGTAGAAACTGAATAATAATAATTTAAAAATTTAAATTTTTTATTTTAAGTTTTAAATGTTTTTTAAACTTATAAATTAAGTATCGATAGTTTGGCACTACTGAAATTTGTGGGCCCTTAGCAAATATCACGTATAGACCCGTATCGAAACAGGGTCAATGATGCAAGTAGGATTTTTTTTTCAAAAAAGTTCCAAAGTCTTAATCTAAAGTACAATGAACTTTCAATCTTGTAAAAAAATTGCATTATACACACACACACGTACAAAATAAATAATACGTAAATACAGAAATCTTATAAGTACATTTACAGTTTTGTATGCATACATAAATACATCATAAAACAAATCAGTATCTCTGATCGTAATTTAACTGTTCTTTGAAAAGTATATGTACAACTACTTCAAGTCTATGAATTTGATCTCTATGTTCTTACCAAGGTTTAATTTACTTTACAGCATTTACCAAGCATAAATACATCATAAAACGAATCAGTATCTCTGATCGTAATTTCAATGTTCTTTAAAAAGTATACAACTACTTCAAGTCTTTAAATTTGATCTCTATGTTCTTAACAAGCTTTAATTTACTTTGCAGAATTACCAAGAATAAGTACATCATAAAACGAATCAGTATCTCTGATCGTAATTTAACTGTTCTTTGAAAAGTATATGTACAACTACTTCAAGTCTATGAATTTGATCTCTATGTTCTTACCAAGGTTTAATTTACTTTACAGCATTTACCAAGCATAAATACATCATAAAACGAATCAGTATCTCTGATCGTAATTTCAATGTTCTTTAAAAAGTATATGTACAACTACTTCAAGTCTTTAAATTTGATCTCTATGTTCTTAACAAGCTTTAATTTACTTTGCAGAATTACCAAGAATAAGTACATCATAAAACGAATCAGTATCTCTGATCGTAATTTAACTGTTCTTTGAAAAGTATATGTACAACTACTTCAAGTCTATGAATTTGATCTCTATGTTCTTACCAAGGTTTAATTTACTTTACAGCATTTACCAAGCATAAATACATCATAAAACGAATCAGTATCTCTGATCGTAATTTCAATGTTCTTTAAAAAGTATATGTACAACTACTTCAAGTCTTTTAATTTGATCTCTATGTTATTACCCAGGTTTAATTTACTTTACAGCATTTAACCAAGCGTATCTAAACCAACGAGATTTTACGCATAACTATGAAAATTTAAAAAAAACATTATGAATGGAATTAGGGCATATCTTTTTCTTATTATTTTACTAACTTACATACATTGTTTGACAACAAAATATCGAAATAGAATGGCATAATCAGTAATTTTTAACAACCGTTTTATAGTAGAAAAATAATTCTTCAATATTTAAGTCCAACTTATTCAACCTTCACCTGCATTTCAAGTCATGCTCATGTGTACCATAAATAATGCTAAGTTTGTCAAATTTCTCTCACCTAATGCGTACATATAATTATACTTCTAAATCGACTTTTTTTACTGTCTTGCATGGTTGAGAATTATCTTTCGGCACATGCAATTAAAACTAGTAATGTCTAAAGAAATTAGGTAAAATAGTTTAAGAAAAAATTTATATATTGCCTTTAAAATTGTTTGTGGGGTGTAAGAGTTCAGACCATACCTCTTTAGATCCCCTAAAAGTACGTCTTTGAGCAGGGCACTGAATGTTACAGTTCATTGGATTATCAAATACACTAATAATTACAACCACATTCTCTGAATAAGGAGATTGTAAAATTTCTGTACAAATATAGCACTGGATTCATCACTGCCACATTTTCAGAATGCCATATAATTCATAAACAAGATAAAATAATATCTCAATCGGTAAATAATGTAATAATAATCAGTAATTTTTAAACTACGGTTTTATTGTAGAAAAATAATTCTTCTAGCATTTAAGTCCAATTTGTTCAAACCATCATCTGCATTTCTAGATAAAATATTTTAAATATTTTGGTTTACTGGGTTTAAGTCTTATTTATCTTTAGGATTATTGATTTTTGCCTTCCATGTAATATTACATTTTTAATCAAATAAATGCAAATTAAATGTTTCTATTGACATTTTGTATCATACAAATAAGGTGTATGTATTAAGGATATTTCCACCCTGGGTCACGATGACTAAAGATCCATCATTGTTGACAATTAGAGCAGGTTGATCTGTTTAGCTATCGGAAATCATGATTATGAATTGTACCATTTTTCGCATTTGTGCCAAATTGGCTTTAAACAGTTAGTCCCGAGTTGACGATCTTGGAAACAATCTAAGAGCTATTTATAATGTAGCAATATCAGGCTATTTATAATGTTATTTTTCCTATTAATCCCAGATGGTCTAAAAACTAGAGCATTTCTTTGAACATAAAAACACCCTAATAATAAATTCCGGTTGTCTGAAATGTCTTCTTTAGTAAGCCTATGCACCGAAATATATGTGAGAGGATACCTGGTTAGATTTACATCAATGGCAATCAGAAAGAGCCTCCGTATTTGAAAGAAAGTAAGCCCGTTTGTGTGTTCACTAATAAAACATGAGTGGGACTTCTTCTAATTTCTGAAAGTTTTCTCTTGAGTTGAATAGACCCACATGGGACTTTTCAAAAGTACCATGATTGAATAGGTAAATATTTCCAAATTTTATTTAAACTTATATTTTTATTTTCGGGCAAGATTTTAGCGGACACAGCCTTGGCGGCTTACTCTGGACGTAGCTAGTCAGTTCGAATGTTCATTCGGACGTCACTTTGGCATCAGCGTCTGAGAGCAAACATCATATGACATTATGCGAGCAAACGATCAAGCTGATGTCAAAGTTACATCACAACGAACGTTCAAACCGATTCTCAAACATCCAGAGTAAGCCCTTTGGCCAAGGTATGAGATCGTTCATTGCTACGCAGCTCAACAAGAGATAAGAACTTCATGATGAGTTGATGGTGTATCACAAGATGTGACTATTGTATCGCAATTAAATCTGAGAAATAGTTCATAAAATATGAAAGTTTGCTAATATCCGACATGTGTCCAATAAAACAGATGATATATGAAGGAATAAATGTCAGTTAAAATCCAAAAATCTTTAAAATCCATTCTAGTTGCAGTGTCAAAACAATGCACAACCTCACCAAAGGTCTTAAAGGTGGTGTGGCAACTGGACCATATGGGCCGAGCCCGTCAATCCAGAGGCTTCTGTCAGTAAGCACAAAAATGACAACGAGCGAAAAATAAACACATAAAAGAGCAAAGAGATAGAAGGGTGGATTCGTGAGTTCATAGCACAATAACTAGACAGTATAGAGTTAACGGATAGAAAAACATAAAATATTTTTGCGGTCAGTGACATCTGTACAAAATAAACAAAAATATTGAATTAAAATTATCAAGATCGAAAAAATTGTAAATTAAAAAAAAGTTAAAACTAAGTGTTTTAAAAATAAATAAACTGCATTAAAAATCCGAAAAAGAATAATAAATAAACATAAAAACAATTTTTAATAACTTAAATCATGTTTTTGAATTTTTGTCATCGTCGGAGAACGATGATGCCATGCAGCAGGTAGATTTAACCACCATGACACACCTCCACGCTGGTGAAATGCAAAAATAAAATATTTGTTGGAGGGAAAAGACGATGCGTGGATTTAAATAATAGGCTTCATCCTCAACCAACCTCACCAAAGGCTTTAAAGGCTTTAAAGGTGGTAGGGCAGCTGGACCATATGGGCTGAGCCCTTCAATCCAGAGAACCTCACAAATTAACATAAGCTCAGATATAAAGACAAAGTAATGATTAATGTTTCTGGTGAGTAAATTCATTATGCCAGAAGATGTTTCCTGTGTGCACAACACTACGAGAAATACTACCATCGCACTATGGTGATTCTTTTGAAAACACCTTAATTAATGTCTCCAGTATAACTGTAAAAGCCAGTCCCAAACTTCTATTAACAAGAGTCCATAACAAGAGAGATTCCAATACATGTATTCTCATAAAGAAAAAAAAATCACAATTAAGATTACATAATATTTAAAATAAGAAATTGTATAAATTTTTATACCCAATAAATATAAATTTCACCATTTGCAGGTAACTTGCAATATTAAATAACCTAAGTTCTATCAAACCATTCATATAAATTTACACACTTATCTTTATCTACTTTTAAAAAACTCCGTAGTGTAACTGGTGACGAGTAAATAGCTAAGGTAAATATTGAAATTAAGGAAAAAAAAACCCCAATGTGGTCGTGAACAACAAATAAGCTGTCACTCGGAACGTTTTCATGAGTTCAAATCACAGCGATGTTAAAAGATTTCTTTGATCTACAGATTAAATTTTTACGGGGTTTTAATCTTACTATCTTTAATGTTGAAAAAACTGCTGCCCAAAATGAAAATCATATATTATTCTATAAAGGCCAAAAATTTTTAAGAGTTATATAGTAGAATGAACTCCTATTACACTTGAAATAGGAAAGGATTTTGATCTTAGAAAACCTCTAAGGACATAGATATTACGTGAGTTACGTAAGTTGAAGTGGTTGGTTCATTATGAGATTTATATATTTTTATACAAAAGGAATTAGTTTTAGAAAGCAAATAACTAATGACTAAGAATAGTTACAGCAGCAGCCGGATTTGAACCCGTGTATTCGGTAAAAAATGCTAATGCTAAAAAACACAAGACAATTTAATAATTTTAAATTTAAAAATAACATAAATGTATGTATGTATGTACATACATACACACACACACACAAACACACACACACACATATATATATATATATATATATATATATATATATATATATATATATATATATAACAGTAAAAATTAAAGATGGTCGGGATTCTAGATTATGAGAGCCAGGTCGTTTTCTTTCCGGTGTTGATAGTCACGTGACAGAGCGAGAAAAATTATACCATTTGATGATGGAATGTGTAATGTGGCGTAAGGCCTAAGAAGGCTATACGTATTTCGATATGGAAATAAAACTACTTTAGTTTTATTGTGATACGACTACGAATGCCTGAATATGTTACATATATTTATATATATATATATATATATATATATATATATATATATATATATATATATATATATATATATATATCTGCTTTTATGCATGTGTACATGTATATATAAGACATATTTGTATATACATGTATATTAATATATATAATATAAATATATATATATATATATATATATATATATATATATATATATATATATATATATATAATAAATATATATATAATATATATATCTATCTATATATATATATATACATATATATATATATATGTATATATATATAGATAGTATATATATATATATATAATATATAAGGCGACTGAAGGCAGGATAATATATAGACATATTTCGATATGGAAATATTTGTATATACATGTATATTAATAAATACTTAAACGTATATATCTACTATAAACACTATATTATATAACACTTTATATATATATATATATATATATATATATATATATAATATTATATATATAATATTATATAGATAATATATATGTCAGGATTTAAAATATAGAGTAATTTAAGAGATTTAATTAGGGATTCTTTTAATGGGAGTAACGCGCCTCGAGTTATTAGCCACATAAATACGGCTCACGCGCAGGGATATGTTGAGTAGAGGGTGGGTGAATCTAAATAAAGATATGAAGCTGATGTCAGGACTCTAGTGTGTTTACTCGGACCACGACACACACACACACACACACACACACACATATATATATATATATATATATATATATATATATATATATATATATATATATATATATATATATAGATAGGTAGATAGATAGATAATAAGTGTGTATGTATAACTGAGACAGCCTTGACCTGTAATCGGCCGACGAGCCTAAGAAGTAGAAGAATAATTTAAAAATATTTTATTACCTAATTACCTATACTTTTTTTTTACCTAAAAATATAAATTTCCTGTCAAACAATTATTTATCCTTTGCACATAAGAGAATTATTAAGTTTTCTGATTTCTTTCACTCTTCTCCTCAATTTTTCCTTAAGCCCCCCCCTCCTTTTCCCAAACTCTTCGTTTCGAATGACTTTAAGTGGATAGTTAAGATAAAAATGTTTTTAAAAAATTGATAAATTGTGGCCGTGACAAGCAAACAAGTTGTCACTTCTCACGCCATGAAAGAAATGGGTAAGCAAAAATAGACAGTATTATTAGAGACACAGCAACAGGTGGTAAGAGATTTAAGTGCTCCCTCTGCGGAAAAAGACAAACAAAATGGCAGATATTGACGGGGGAACACGAACTACCTTTTGCTCTCTTATTATCGCTAGAAAAATAAAGGTGATTCTGCTGTTCTAAACAGGAGTAAAAAATTATTTTTTATAATCTATTTTTCATATTCCTTCTTTTTGTAGGAGTATTTTTTCCATAGAATAAATTAATCGATGTTATTTTTGTTAGAATTGTAATGTAAAATAAATGTGATATGGATACCGCACAAGTAGTACAATTATTAAATTATACACGTTTTTTATTCTATTCCATATAAGTTCATTGTTTATAAGATACGATTTTATAAACTTTTAATAAGTTGGAATGTCACAGAATTGTTAAAATATTTTCGTATAATAACAAATAATTCTACAATACGTATAACAGGGAATATATATATATATATATATATATATATATATATATATATATATATATATATATATATATATATATATATATATATATATATATATATATATATATATATATATCTATATATATATATATATATATTATATATATATAATATATATATATACATATACATATTATATATACATATATATATGTATATATATATCTATATATATATATATATATATATATATATATATTGTAACGAATTCTCGTGACATTGAATTCTTGATACAGACCTAACTAAAACCGTGAGAAAAACCAGCCTCGTTATATTGTGGAATGAATAGCTCTTCTTTACCTAGTGAAAGGACGTTGTTTCGCGCAGAATGGGATGCTGAATGGAGGATTGTTGACACTCAATCATTCTGTCGGAGAAATTCATTAGGATGCTGGCGAAGTGTTCGCAGTGTTAGCTTCAATGGCGTCCCGAAGAAAGAGTTTCACACGACAGCAATCCTCTACATTGTAAGCAACAATACTTTCCTATCTTGTTCTCCAAAGGTTGTCCAAGGACAACGCGAGATTGCTCTCGATTACTGCAAGCTTCCCTGGCACCTGCTGGCGAGAGAGCCGACACGCGCTTTCCCCAACACGTCATCAACCATCTGTCCGATCAGCTGAGATGGACATTCTTGCGGGGAGACGACTATATAAGAAGAGCAGAGTTCGAGGCCCAGAGAGGATTTTTGACCGATCGAGTCGGCTGTGAACTCATCGGCCCAAAACTTCGAGGGAGCGACTGAGAGAGTCCTCCCCCCTTTTTTTCTCTTAGGAAGCTGATTCCTGCATCGATCATTTTTTTCATTGTAGATATTCATCGTTTCATCTGTATTTTATCATAACTTCAATATTGTGTTTCTTAATAAATATCATAGTCTGCACGTAGACCTCCGCTATCCTTTTTCGGGCTCACTTAGTGCCCCAATACGCTACAATATATATACATTATGTTTTATCCTATGTGATAAAGCAGTAAAAACAAAATATGTTAAAA
>CM063510.1:105838999-105843999 GCA_032207245.1 Pardosa pseudoannulata | reverse complement strand
AGCTGCTGTATTAGTAAGGGGCTGAATTCACGCCATGTGCTAAAATCTTTAAATTATAATAATTATTTTCAATGCATAAGCACTTGCTTTTATATATAATTTACCATGACCAAGCCTCTGTTTTACATCCTAGCAAACAGCAGACAAACAAAGTGGAACTCTTTATACAGGAGGAGGAAATAAGCAGAAGTTTTCCAGGCGTAGCCTAATACCTCAGGGCTATCGTTATAGAACTTAGAGTACATTGCTAACATGAACTTATAAGCTTGGCCTATAACCTGGATAAGCCTGAGAAAGTAATATTACGCGTCCTAGCCGTCTTTAAATAACGCATCTATCTTTTCCCGGCTCAAGTCTCAAACTCTCAACTCTCTGTTTATCAGATCAATACCTTTGCCCACTGAGCTTTCACGATTCCAGAATTTTAAATTGTATTAAAATGCCCGTTTTAGTATGGTAATGTATAAAAAATGTATTTTTTAAATCCAATTTAAAATTTCGTGACAGGTCAATCGGTAATCTGATAACCAGATAATTGAGATGTTGAGACTTGAACCGGCGAAAGATCGGCTGGGTTAGTTAAAGGCGGCAAGTATAAGTAACCCTCCGAGTGGAACACCTTGAGGAAAAAAAGTCTCCAAAAATACGCTAAAGGTTTACTGTGTCAGTGACCAAAACGTTCTATTACTTTTTCCTTCACCCTTTGTCAACTAGAATGGAATACGGGAAACCTACCCTCGTTATTGTCTCTTTACTTCCGGTTATAAATAGATATATAAATAGATGTTATAGATTGTTTATTTTTAATACACATAAAGCTCGTCAAGTCTCGAAGATCATCCCATAAAAAATAATGGTTTCTAAAAGTACAAATAAAATATTCTTTAAGAGACATATTTATATTTTGTTATATATTTTGTTACGAAAGTCATCAAAGATATTTAAGTGGTGCAATTAGAGATACATCTGTTACCGCAAACGAAATACTTCGAAATAGAAATTTACAAAGCCATGAAAAGCTATCAGCGTCTTTGTTCCTCAGGGGCTACGGGTGCATCTCTCAATAAATATCAGTCAGAGAGGGGTGTAGTTCCTAAACAATCGACCTGATCCTCCTATCGCAAAACTCCATGGAGGATAACACTGGCAAAAATATACATTACACCCAATTTCAGGGCGTTTTTGAAGGTTGAAAATTGTACTTTTGAAGACGTCATCGGTTTGGTAGAATTGTACGTGCGAACCACTTAGAGGGGTAAAATAGATTCGTGGTAGCAATGTACTTCATGTTCTCAAACGATACCTATGAGGTATCAGGATAAGCCTGGGAACTTCCGCTTATTCCCTGCTTATATCTGAAGAGTTCCACTTTGTTTGTATTATACCTACAGTGTAATGTCTCCTGTTTGCTAGAGTGAAACTTCCATTGAATTCTGAAAATTAATATGAAAGAAGCGCTATTATAGTATGGTAATATATCAAAAAAGTATTTTTAATGAAACTTAATCTGTATGATTTTATAATATTACATAAAACTTAATTAAAAGATCATTCCTATTACTTTAGTTAATTACTTGAGTTATTGATGTTTTTGTTAGAAATATTTGCTAACAAATTACTCGAATGGCTTTTATTTCAGCTATAATTTAGTGTAGATAATTCTTTTACTTTGATATGCAAACACAATTTAATAATTACATTTCATTTTACTAATTTTTTTTAATTAGGAAAGTTCCACAAAGTAAAAATTAATTTATTTCAATTTTTGCCAAACATTAACAAAAGTACAATTAGTAACTAATTTTATTATTTTTTAAAGTCTTATAAACTAATTATAAAATAACTCCAAAAAGAATCACCAGGAGACAATTAAGAACTTTGCCCCGAAAGCAATTGTTTACAGCAATACAAACAATGGATAATTTCGAAAAGTTAATTACATTATGCTTTAATTTCCTTACAAAGAAAATCCAATAATACCCATGGAATGTCTAGATAATAAAATTTTAATTGATTGTCCCGGAAGTATTTTATCAAGAAGGTAAAATTTAAAATATGCATGATGAAAGCAAACAAACATAAATAATTATTTGACAATAGCAAAACAATTTTATAGAAGAGAAAAATAGTATAAAGTATACAAAAGTAATTACGTATGTTGAAAAAGCTGTTTATATTTTTAGTTTTAGTTACTAATTATGTATATACAATCCTATTTTGCTTTATGATTTTGCATAAATGTATTGTTAATTAAAAAAGATATAATTCTATTAAAATCGGAAATTATTTAAAAAATTATTAAAAGTACCCAATGTCGTGAGTCCTCGTTTTTATTTGAGTATTAACCTGTGATCAAATTTATAGTGGGATTTTATTTTGATTGCGTTGTGTAAAAGAATTTTAGTATTAAATTTAACCACAGGTTCTGAGAAACTACAGACATAAGATATGAAACTAAACTAAAAGCTAAATTAACAGCATCCGAAACTAGTTTAATATAGAAAAAATAAATATATATATATATATATATATATATATATATATATATATATATATATATATATATATATATATATTTATATATATATATATATATATATATATAATTTATATATATGCTATATATTTATATATATATATATATGTAAATATTTATAAATATATTTATATAAATATATATAATATAAATAATATAATATATATAAATATTTATAAATATATATAAAAAAATGATATATAAATATTTAAAAAAAAAAAATATATATTTTAAAATATATTTAATAATATATATAAATATTATTTTATATTATATGTATATATTTTTTATATATATATATTTTAAAATATTTTTTATATATATATATATATATATATATTGTCTAGTATTTATTATATTTATATATTTCATCGTACATTCACTGTCTAATTTCATAAAATATTTTTATCAACATTTCTAAATATTCTCAATAATTTTTAATACTTAAATAATTATGTAAATAGAAGAAAGGACCTCTCATTTCAAAATGTTTGTAAAAGATTACTTTTATTAAAATGTGTGTCCCTGCTTTGAGGAAATCTATGGAAATCGGTCTTATCCTCCTAATAGTCTAATTGCAGGAAATATCTTGGACTTATTAATTTTTAACCTCTCTTCGAGACTAGAACATTCTAATCTAGTCTATCGACTCCCATCCTTACTTCTTGTTGAACAACACAACTTTAATATCTTATTTATTAATTTCTCCTTGTCTTCATCTTATCGTATCGGAATAGTTGTAATAATCAATTTATTAAATTTGAGAGAATAATTATTTAATATTTCTCATAAAATATAAACTAAAAATTCTTTATAATGTCAATTACGGAGAATTATCTACTATCAGAAAATAAGTACAAAAAATTTAATATAATTTTATGGTTGTTTTACAAATGTGATGAAATAAATGTATTTAACGTATGAATGAAATTATATAAGATCAAAAATCTTACAAAAATTATTTTTTTATAAATAGCAATTTAGATGAAAAATAGTGCAACGATGAAGAGAAAAATTTTAAAAACTACAAATAATATATTGAAAATTTTAAAAATAATTTATATAACAACTTTAAAATTGAAAATATTTAATGTAAACCGGAAAAATGCCTTGAACTTTTAAAATCTATCGTGAATAAGACTAGTGTACTACAAAATTTTCGGTTTTGTATTCTTTTATATTGAAAGTTGTAGTAGTAAAAGATTTATTTAATAGTTCTATAAAAATGTTCAATGCTAATGGAGTCAAGTACAATAAGTTGCTGATTGAATCTGCAAAGAACTATTTTTCTATAAAACAATCTGCTTAACCTAGATTCTTTTTTTAAGACTGTGCGTGTTTCGGAAACATTTCCACACAAATTATTGACTCGCAAGGAAAACATGAGCCCTAGATTAAAAAATGGAATACGAAATACCTTTCCAATAAAAATGTCGTCAAAAATCGTTTGGTAGTTACCGATCGAATACGAGTAGCTTTAAAATTATTATAGTTCAATTTTTGAGAATATCGACGTTTGAAATTTTTTTTCGAGACGTAAATCTTCACTTTTTCGTATTTTTCTTTCTATATGTTTCAAAGAGCATGTACTTCTTTTAAACATGGTTTTATTCATGACTATTTTCTACTTCTTCTGAAGTGGAGGAATTTATTTTTCTTTTCTAGTGTTTTAAAATGACTTTTCAAAAAATCTGTATTTGACTTAGAAATATGACGAAATCAAAATTACTTTGTACAACCTTTTTTTTCTTTGTATTAAAATATAAAAATTTTACTCAAAATATAGGAATTTTCTTTTGAGAATTTCTGCGTATCGGGCAACTTTTTTTTTGCTTTTTCTAAAGTTAAATGTCTACAGAAAAAATTAATAAATAATGAGATATTTAAATTGTCGAAAACATTACATATATTTCAATTTCAGTGCACTTTACGAAGAATTTACAATGAATATTTGAACATTAACTTAAATTTGTAGAATTTTCATAAATATGAAATAAAAATAACTATATATATATATATATATATATATATATATAATATATATATATATATATATATATATAACATTTATTTAAACAATCAAAAATAATATAAATAAAATAGTACAATTACAGAAAAGTAATTACTATTAAAAATGATTAAAAGTAACATTTAAAAATATTTTGAAAGGATTTTTTAAGAATTTTAGTTTTTTGAAATACTTTATATTTTTTTTAAACTGCTCCTAATTTTAAAGTGTTTTTTTTTGTTACTAATCAACTTTACATAGAATTGTCATTATAAATTCGAAATTTAAAGTTTAATAATTTAAACCAAATCGAAATTCAAAGAGGGACGCAGAATTATTTAAATACATATTAGGTATGGTTGGTACATATTTTGCTGTAATCTATAAAAGTTGAAGTCAAATATTAAAAATGAACAAAAATTCTATATAAAATAAACCACATAAAAATGTTTATTG
>CM063510.1:105813999-105828999 GCA_032207245.1 Pardosa pseudoannulata | reverse complement strand
GAACTGCGGGCGTTTAAGGTGTCGTTGTTGACGTCATCAGCCTCGGCCAATGGCGGGAAGCGATGTCATCAATTGGCTGCGGTTAATGCGAAACCGTTCATCATGTATGAAGTGCTTGCAACCCCCCTTCCCACTCCACAGGAGCGATTAATCGTCAAAAACGACCTGTAAATGGAAACTTGGAGGATGGCACGGTTTAATGCTTTATGACCGGAACGCCAGGGAAATAAAATGCCTCCGCGGAACATGCGAAATTGTGATACGGGATAACGGACAGAGCATTTTCCTGATCACCCCCCCCCTCGCCCTTCTCAACTCAACATCCGTGCTGCTGCTGAAATGAGATATAGAGAAAGTTCTGGAACAGGTATAGAATAATCGCATTCTGCTCAGCTTTGCAAGAAAATTAACAAATCGAAATAAGAGCTAGATAAGCTGAAGAAAATTTGAGCCGTGATTAAGGTGATCTATTTAAAATTAACTACACCGTCTATCCTAGATTCGTTGTTTTCCAAGGATACAAACATGGCAGACGATGCATGAAGAAAAGGGATGTAGAAATACAGTAAAGCGTGATATTATAAATAAATTACGATTTACTGTAATGCTAGGGAGTACTAAACAATTAATAAAATACTAGGTGTAACCGGTCAAAACGTGACTCTGAAATAATCCTTACAGTATGAATGGAGAAAAAATTGTTTTACTGAAACTTATGAAAGTAACTGGTACCCATTGCACTAAGCAGGTGTATGTGAAGAAATGTTAATTGCAAGTTTTCTCTAATTAATGATAGTTATTTTCTTAATAATGAAAATTCGATAACTATATACAAATATATTTTATTTAAAAACACCTAAACACAATAGATTATAAATTCTATTCTCGGAAACATAGTCAACGGTATCCGAACTATTTACATGATGTACTTTTAACGCATCCACATTCTCCGGGGCGCTATACTAGAGTGGGATACGCCTGCCTACTTTACTGTGACAGCTGTGTTCGGTCGTCTCTGAGGATGCATTAAATTACCTCCGAAACTTTAAGGACAACAAAAAATATTTATTTACAAGACTGAATGAAAAATTAAAGCATAACAAAATATCATATTTTGGGTCTCGGCGTCTCAGAGCCTGACGTAAGCAGATTAGATGGCCGAGCGTTCCAAATCAGAATATAACCAACGTAGTGTTCTCTCGCATCGGACAGAGAGATCTCTCCAAGTCTCAGGCTCTGTGTCGACTCCCCGAACTCAACTGCCGCAGATCTTCTCTCCCTTCTTCGGAGGGGGGGTCATCTTCTGAAAACTTGAACCCTTCCGAAAAGGGTAAAGCCTCCATTCAAATGCCCTTCAAAGACAAAAATGCGATACATCCGAAAAACCTTAAAAGCCCCTCTTAGTTCCCATTTCCCCAAGGAACGTCGGGTGGAATGTATCAATGGGTACGATTTTTCAGATATTGTGAAGGGCACACATATTCAAAACACATGTCGTAACACAGGTAGAGATTTCTTACAGTACTCAAAATAAATATTCAGTACACAAGTTTCTTAAGCGTGTTAAGTCTACTATCCTCGGTTTAACAGCTCAACTTAGAGCCTACGGCCTACGTTGCCAATTTCCGTTCTCCAGATTAAGAGTTCTGGGGTGCGAAGCATATGTCCCGGTTAGAAGGTCGACTTTACTGCGAAACCCTCTCCCCCTACATGGATATTGGGTAGGAGCTCTTTCGTTCAGGCAGTACACCCACTACGCAACCTTCAGTCACGGATTAGTGTGATCATGGGTGTTGTCCTACAACATCGTGCGATTGTGACTCTCTCCTCAGTCGTTCTACTCACGATGCAGGAGGAGTGTACAGTCTGGGACATTCTTTGCTGCCTAAGTCTTATAATTTCGAACTTGGGTTGGCTCAGGTTATTGCTCTGATGGGGGTGGTATCCTCATGAACTTTCTTCTCGGTAGTTCCTGAATTTAGTGGTTGATATTTTACGACCTTAGTTGGTTTGGGGTTGTCCTTGAGCTCTTCGAAGGCGTGGACGAGGTTTATTTACTGTAACGTTTATCTTCCAGTGCTTGGTCATCACTATGTGTACCTACTGAAGAAAGGAAAGGTTTAGTCAACCTTGCCCATCCCGAGGATTGAACCTAGAACCTGTGTCATGACATTGCAAAGCGCTACCCCAACGTCACTGGGCTTCGTGTTCAATCTAAGCTTCCCTATCTTCTCCATCCATTGCTAGCAATTTTGAATAATCTTCTGAGGTACAAATAAATAATGTAATATAATAAACTCATCACCACCAATATTTATTTTTATGAAGATTTCTAACATTTCAAGTTTTCAACAACAATTTTCAGTCTAATTTGGTGATGCATGTTTCCATAATTGTAAATGTAAATAGAAAAAAGCTCTAATTAAAAATTTTTCATAACGTAATACAGATTTACACATGTAATATCTCTTATCCGTTTAATAATAACCTTCCGTAAAATACACAATAAAATAACTGGAACAATATCAGCTTAATGTCTTCAAGCAAGGAGTAAACGCACAGTTCTATACATAACCGCACGGTTTGCAATCGATTCTCTAAATTTTGGACATCCTTCATATATACCGCCAAATAATCACTGTCAATATTAAAACCTCTGCTGTCCATCCTATCACGTAATATGAAAATATAAATTAAGTTGGCAACTAACATGCGGTCACTAAAGATAAACAAATTATTGAGCGTGTACTAGATAATTTTCAGCCAAAACACAAACCATTTTTTACCTGTCTTATAGGGTACTTTACAATTCTTGAAAATTAAAAATTTTCCTGATCAAGCCATATGACGAGCTATATGCTAGTTTTAAATAATAATTTTTAAACTAAGCAGAATTTCGTATGCCATTTTTAAATGAGTCTCATTTTATAACATATATATATATATATATATATATATATATATATATATATTTGAAAAATCAAAAATTTTGAAGATTTAAGGATCTTGAGATCCTATAAAACACTCGGAAACTCTCTGATCATACTAGACAGTTCACACTGCGTAATTTCACATTGCGTAAACATGTCTTTTTTTAATGTCGGAAAAAATGTTGGTATCTTAAGGACTGAGTCTTTTAAGTAATGACAGTTATTTACCTAACAATTAAAGTTTGATAATTACATACAATATGTTTTATTTAAAATCCCCTAAAATTAATAGATTACAAATTCTATTCAACTTAATTTTTAAACTAAACTGATTTTTTTATGCCATTTTTTTAAATTAGTCTCAATCTATAGTATATATATTTATATATATGTATATATATATATATATATATATATATATATATATATATATATATATATATATATATATATATATATATATATATATATATATATATATATATATATATATATATATATATATATATATATATATATATATATATTTGAAAAAAAATCAAAAATTGTGAAGGTTTAAAGGTCTTGAGATCCTATAAAACACTCGGAACATATGTGGAAAAAAACTACTATGATCATGCAAGGCAGTGGAATTCACATTGCGTAAACATGTCTTTCTTTAATGTCGGGAAAAATGTCGGATATCTCAAGAACTGAATCCCAAACATCTAAATGCGGGTGGTGCATAAAGATACCCACAGACTTCTCTTATTTTATTCTTTTGAAACACCGATCTGGAACCTTTGTATTTAGAAATATGCACAACCAGGAGAGATTTTCTACGGAATGCATAACATCTAAATGTTGACGATTGAAGTTTTTGTTGCCAACGGCAGAGGAGAAAAAAAAGGTTATAGTTTAAAATCAATAATGGATGATTCACTCGGATATATTCGTTGGGAGGTGGAATGTTTGGAGATAAAGTTTCGTATTATAGTTTAGGAGAGGGAGATAGAGAGAGAGGCAAGCGGGTGGGGATGTGGGTGTTGCCAACAGATAAAAAAAGTCGTCAGTGCAGCTTGTATGAAGAGAGCAGAAAATTTTGCTGTTGTTATCTTCCTTTTTGGGAAATGAAAGGAAAGGTTTATTTTTTCTTTATCTGTAAAGAGAGAGAGGATAAAGACTTTAGAGAACGTCAGAAAACAGATTTAATAGTCACCCGATCGCATATCTTTTGTTCCAGCTGAAACTATTTTCAGCTGAAGTGGTACAAGCTCATGTTTTCCATTCTAATGTGTTTCTGGAAAAAGGGATATTCTTAAAAGAACACTGCTCAACATTTTTTTCTTTTTTTAGTTTTTTAGTTCCTGGCATGAAGTAAAGGAAGCATTGTAATTTAGAAAATTTTCGATTATCAGATTTCAAAGTAAATGAACATTTTGATCATGTCTGAATTATTTTCCACACGTGTCAGAAATACGCCTGCACTTACGTAAAATAAACTTTAACTATGAAACTTTAAATATTTATTCTATTTATATTTCAATGAATTTTGACTAATTTTGTTGTGATGTATATAAGTACCAACGAACCTTGCTTAGTTCAAAAAATATTAATTGGAGAATGGTTTAGTTTGGTTTTGATTTTTAAGCTCTACGGTCTACTTTTTGCAACACGAGGACTAATGACACCGGTACCTACTGCTCAAAGCCGATTCCGAGCGGCTACGTACATCCAGTCCATATTGGCATTGGAACCCACGAACTCCGGTTCCGAAGACCAGCACCCTAACCTTCCGGCCATCGTTCCTCATAGAATGGCGTATACTTAATTTGTATATATTTGCAATGTACCTAATATTGGGTACATTGGGAAATTGGGTATAAGTATTTATAAATTCGAATTCCGTGCTTCTAATTTTGACTACAACGGTATCTCAGTCAGCAAAAGCAGTGATCTCATAACTGTAAGATTGTAGCTTCGGGGCTCGAGCAGGCCTAAAACCCGTCGTGTTCCCTAAAGGTGAATGGTGCTCGTAAAATATGTTCTTGGTCACAATGCAGACATTCCAACATTCAGCCACTTGTGTCAGGAGCAACAGCGTGGTTTGAAATTTTAACATGATAATTACAGATTATACATAAATACATATATTATTGGTTTGTGAATTAAAATTAAATTTGAAATATTTACACAGTAGTAAATTGTCATAGGTAAGGTAAAATTTATGGGTAGCTTTTTTAGCTTCAACAACAAATTTTTCAGAATAGTGTTTCTTATAACTACATTGACCCTAATTAAAATATTTCCATTTTTTAATCATTAGGAATTTTTGAGTTCATCTACTCAAATTTGACCCAAATTCAGTTTGGTTTTTCCTCACAGTACTGAAAACATTTAATATGCATCATTATTGTGTGAATAGAGTAATATTTAGCACAGGTTTTTGCAAAACTTTGTATTTTAATTGCTGAATTGTAATCTTTCAGCTGTTCAAAAGTTTTGTTATTTTCCGGAGCAATCTGAGAAGTTTCCGGAGTTATCAAATTTTCTCTTTCTTCCGGAGCTGCTCCGGAGAATCCGGAGTAGTTGGCATGTCTGACAATGTATTCCATGTTCTCAAAAAATACCTCTGGGGGTGGCAGGCGAAGCCTGGGGTTATTCTGATGAATCTCTGCTTCTAAATTACGAGGATACAGTGGAGGTAATGGTACTCACGTCCGTAGCATACCTTAAGGTACACGTGCCACCAAGGTGGTGCTAAATGGGTAACAGCTTTGCTGTATTGGCATTGTGGCAGCTGGTCAAAAGAGAACCAGAGAGTGTCGGTCATTCTCAGGACCTGTGGGAATTTATTCCCCTGAAAAAAGCAGGAGCTCCAGACCCAGAGGGGTTTCGGATTTTTATGTCCCTGTATACATCTGTGTGGAATGCCGGCTATCATTGAGGAGTCCGGTCCACTGACCACTCCCTTGTTCTCAGCCCTTTTTCTAACGCCCTCTTTTTGCGAGGGGTCTTTCAAGAAGAAGGCAGTTGGTTGTTGGGGGCTTGAGGGTAGAGAAGGTTGTTTATCTCCCCCAAACGATGTTGTTTTATATCATGTATATATTGTATATAGTCGAGATAATAAAGTGTAGGACTTTAAGCGATTGTTTTTACTAAGCCCCACAAACACAGAGGTGTATGCATGTTGAGACGTTACAGCATAAAAACATATAGTGCCTTTATTGGCAGCTGCGTTAGGGAAAAACTTTTGACTACAATCCTTACTCTAATAATGGCAATAATATCTTAATATAAAGAACATTAGCACTATCGGTCAACTAAAAATTGATGAAAAATATTTTTTAGTGTTTTTTGTTTTATATTTTTTTATTATCGTCTGTATTTTTTTAACTATTTCTTGATGAAATAAAAAAAAAATTCAGACATACTCTAAATTGGAATTTTTGATGAAATCTTCAAACCAAAATCTATCCTTTCATACCTTCTTCATTCAAAGAGATGAAAAATATATATCTCAACGTTTTGAGATACAATTTTTGCATGATCTATACGATTTTAGATTTTCTAATTACATACATTTAAGAACTAAATGTTGATACCAATTTCGACGGTTTGAATTTTCCCTCATATTGACTTCCTTGCTATAGTTAAAAAGTTTCTTTGTCAAAAATCTATTCCAGAACAAACATAGCTTAGCGTTTTATGACTTTCTTTCTATATTATCGATTCGTCTTATAGATTTTAAATTTTATTTCTCAATTGTAACTTACGGAATCATTTCACGTCAAACAAAATAAATATATACTTGCACACAAAGACTTAAAATTGCCCGATAACCTTATCTTAAACCTTAAACATTATAATAGCTGGATAAGACAGGGCATTTTCGAACATGGATGACAGAATAACTCATAACAATAATGCTCCAAAGGGTATATACAAGGCTACATTAATCCCTGCAAAGTTTCGAAATTTGCAACCAAACTTCTAAAATCCGAAACCACAGTGAAATCCTCTTCCGTTTTAATTACACATAAATCTTCTCGCCCAATAAGGTTGCGACATCAGAACGCCAATATTGGCTGCCAGGATCAATTGGCGGCATTTAGAGGCGACGTAATTGGCGAAGTTAATCACTAGGGTAACGAGGGGCAGGTCCATTCGGCCATTCTGCGGTTGTCATGGTGATGCGTATGGTCGATGCTCAGGTGAAACTAGGGTTGTGAAGGTCGAAAACTCAGTTTGTCTTCCTGGCGCGCGAAGGAAATGAAAAAAAAAAGAAACTTTTAAGATACGGCGAGAAATACCTCCGCTAAATACTCGGCATCGGGGAATTTAATGGGTGAATAAGAATTAGACTTTTGTTAATTACAGACGTAAATCAAGCTCATTGGTGTCTTGTCGGGACTCCTTTGGACAAAACCAGAAGACGTTCATTAGGTATTTTATAAGGGAAGTTCCAGTAAAGGAGAATAATTATACTGAACACTGTGCCAGTGACTGATTTTTCATTTAAAAATATTATGCGGACAAGGACTTTTTCAAGAAGTGAAATTACAGAAAATTAGGTTACTCTTCACTGCGTGATAAAGTATGCTCGATTCCAATTTTATGTGTTTCATTGTAAAACAACTCCACTGAAAGTGATATATGTATAAAATTTTCTTATTGCATTGTATCCTTAAAAAATCAATTTTAATTTTTTTGTTCGATTAATTTGTATCACTTCATACATGTGTAACTATAACTCAATAAATGAAACTAAATTTGGCAATAATGCACATAAATCTATCACATTTCACAACCAGACTTCAGTCCTTTCCCTGCGATAAGAACTTGCTTCAATGACATTGAGTATTTAAAGTTAATAATAAACAATATAAACAGCCAGACATTGTTAAAGCTATCAAATCAAGCTGAATAAAGGTTTAATTTTAATTTTGCTGTTCGATTAATTTGTATGAACTCATACATATATAACTATAACTCAGAAAAACGGAACAACATTTGGCAATAATGCACGTAAATCTATCACATTTCACAGCCAGACTTCAGTCCTTTTCATGCAATAAGCAGTTGCTTCAATGACTTTGAATATTCAAAGTTAATAATAAAACGATATAAACAGCCAGACATTGTTAAAGTTATCAAATCAAGCCAAATAAAGTACTTGGAACAGGTCCCGATTATCAAGATTTTGGGCTCAGGGCAGAGAATATGTTTTGGGCAGTTGTATATTATTATTACATTTTATTAATGTATAGCTGAAAGATTTGCATAGTGCAACAAGCATTTTTTTTTCATTTGACCATGGGGTTGGAAAGGAATGCTATTATGCAGGTCATATTCCAAACATTTCACAAACGGAATCCACCAATCAGAAAGCTCAATTTTGCAATTGCGAACATTTTTGAAAAATGTTCTCAACATCTAGACATCTGATTGATGGATTCCATTTGCAAAATAACCTGTATTCTTGCCTTTAGTTTTTAAGTACAAACCCATGACTGACAAATCTGTGGTCATTTATACTTGCGGGTACTCTGTGAAATAATGTAAAACTTTCAAAATTTTAGCTCATATTATTTGTATATAGAATAAAAACATGAAATTTTTAAGTCTACAAAATTTATTTGTTTCAAAATTACCTCTGGATCCAAAAATCAGTAGGCCCTGGGCACTTACCCCGCGTGCCCTACCGATAATATGGCACTGACTTGGATACTTATTTAAATTAGAGGATAACACCAACACTAGAGTATTTTTGTCAACAAGCCTGGAGGCACAAAAAAACTAAGAATACCTCCCCTGAGATAGCTTGATTATGTCGAGAAAGATATAAAACATGTACTATCAACTACTGGAAACACATAGCATGGTTTTCGATGGAATCTGAAGGAAAAAAAATGTTGGGACGGTCCTGGTTTTATCTAGACCGTAGTTCTAAGAAGAAAAAAGTTGATAATATTTCACGATTGCATAAAGTGATATAATATTACATATTTGCCTATGGATTTATAAGAAAGAGGGAAATTACAACTATCAAAACTCTAAAAAGCCCCACCTTTAGTCATTAAAGACTAAGGAACGATATTATACATAGACACACACACACATACATATATAATTATATATATCTAATTAAATATTACATATATATATATATATATATATATATATATATATATATATATATATATATATATGTATGTATGTAATATATCAAAATTATTTCACTATAATATCCCTTTAAAAATTTTCTCTTCCTATTCTAATTCCTTAAAATGTAATTTCCCAGCCACAAAATGTTTTAATCAAAGGAATGGTCTCGACTTAAAATACTTCCAACACATTTTCCAAAGTTTTCTGAGCAATAGATGTAAATTTCCTGTCCATTCAATATATTTTCCAGCTGTCGTCGGTAAATGGTTCACTTTTTCCCCTGATCTAACAGTTAAATTCGCTGATTAATTTTCTTGTCCCTTGGGAAATTTCTATTTGTCTAGATCTGGGGTATACCTCTGTTCCAACAAAGTGTTTTTCGTCTCATTCTCTTGTATGTCGTTGACTGGTAAAGATGTCTTTTTAGCAACTGATCAATAAAGGTATAATTGTTCTCAAAATGGGTTTCTGTTTAATGTGTTCCGAATACAGTATTATTCAAACGAACAATACAAAAATACAACAATATAAAAATGCAGTATTATAATAATAAATGCGATTGAATTTCACCCCATGATTTTTTTAATCTCTTAAAATGTTTCATGTAATTTAAATTGTACGTAAACATAGATACATATTTCTGGCAGCTACATACCGAGTATAATACACAGTATGACTTCGTAATATCTATATTTAGAACAATGCGTAAAGTATTTCAATGATATTCTTAAACTAAGCTTGTGAAAGTAGCATTTAAGAAAAAGTATGTACATTACCAGTGGATAAAAGTTCAAATTCTCAGAGAAAATGCATAGCAACTTACCTAAAAAAGAACAAAAGAGAGGAAATTATTTATGTTATAATTTATTGAAATTTAAAACTGTAATTGTATGTAATACATTATACTACTCCAAAGAAATATTTTATATATAAGTTTTGCATAGATCTAAGTTACCACAAGCATATATATATATATATATATATATATATATATATATATATATATATATATATATATATATATATATATATATATATATATATATATATATATATATATATATGTGTGTGTGTGTGTGTGTGTGTGTGTATTTATGTTATTATTTATATTACTCCAACGAAATATTTTGTATATAAGTTTTGCATAAATCTAAGTTACTACAAGCATATATATATATATATATATATATATATATATATATATATATATATATATATATATATATATATATATATATATGCTACTTTGCTATACGCATGTATATATAGTGTGTGTTTTAAACTTATTCGTTAGGTCAGTCATACTCAAACTAGATGATTTGAAAGACAAAACTGGAATAACATAACTATGAAAATTAAATTTTATATAACAGTCTCTCTCTGTGCTATTGAATGCTTTAACTGCGCTCTTTAACAAAGTTTGTATGAACAGTTATAAAGACACATTATCTCCTCTTTGTGAAATTAGAATCCTCCAACATTACACATTAAAAACCTTTGAGGAAATAAGAATTTGAGGAAATAGTCTTTTTTATAAATTGGTCCATCTATTATTCCTGTAAATTTTGTCTGCAGAAATAAGCAGGTTTCTTAGTTGCAGCTCTACTTTTTTGTTCCAAGAGCTCCGAACATTCTCGAACCAAAGCAGCCAAGTATTGGAAGATCTACGGTATTCTTTTAATTGTCGAGCAGCTCTTGATTTTGAGATTGGCTTACTCTAGACGTTGCTAGTCGGTTCGAACCTTCTTCTGACGTCATTTTGACGTCAGTTTGATAGTTTGTTCGTATAATGTCCGCAAACTGATGTCACAGTGACGTCACAATGAAGGTTCGAACCAAAACGCAACGTCCAGAATAAGTGCCTTAGTCTGTTTGTAACTAAATTAGCATATGTTGTATACTCAACCACATTTACTTAACTCGTCACTACTAAAAATTTGTTTTGACCGTGTATCTCCAATTTTTTTTAACTGTGCAAAGTTGCTTACGTGTATATGCATCCAACAAATTTTAAATGATTCTAACTAGGAACTATTGTTTTCAGTGGTTTAGTTGTTATTTAATTTGCATCAATTTTTTCACCATCTAAGAATATATGTTTGCACGTGTAATTATACATTCTCAATCATTTATCATTTGAATTAATTTAGTTAACTCAGAATTTTATTCATTTCACAAGACATTATCCTGTGATCTTATGGCTAAGTCTAACATTCCTTCATTCCTTGTTTGAATACGTCTCAGGGATTATAAATGTATACACACACACACACACACATATATATATATATATTATATATTATATATATATTATATATATATATATATATATATATATATATATATATATATATATATATATATATATATATATATATATATATATATATATATATATATATAATCTTAATAAGTAACAGATAAATACTGATGTATTGAAAATTTGAAGTAGATTTATTAGTTAGATATTTTTTAATGTTACAAATAGTATGGGAGAAAATAAGTCCTAAATTAAACAACCAGCAAGTGACACAAACAATCTTTATGAGTGTCTGCAACCCCAGATTTTCAAGAATATTTCAATGAGGTTTGTTTAACAAAATAAAGATCAAAATAAAAAAAAAAGCATTACAATTTTTAAAAAAACTATTGAAAGCTTGAAACTCTTGATACCCTTTAACCAGTCTTTCCTATTGCCATTAATATAAAAGTCTCTTCATCGATACCACGGACTTCAAGTGTTGTTTGTGTCAGGATTTCAAAGACCAATGAAAATGGTTTTTCTTTCCTCCAGCGTTTTCGTTAATTATTTCTCTCCCGGCTAAATTAGTTTACGACCCTGACCGTATTCAAGGAGAGTGCATCTTCCCCCCTTATTTTAACTAAAGCGCCTTCTCTTGTAAATGTAATTACTTATTATTTCCAGTGGAGAATAAGATATTGTGAGAAGGCAATCATAATGAGCAAAGTAAAGAGCGCCCGGGTTTCCCTTTTCCTGCACAATATATATATTTTTTTCTTTTATGTTATGTTTCCGAGACCAAGTTGATGAATAATTCATCGAGCACGCTCCGCAGTATTTTCCCTCTGAGTAATTAAATACGCATCGAGATAATTATGTCTAATCGTCTCCTCTACGCATTTTTCTTTTTTTTATATCACGTTTTGCGTTATGAACGAAACACTAGGAAAATTGCACCAACACATATAATCTCGTTGTTGGAGATTTTAGATTTTGAGTTTTAGACTATAAGTCAAAATTCTTCTGCAAATATAAAGATACTTTACATACATCTTATGAAATGAGTAACTCGAAATGTTTAGTTTTAATTTCTAGCTGTATAAATAAATTTACATATACATACACAATGGTATTCAAAAGTTAAATATAATTTTAAAGGTGTAAATTCCTTTCAGTAAATATTGGTAAAATCATACAAAATTACTTGTAAAGAAACATTTTCGTGCATATGCAAAACATTTGAGATGATATTGAGATTTGCCAAACATTTGTCCATGTCAGAGATATTATTAAACAGAATCACTAGGTATAGGTGATCAGCTGGTTTTGCTTTATGTTAATGCTAATCAGCACTATTAAAAGATCAAAACGAACAAATTGTGTCACAAAGTCCACAATGAAGCATACGAAAGAAAGAATCATTGTAATGTCAAAATCTGGGAGATCTTAAAGGAAAAGTGTCACGAATTCTGAATTTGCTTCAGTATCTGATTTCAAGACAGTGTCATAAGCTTCAAAGCATGGGAGATGTTATTGAATTGAAGCAACAACAGCTTGAAGACCAATACTTAGCAGTAACTGTTTATTTTAATAGTCAAACTCTCCACAGGAGTATGATTTTCATGACAAAGTGTTTACAAGTGTCTCAATAACATCAGTTTTCAAACTAGATGAAAAGTTGTTTGTATATTTCTCTGCGATCCATATATAATTAATTCCATTGTTTTAACTGGAGATTGAAACATCAGTGGTGGGGTTTGGAAAGGTAAATTAGATCGGTGTTCTGATTCAGGTCTCATAATGATACAGAAATAACGTACAACTTATTATTTTAGTAAACTTTGTGATACGACATCAATTTTAAAGGGTGTCATTGAGCAGGTGTCACTCTATATAACAACAAATTTATCCACATATTTGAGACTAAGTTTGTTATTTCTTAAAAATGCAGAGACAAAGTTATTGAGCTTTATGATTATCTGTTTCAAGGTTTCAAGCTGTTGTTGATCATATTGTTTGTTCTTCGATGATAATTAGACTTGCACCTTTAAACCCATGTCTGCAAACCTCTTAAAAGTGAAAAGGTCTAGTGCATACTGATTCGTTAATTCTTTTGATATTAATTTTATTGAGCACGTGTGAAATACGCTAGGAAGAAAACTTGGATTTCAAAGTTTTGTTCTTGAACATAAATATCTTTGAGACCTGAAGATAATCGTTTGATGCTATACTTTATTGTTAGAAGTGAGTGAACATTGTCAGCAAGTGAATATGAACAACTTTGTGGTTGAAGCAATTCAAAAAAAAAAAAATAAATAAAATAAAGTATGGGAGTAATTTATTTTCCAACTACAAAGTATTTTTATTGTATCTTTAATATTCCCTATGTATTTGATAATGAAGTAACCTAAAAGACTATATATTTAGATATTTTTTACCATAATTGTTCTGTTGCTAAGCAATCCCTTCTTAAAAATTATCGGTTGCACAAGGAAAATAGTAGAGTGGGGATGATGATTATGATGAGATAACCATTGCTTGTCCTCAGCTTTTATATCTCCGTGGTATGTTTTCCGTAGACCAGAACCAGAAAATGGTAGAAATGAAACTGTGCAAGAACCTTAACCATCTAAAAATGAAACCTCCATTATTTTACAATCGTAAACTGATACTGAACCAAAGACCAGCAATAGCCATGGAAATCTGCAGCTAACTGGGAGTTCTGCAAATATTTGGCCTTTGCCTAAATCAGGTAATGGAATAGAATACGGAAACAACACTCGCAGGAGATATGCAGATATCTTAACCGACAGTCGTGTAAAGAGGGAATAAGAATATGAATGAAGACTGGTGTCCTAACCTACAGTCATGTAAAGAGGAAATAAGGGAAATATGAATGAAGGCAGCTATCCCAACCGAGAGTCATGTAAAGTGGAAATAAGAAGAATAAAAATGAAGTTAATTGTCCTAACCGACAGTTATGTAAAGTGGGGATAAAAAGAATGGGAAGAAAGGAAGCTATCCCAACCGACAGTCATGTAAAGTGGAAATAAGAATAGAAATAAAGGCAGATGTCCTAACCGACAGTTATGTAATGTGGAAATAAGAAGAATAGGAAAGAAGGCAGATATCCCAACTGACAGTCGTGTAAAGAGGAAAACAGAAAAATGAAGATTGTTAAAGAAGTAACAATATTTATAAAACAGAATAACTAACTGTTGCAGAACAAGTTAATTAACAGTAAACAGAAGTAAGTAATAGTTGGCAATAAAAAAAACCCGAAAATATTGTATACAAAATTTGCAGAATTTAGAGTTTGATGAAGAAAAATAATTTTGTTGGAGGAGGACTATATTCAAACAGACTTACAAATAAAAAATTTGTGCAGTGTATTGAATGTAGAGAATAAGCCTATGAACAATAAAGAGACATACAAAATATGCACTTTACGTAAGAAAAAACTGAAAATTTGACTATTAAGAACATAAATGAAAGTTTCAATCTATGTTGTCTTTTGTAATTAAAAACTAAAATTTATTTTCAAGTATATTAGCCTTTTAGAATGCATCTAACAACTAGTCCTTGGAAGATATAGGTTGTAACATCTGACAAGCATTTCTAAAACTAGTAAACATAGAATTAGATAGGTTAGAAACCGAATCCAACAGGTGGTATCGTAGT
>CM063510.1:105801499-105806499 GCA_032207245.1 Pardosa pseudoannulata | reverse complement strand
TATATATATATATATATATATATATATATATATATATATATATATATATATATATATATATATATATATATATATATATATATATATATATATATATATATATATATATATATATATATATATATATATATATATATATATATAAATATATATATATATATATATATTATATATATACATATTTAAATGACTTGTTTTAACTTAAGTAATTAATTAAAAAAAAATTTATAAAACAGCAAATTTATTAATGTGCTATTTTGCCATTAAAGACATTTAAAAGTATAATATAGTGCATAATAAAAAATAGATGAACATCGAAAAATGGAATCACTAAGAATATGGACTAAAAACAACTAGTTAAATGATGTTTGGAAGTGATTGAGGGAGTTGATAACCCCCACCACTCTAAATTTTAAATTGGAATAACTCTCCTAGTCATGAGAAACCATTGAAATCAGAAACATCATACGACCACTAATACTGTATGCAAAATTCAAAACAAATATTAATAAACATAAAAAATTTAAATAAAAAAATATAAAAATAGGGAAGCCCATTAGAAAACTTAAAGCTAATTCAAAGCAATGATTATCACAATCTACAAAATCTGTGATAATAGTGGAAAAATATCCACACTCAGTTAAATAACACTGAGAAAATGAGGTGAAATCTATTACGGCATTCGGTTACAGTTAATTTGAAAAAAACATTTAAAATGTGTAACATAAAACTCAATATTATGAGAATATTTTATAAACCGTATTATATGTCTATCCATTACACCAACGTCACTATTTAATTTATTGTATCTAACCAAAAAGTTAATTATTATGTTACTTATAATGTTACGATGTAAACAAGTATTTCAAGAAGCTACCAGGTAAATTTTTTTTCACGTTTATCAAATAAGTTAGATTGAACATTACCATTAATAATATTTAAGCCTACATCTAAAAAAGTTAAACCTCCATCATCATCTTTATTCATTTCAACAAGTTCAGTTTTAAAAATTCAAGTTCTATCAGTGAAAAACCAAAAAATAGCATCAATTATTAAATATACATTTAATAGTTGCATATATGTATACATTATATATATATGTATACATTATATATATATATATATATATATATATATATATATATATATAATATATATATATATATATATATATATATTTATATACAATATATATATATATATATATATATATATATATATATATATATATATATATAAATATTTATATATATATATAATATTTATCATATATATATATATATATATATAACATATAAAATATATATATATATTATATATATATATATATATATATTATATATATATATATATATATTATATATATATATGTATACATTATATATATGTATACATTATATATATATATATATATATATATATATATATATGAAATGATGCTTTTGGCCTCATCTTGAGGTGGAGTTCCGGGCTGTTATTGCCGCTCTGCAGTCGTGGAATCTTAAGACGAGAATGACAACGAAATAAAGACACTCTGAAACCAAACTGTCGTAGTTTATTCATATTTCCAACTCAAGTATCAAACGCACGAACATTGCCAAAAATTTGCCGAAACAGTTTTCAAATACAATATATCTGCTTTTACAGTTTTAGGTGACAGCCAATTAGAGATAACTACTTGTGACGTGGATGACGTACCTTTAGCACCAGAACTCTATTTTTAGATATAAAACCGGAAGTATTCCAACTAAGGAACATTGTAGAACTTTTGCTT
Organism: Pardosa pseudoannulata; assembly: GCA_032207245.1. NCBI lineage: Eukaryota > Metazoa > Arthropoda > Arachnida > Araneae > Lycosidae > Pardosa > Pardosa pseudoannulata. Next base: position 105,804,725 of record CM063510.1, on the reverse strand, counting down.
CGAATGTTTGAAAAAAATTACCGGAAAAACAGAATCTGAACCAAAAGTGATAAAAATATCATTACATGTCTATCTGTCTATCTGTTATATATATATATATATATATATATATATATATATATATATATATGTGTGTGTGTGTGTGTGTGTGTGTGTGTAATGTGCAATTCAGCCCCCGTAAAAACGTAGCCGAATTAGAAAACAAAGAAATATGGGAAAGAAAAGGAGTTTATTGTAGCATTTTCTCTCGTAGATTTCTGGGATGAAAAACCTGGGATGATGGAAATTTATAGGTATGTGTGCCAGCCAATGAGGGTTATTAATGGTTAATCACGTGGTGAGGCTGAGGAAGCTAAACTAATTATATAAAGCGTTGTATAAGAAGTGAGGATTGAAGCAAGAATTAGTTTTGGTGTTATCGCCAATATATATATATTTATATATATATATATATTTATATATATATATATATATATTTATATATATACTATATTATATATATATATTGATATAAGCTATATATATTTATATATATATATATATATATATATATATATATATATATATATTATATATATATATATATATATATATATATATATATATATATATATATATATATATATATATATATATATATATATATACAGCTTTTCCTTTCGACCTACGACATACTTAGATCTTAAATCTCGACGAAGCCAATAAAATCTTTCTTGATTTCATCAGGAATGTCTGGGAACGAAGATATCGTCGTGTGTCACCAGATATTTAATAAAAGGAAAATGATGAGAGAGCAATGTTTGTGAAGATGAAATGTTTCTGCACAGCTGAGAGTGACTTCGTGTCACTTCCAGTGAACATCCGGAAGAAATGCCGAAACACGTTCTGCTCTCTGTCATTCCGAAAGAAGATGATTCCCCATTTGACTTTCTTATTTCTTTTGGATAAAGAAACATTTTGAAGCCAGACGTTTGGTAACACTATTACATTAGCTATGCTTGAATAAGAGTGAAAATAGATAAGATTCTTAACTTCATCCATTTCTAAAGATCGCATCTAAATGAAATTTTGGAAACGAATGTAGTTTGGGTGATAAAAAAATAAGGAAAGGTTGAAGATCCAATAATCTTGGAGATGTTTCTGTCATAGGCACATATAACTCTAATTCAAGCGGTCCGCAAATGTGCCAAGTTTAATGTACTTGCGAAGAACAGAAATGTTGTAAGGTTAACAAAAAATGGCAACTTGGGAGACAATCCTCACGAAGAAATCGTCTCAATTATTTCCTTTATTAACACGTTAGTTTAATACGTTATCACGTCTTAAATTCAACGACATCTTTAACCCTCCGAGTGGAACACATCTAGGAAAAAATTCTCCAAAAATTACGGTAAAGGTTTACTGTGTCAGTGGCCAAAGAGTTCTATGATTTTTTCCTTCTCCCTTTGTTGGCTAGAATGAAAACCCACCCTCGTTATTGTCCCTTTACTTCCGGTTATATATAGATATATAAATAGACATTATAGATTGTTAATTTTTAATGCACATAAAGCTCGTCAAGTCTGGAATATTATCCCATAAGGAATAATGGATTCTAAAAGTACAAATAAAAATATTCTATGAAAGACTTATTTAGAATTTTTTTACGAAAGTCATCTAAGATATTTAAGGGGTGCAATTAGAGATATCTCTGTTACCGTAAATGAAAAACTCCGAAATAGAGATTTACAAAGCCATGAAAAGCTATCAGCATCTTTGTGCCTCAGGGGGTAGGGTTGGATCCCTCAAGAAATGTCAGTGAAAGAGGGGTGCAGTTCTTAAACAATAGACCTGACCCTCCTACCTCAAAATTCCATGGGGGAAAGCACTGGAAAAAATGTACATTACATCCATTTTCGGAGCGTTTTTGGAGGTCGAAAATTGTACGTTTTGAAGTCATCATCGGTTTGGCGGAATTGTACGTGCGAACCGCTTAGAGGGTTAAGAAGTATAAGGACTGATTGTAATGTGTCGTCAGCATGTGGAATAAATGAGGTCAAAAGTTTTCTACCGGTAGAGAAATGACCTCCGATGGTTGTAGGGATGTCATCTATCAACCACCCTAAAACGCGGGTCTCTCTCCAAGCGAATTTCACCAATTTCCTTACTTAAAGGAGAATCTAAGATTCTGAAGAGTCAATTGACACCAGAAGATGAAACACAGTTCATGATAACGCGGCTGATTACGTTATTAAATTATTTTTACCAGGAGGTTATATTCAAAATCATCTCAAGTGAGAAGAGACTAAACCAATATGAGGTTATGTTGAAAAGTAATCTCATGTACGTACTATCAGTTGATTGGCTTGGTTGTATGAAATAAAATGTATAAGTTAACTGCAGAATTTGTAATCTTACAATTTGATCGCACTCCTAATTCCGATGTCAATACAATAATATTATCGAGTCAACAGTACACTCGAGCTTTTGTCTAATGCTGGAAGTGGAAGGTAATCAGAGAGACAAGTCAAAAAATAACAAAAACTAATTTCATTCCTTGAATAGTGGTCATTTTTATTTAAAACTACCCAAATGTATTTTTGTAATATTACTGTCCAATATTACTGTCTGAATAGCACAACCGCTTACTGTTGTGCAGAAAAATATATTTATTACAGCTCAAAGTTTAAAGGACTTGCTCCAATGGAAAATGGCTTAGCAAAGATGAAGAGAATAAGTGTTCAAAATATAAAGCAAAAATTACAGTTTATTAACTATTATGAGTTTAACGGAAAAATTAGTTTAACGTAATAAATTGTAGTTTCCTAAAAACAAAAAACAAGCATTAACCTTTAATGACTCAACTAAAACAAGTATTACATAGTATAATCTATTATGAAATGGTTCGGTTAAGTTAATGTAAATTCACCATGTTCCATGAAAGGCGCTTCAATGAAATATACATATATGGGATTCATAAATAATAGGGAAACATAATAATGTGTAATTGTTTCTAGTCATTTAGAAGTTATTCAATGTTTTATCGACAAGTAATATAACTTTCTTTAAAAAGCCTTTTCGTACACTGTTGTAGAAAACACTTTTGTATTCTCTTTAATTATGAGTAAGTAACAACCCATATTCCGTGAAAGTATAGTGGTTTAATTTTATTAAAGTGTCCCGCATTTTTAAACAACGCTATGGTTTTCTTTTATAAAAAAGTAAAAAAAAAGAATAAGTGATGGTT
>CM063510.1:105768999-105793999 GCA_032207245.1 Pardosa pseudoannulata | reverse complement strand
GACTCTTGAGTGTATATATGTATATATAGGAGACATAGAGAGAGAGAGAGCTGTAGAGATGGATATTTATAGATTTAAAGATATTAAAAATATGTATTTTAGTAATTTAATATTTCTTTAGAAATGTTTATTACACCTCAGCATATTTTGCATTTCTCTTTAACTATATATGCAATATTATATCTTCTTCTAGGGTTATATTTTCACGAACGATAAATGTTACAATTTCACAGCGGGAATTATAGGAAGATGACAAAGCAAAGAGTCCCGCACGGTGTATCTAATTCAGGAAGTTTAACTATAGAATAATGACATCTACTCAATTATAAAGGAGTGACTGCAACATTTTACTTCTAACTATCGCTCAAAAATGAATATTTGAAGCTATTACAGATGATTTATTATAATTATTTTTAATATGTGAAAGGAAGAATTTTTTTTTCTTTATACCTTCAAATGTCATATTTTGAGCAGTGTATTTTTAAGCTTCCATCGTCAGCATCGAACGGAGAACAAGTTTTTATTTTCTCTTCCAGAACTTTATACTTAACGTCGACATTCGTGCGAAATGAGATGTCAAAAGCGAGGAAAAGCAATTTCATTCTTACACCCGGAAAGTTTTCTCGAAATAAGGGGCGGGACATAATTTGTTGTTTCAGCGAATAGTCTTTTTTCTTCTTTTAGGAATTTTTCCTTACTCAGCAAAGCGGAAGTGATGACTTGTGGATTGATTGGGTTAAAAAAAAGTCCGTGGAATACGAATGTTTTATTAAAACTCCGCAATGTTCGAATGTTTGACTGACTGGAATATAGCATTTGTCGTTAGAAAGAAAGAAAGAATGTATTCGTGAAATTATATTTTTGTGGTAAAATATGGCCCTGTTCAAAATACATCATTGAAATAGCCTTATCGAATATTTGCACATTTGTTTTAAAACAATATAAATAACTTTTTTCATCATCATTAGATAAAATTAAACTGTTGACACATAATACTCTTTTTGAAAGATTCGTGCTTATGACACAAATTCAATTTCCTGTTATTCCTCTTTTCTTTTGCCGCTGATAATCTAGGTAAAATTAAACTTTCTGAAAATACATAAGAGTAAAATAAACGTCAAACAAAGTAATCACAATCGGAAGTTCCTTAGTAAACCATTCATTGGTCGTCATGCTCTAATTTCATTGGTTTTGAGATTGCTTTGTAATCTCTCTTTATAAAAATTGCTGACCCGAGATCGAGTCTCCGTGATGGACGGATGTTTTTCAGTACATAAACTTTGTGTGTCTCTATCCTTAAACTGTCTACTCTCTACGTATTTTGAGTTATGAACTCAAGAATCCAATTTTATTCATCCTTTCACATATTTTAATTGTTAATTTCTCTCGCTCGCTAGTATTGCATGCTCATTGAAAGAAATCGCAGTAATAAAAGGTTAGGTCCATAAAATTATTTTGATTTATATCCTGAAGGTCTTGAAGGTCATTACTGAATCCAACTTATTAAATTATAATTGAAATCAGTACGGAACTCCTGAAGGCTATAGGACCAGGGCAAACCAAGTGCAGACTATAGCCTGAGTTTTTTTATGTCACACTATTGAGATTCTATAGCGATTCTCGTTAGAATTCTGTTAATTCTGTCCTGTCTGGTTTCAGCCGGGGCCAAAAGCGTTCAGTGAAGGATTTTATAAAATTTATAAATTAAAAATAGCATTTATTATCGTAACAAGGTATACATATGTATGGTAATATATTAACAAGTTATACAATATTATTAAGACACATAAAGTCAGTAGTGGGGGAATTCGTTTATTTTTTTCTTAATCAACATTAAAACTGATTAACAAGAAGGCCACTATCCAATTAAAAGAAAAATAGCCATTGACGGTCAACAAGAGACCATCTTTCAATTGATTGTGCTAAGTGTTTGGCCTTATTCACACTCACACATGCATATATAAAAAATTTGTATTATAACTTTTAATGTATTGACTATGTTTTTTTTATCAAACTCTTGAAAATACTTGTCGTTCTTCTTTCTGATCCCGCCTGATCAATACAGGCACGATTAATCGATATTCTACTCTTGTTAGGTCAAAGGGGTGCTCCTTTCGTTTTATTGAACACTGCTAGGGCAGAAGTACGACTTAGGCTCAAGTGGGTCCTCGTAATTTAGAAGGAGGGATCATTCAGAAGACCTATAAGCTTGGCCTGCCATCACCAGTGGTATTGATTGAGATCGTGGAGGACACTGTATTTTACGTGCCCCTGTCACCTTTACCTAAAGCGGAGGATCTTAAGATGGCTCGGGCTCCATCAACCCTTTATTTCAGACAGCCTTGCCTCTGTTGATTGGCCTACCTCGGCTCATAAAAATAGTAAAATTGGATTATTCTGTTAATATTTAACCATACATTTTAGTAAATTCTGTCTTTAAATTATACTTTAGGGCTTTTGATTGATTAGCTTAACTTATAATTTTTGATCTAAAACGTTAAAAATTTAAATATTGGATTATTAGGTTAACATTTATCCATATATATTCATTATTTACACCTTTAAATTGTATTTTATTTCTTAATAAAACAATAAATGTAAACCTTTTTAAGTATAATATCATTCCCACTATGAAAAATAATACTTAGATTATCGTAATTCGAGAAGAGATTTGCTCGTTTAATTTATTGTTCATAACCTAGCAAAAATTAAATATTTAGATGAAAAGCGAAAGTCCTAATAAGATCAATTGTACTGTGAGCAATCGAGAAATAATTATGATGTGCAATTATGTCTCCAGCATATTAAAACCCAAATACAATAACAGATAATACTGAAATGCATTTGCACAATTAAAATTCCATTGCCTGTTTACATTGTTTCATCAAATCTTGAACTAACTGCATATTCAAAATATGAAGTTATTATTGCGTCGTTAAACAAATAAATAACATACTTGAGCTCCTCGAAGTGTAAGAGTTGGGGAAGATACATATTACGCTTTGAAAAATTTCTGGTTACAGAATTATATATTTTCTTTCAGGATCGTTTCATTTTGTTAATTAGAATGGTAAAATTATAAATAATTAAAGGCACTATAAAATTTGAGAGACTGATTTTAGGATATACATCTATCTACAAAATTGATTAAAAGGAAAAATTATTCCTTTAAAACAGTGGCTTTCAAAGGATAGATGTTAATGGACCACTATTCTTTTTACAATAATATATTACTACTCACCCTCTTCCTTATTAGTTAATTATATCAAATATTAAAATATTATTGCATATTATGCATATTAGTTTATATGCTTATTTGTTCAGAACCAAGAAGATATTAATTAAAACGGTTTTTAAATGTAGCAAATTTTATATTAAAAACCTAAAATGCATAAAATCAACAAAAAATAAAAATTGATGCCATGGTTACAGCTATTGAAGTTTTAATTCTTTATTAATATCGGATTACAATTTCGTTAATATTATTCTTAGATCTCTGCATTAGGGGTATTATCTTTCTTAGGTAGTCGTGTAAGCTATAGCAATACCTGCAGCGGTATTGCATCGAAATACGATGAAAAAATGCAATTAGAAGTTCTGTACTATAGCTAAAATGGCCTGACCAAATAATGGGCCTAGGTAGAATTCACAAAATTAATAATTGAAAAGAAATATTGCATTTATACTGGTAAACACAATACTGTTCGATTGATTTATGATTTTTATAAATATCATATATATTTTTAGACAAATGTTATTTCTAATGTACGCTGCCTTGACTTCTTTAACGTGCCCCCTATTTGTACCTGAATCCGCTACCACACACTGGGAAGTATCGACCGCATTGAAAATCTTTACTTGAAAAGAAAAATTCTACAAACTTTTCTGACTGTTCCTAAGAAGGGACGCTATGCACTAATGGGTTAATAATGCAAATAGTGATAATTATATGGCATTTTGTGGTATTAACTATATTTTTATAAGGTGATGGATATCAAATAATCTTTATATATATTTTTTAATTATAGATTTTTTTTTGCATTTTCAGAGCTTCTTACATTTTCAACTTACAATGATTAAAAAATATTTTTTAACATTTTGGAGAATCATTTCGCCTGAATTTTTATTTCGTTTAAGCTGAATAGTTAAATTATAGGAATATTTTATATTAAATCATGTATTAAATATATTATATGTGCTTTCGCTCGTCTATGTTTACAATATTCCTGCCCAATAAACATATTTGACTAAACGATTACTATCAAAATTGCATGCGACAATATTTTATATTACATCTTCAATTTTCTGGGAATTAATATAAAGTATCATAGCTTTGTTGTTCCTAAATCATTATTGAAATTATAACTATAATAAATAATGTTATATAATCCACAAATGATACTGCTAGTGTGTACATAAAAACAGTTCTATACTAAAATTATATACAATTTGTATCTCTAAACTATGACGTATATGCCCTTAATCTAAATTTAAATTATTCGTTCAATGAAAAAGGGTCAACATGGAAAAGAATCAATATACTTTTTTTTGCGAAATACTGAAGTAATTATTCCTATGAAGTTATTATTTTTAATTATAACTCAGAATTTAATGAGATACATAAAATGTGTGTTTTTTTCCTAACACAATCAAAAAATTGGTATCCAGGTTGAATAGTTGCAGTTATGGCTGAGAAAGAACCATCAAAATTAAAAATTAAAAATAATGCAGTTTATTGAGTCAACTTGTCTATGACGTTTCTTTGGTTTGGTTTGGTTTGGAGCGCTACGGTCTACTGCTTTACACTCAAGGGTTAATGAGACCGGGACCTACTGCTTAAAGCCAATTCCGAACGACTACGAACATCCATGACATAGTGGAATTCGAACCCACGAACTCCGGTACCGACGTAAAAAGCCCTAACCAATCGGACAGCGTTCGGCAAATGTTTCTTTGGCCAAAAAATGCAAGTTTTATAGAAGTGTAAGGAGCTAGCAAGCCAGCCAGTGATAATGTTAATAATTAGTCATATGGGGAACGCATCATCAAAAATAACTTACTGTAAGAAGTTACTATAAGAGTAGTTCAACTAAGCAGGAAATAATTTTACTGTATAATAACATGTCAAATGTTACCACAGTCTGAAGAAAAGAAAATTTATATCGCCAATGGTTGCAATTTTAGGGATATATTGCCAGTAGTTTATTTTTTAATACAATTATACTTAATCTCTTGCCTTATGAATCGAGCGACGATTGTGTGTGCCACTTTCGATGAAAGCTTTTCTCATGCGTCGTGACCAGAAGCAGTTTCAACACGGGCTAAATTGTAAGCAAACCAGTTGACATTAATAGTACTGCATTTACTATTTAATAAAACCACAGAATTTGATAATTATCTTTCATTTCATTTTTATTAAAAAAATTATTAATGTTTTTATTTCGCATAATATTAATTCTATGTTTTTGGTTATATAACAAAAGTAAACGTAGTGAAGAATCGGTATCTGTTTCAGTTTCTAAGGTGTAATTAGGAAACTTTCCAACACCGTTATTAGTATCAATTTTAATTTTTCCCATTATGTTAAATTTTTAGATTTTTTAAGAATTTTTTAAGAACCAACAGTTAATTATTTATGGCATATAATATAATACTCTATTGCAATTACGCCTAAAAATAAACGACCAACTCTTATATTGCAACTGTAACAAACAATAACGTTAAAACAAAAATTTTATCGCCTTAAAATGATAACATGTCTGACACGAGCTTTTCACTTTTGGCCAGACAGAATCATCACGTGTGTGATACGAGGTTCTCATTTTATGCACAGCAGTAAGATCACTTCTCCCATACGTTGTTTTAAGGCAAAGGGTTAAGTTATTTATTTTTGTGTTTGTAGAGGAATATTGAAGCGGAACAAACTAATCGTCAACATGAGCCTTTGATCAAAACGTTTTTATTAAAAGACTAATAGGTAAATAAAGAGCAAAAAGGCAAAGTATAAGACATCAGTGCGTTGATAACAACTTGCATAATATTCTTAATTGCACTAAACAAGTTTTCAGCGAAATTTCATGCACCTGAAAATCTATTGCCATTTCCATATCAGTAAGATTATCACAGAAAACCTTTTAGTGCCTCACATAAATGAAATACAAGCGTGCAGTAATCCCATTTTCATTTAATTCGTTTCTTCCTCTACTGAATTGGTATCTGATACCAGATTTAGTGATAATTTCTTTTTTGTGATACTTTAAGCAAAGTATTTTTTTTTCATTCACCAGTTAGCTATAAAAAATATTTAAAAAGTAAATGAAATTATATCTTGACATGCGTTTAAATTTTATTTTACGCTTCCAAATCTTATCCAGTTTTTTTATCGTCTGTTTTAATGCATGTTAGTTACCATTTCCCATGCTAAAAGTAAGTTTGAATCGTTCCTTCCTTAATGACCAAAGTCATTAGTACTTTTTTAGGAAGAATTTCTATCCTTAGTGATAAATCTTAAGAAAATGCAGGAACAGTTTTTTACACCGTACTCTACGTACTCCCTAGTATTAGTTTTTCTGTTATTCAGATTTAACGAAACGTAAAAACGCCTTTTATAATTTACAATGGAATGGGTTTTTTAAGAGACGTCTAATGGACAACGATGTCGAAACTAAACTGCTTGCAGTTGACCTTTGTCACTCGAAGAGGGTTTGCATCAGCTTTAACCCTTATTCATATTTTTTATAATGATATTTTTTTCACTTGCAAAACTGCAAAACTGCTTACGTAGAGAGTATTTATGTATTTATGACGTAAACTTTTCCAGCATAAAGACATAATTGAACTCTACTACAGTAAGATGGCTTTATTCCAGTGTGAGAAAATTTTATCCATGCCAGTTAGCGTGACGGAAAGGGTTAAGTTGACTGCAAATCTTTAAGTTTTAAAAAATACATTTCTTTATTTCTTTCTTAATTTTGCTCTTTCTCAAAAATTAAAGGCCAGTGTTTTTTATGGTGTCAATGTCAAAACTTAGTACCAATGCTAATGACGTTTGAAATTGAATAGGAGTTTACATCTCTTTTAACTTTCATTGGTTTTTTTATATGTAAAATTTCAAACATACAAAGTATTTGCTATTCGAAGTCTTCAACAATGATAAAACATAACTCAGTAAGTCTCCGGTGAGAAACATGTGAGGGTTGGGGCATAAGTCATGGCAACTACTTTTGTTCTTGTAAATATGTGAACGGCAGATCACAAACGTAAATGTGTCGTGTGGAGGTTCTGCAGGCATAATTTGTATTTGTAGAAAAACAGATGGGCCTGTGATAGCTGGTAGTGGGGCAACGAGGGCTGTGAAATCAATCAGTTGGTGAGTGTTATGCGAGATGGAAGACACCCGTGTTGATCAGCGCGCTTACTTCAAAATAGCCGTTCTCCGAGGGAGAAGTGCAATGTAATGCGTGCTATTGTACGGTATGGTAGGGAATTATTCCCAAGTGTTTCTACTAATTCACTGTGACATTCCATCATTCCATGAAACTCTCTATATTTTGGATCAAATTCTATTATTTTGAGGGCACTCTGTCTCTTAATAGTTAAAAACTCTTTTGTCCGATATTGTCCCCTACTACCTTATTTTGATCCACTGAATAACGTCTGTGAATACAGTTTCTGTTTCTTTCCAAATCAATGGCTTTATTCTATACCCATTTTAAAAGTTGGAGTAATTTTAGTTTTGATAATTCCTCTTAAGGTAAATTTCGACCTAAAAATCAGAAAAATAAATACGAAGCCTTTTTGTAAATTAAAAATATAACGCATTCATCAGAACAGGAAATATTTTTGTGATCATGTTGTAAGTTAAGATTATAACCTGAATTCTTTCGCCTTTCCCTTTCAGTTATTCGTTATTTCGTTACTTCCGGGTCTTTTTCGAGAAATATGTGATAATAATGGCTGCATAAATTCAAAATCTCGGTAAATATGAAACGTGTTTTGCAATATTTTCGACAAATGAATATGAAACATTCAGCGGATATTTACTAGAAAAATGTTTTTACACAAGGGAATATTATGGTAATAAAATGTAGCAAATAATTGGTCTACTTTTCCTGGAGGGTAGGACTGCTACAGAACAGATATACCATCTTTGATCTTTGATAACTTTCTTCGAAAATGAGAAAAAAATTCCAGCAAACAGGAAATTGAAAGAATTGTATGACGTTATACACGAAGAAACATTTTACAGAGCAAAACTTTCAAGGTTATGTCTATAAGAACGGAACGGAACTAGTAATTTGGTTTAGCCAACAGGTAGTAAGTAGACTTCTAGCAACTGTGGGATAGCAAGTCTATTTCAGATGTTTAACAATGGCTATAAAAATGACATTAAAAATAAGGAATGTTCAAGTAAATACATTCGATGGCCCCCTTTATGAATTAAAAGTTTGCTGAAGGATTACATGGCAATATTTACTTTTGGATATGCAATAATATAAACCACGACTAAACGAGCAGCGGTAGCACAGTCGGCAAAGGCAAAGCTCTCGTAAGTGGAGGGTTGCGGGTTCGGAGTTCGAGCCGGCATAAGATCCGATCCGCCGTATCCATTAAAGGTGACTGGGGCACATAAAATATGTTTGTGGTCACAATGTCCTCCAAGTTCTCATTCATTACCTCTGGGGGTCGTAGGCTAAGCCTATGGGTCTTCTGCTTGGTCCCTGCTTCAAAATTACGAGGACCTACTTGAGATTAAGTCGTACTTTCACCTTGTAGCAACTCAAGTGCTCGTTAAAACAAAATGAACAACCCTTTGCCTTAACACGAGTAGCGTATGGGTGTATCATGCCTGGATTGACAAAGTTGCCTCAGAAAGAAGAAATACAACTATTATCAACAGTTGTATAAAAAAAGACATAGTTCAAGTCTATACATTAAGAAAGGCGTACCCCCTTGCCTTAATGCAAATAGCCTTCGATTCAATTGTGCTACATTAGACCAGGTGGCACATGCAACAACAACAACAATAACGGACTGAACACATTGCATGTAGACCAGGGATCAGCAAAATTGAGACTTGCAAACCGAGTATGGCTTCTTGAATAAGTTTCCGTCTTTTCAGACTTCTGCCTCTTTGTATAATATTGACGCAAATTAATACATTCACATGGTTTTTTGATACCTTCCTTATCTTGATTTACTGGAAATTTGGCTGATCTCTCTTGAAAGTCTACCAAACATTGGCATAGACCAATAAATTGTTGAAAATAAGTCTATCAGTTAGTTTGAGAAAAAAAAAAGGAGCAACAGGTTTCTATGACTCAAATTATATAAACATTTGCTTGATGAAAGTTTATTTAATTAGAAAATTTTTTCAGTAACCTAACTATTTTTTATTAAAATAAAATTTTGTATTTTCGTCAACTTAAGACTTACAGAATGTCTTTAGCAGAAAACATACCGGAAAATGAACGCTGCTATAAAACGTCTCTCAAGAAACAATGATCTCAACCAGATGAATCTCTCGGAATGTATGTTGAAACATTAATTTAGCTCTATGCCATTCCGCGTATCTAGAAGCATAAATAAAAGGGAGCAAAAAAAAGTTCTCAAAAAAAAGGAGAGGGAATAAAAACGCACCTCGAGGGGCAAAGGGGAAAAAATCGAAACGAAGTAGGTTTTTTTTACCTTCTGATGTCGTATCAAGCAGAATCGATTATCACAAGGAAAAGGGAATGTGATTGATCAATACTCAGTTGCCCATCGATTTCAGAAAAATCCATTTTCAACGTGTTGCCCGGTGAAAAATTCCCTTTTTAATTCCTTTCGTTGGTATTCATTTTTTTACTAACTTTGCTATCACCGGAGGCACAAAACTGTCGATGCGATATCAAAGCATTCTTGGTGGTTAAATTGTTTTTTAGTTACGAGTAAAATTCCTGTTTTTTACAGGGTTTTGTAAGTATCTATTAATTAAACGCAGTGATCCAGTGGATTCCATTTTTTAGAGTTTGACTGGAATTCATACGTATTGTTGCGTAATATGTTTTAATGGTTTTCATAGTAAGACATAAGTTATCCTTCATAAACATTACAAAAATAAATCTGATGTAGATAACACAAAATTTACTTGTAAGCCTATAAAAATATATACATTTTTGCTTCAATTCATCTAAATTTGTAAAGGAACAATCACATAACTGATAAAATACTAGTTTTAGTAACATAAAAAACAAGATTAGTTAACCAATGAGCAGAGATCAAGTACTGCAATTTATTGGAGATTTAAGATATGATATTCGTTATTAAGAGTGATAGAGAATGTAGATTGTATTAAAAAATGGCGAAGCAGAACTATATATTTTGTAGAATGACTTTAGCTCTTATGTAATTTGGTATGCAAACCTGTTTTGACCAAACCCAACTCTGAAAATATTCTAATTACAAAACAGACCTAAAACATTAACTTACTAACACCCTTCCAACCACGTGGCATTTACTCATTAAGATACGAACTCCTGTGCCTGCTACCTCCCTCGAGTTTCACCAAATATACTCCTTTCCCTTTTTTTGGTTTTTGGATATCCATTTTGAACATCCACTGGTTAGATTTTGGCTGTTTCTGCTTGATGTCTGTACGTGCGTACGTATAGGTGAGCATCTTTCAAAAGTTCTTTTTTCCTCTTAAATTTATTTTTTTATTTATTAATTTTCTATTTTATTATTTAACTCATCGTTGCTCCTTCTCGGGGATATTCATATATATGGAGCCTTTTGTCTTAACGTAGAAGATTATCGTGGTGCAGTGAACATATTTTATAACAATCCAAAATACAAAACATTACTGTTCTACGTTTAATTTTTTTTAGATAAATATATGAATACACACATCACGTCTACACTACTCGAATTTTTTCAAGTCCTCATTCATTCTTTACTTCGTCCAAAAAGGTTAAAAATGACAAAAGTTCAAAAAAGAGATCTTTTCAATGAAAGATTATAATAATACTAGACTCTGACCCGACAAACGTTGTGTTGTTTTAATGCTGCAAATCCAAAAATTGTAAAATATTTTTAAATAAATTATAAATTGGAAGTAAAGAATGTTTTTTAAACACTTGAAACCACCAAGCTTACGGTCATTACAAGCGTAATTAGATTAAATTAGAATTCTCACATCGCCTATACGGAAATACGAGCAGCACAAAATATGTATCTTTCGTGCGCTCACAGATAAAATATGTTTTCGATACCGTTAGTATGTGATATATATATATAAATTTTTAATATATTCATTTTAAACTTTAGTAGAATATTAATGATATTCTTTCTGAAATAATCTCAAAGTTTTGTAAAGTTTGTTCAAAATATGTATATATTGAGGAAAAATCAAGCAATGAATTAGATGTTTTTAAATAAACGTCTATTTCAGCATTATAAATTTTTCCTCTTGAAAAAGCATACTGAAGTGGTACATTGTTCATATTTGGAGAAATTTACAGACATTTAAGATTTAGTTTTACTGGTACAGGGTGAACCAATTTGTACATTTTCTTTATCATTTCTTGTTTGCCTAAATACACTGTTGTTTTTTTTTGTAACAAAATGAAACTTCATTCACTAGTCGTGGATAAAGTTTCCAAACTTTCCATCAAGTAGCTCTTTATAAATCCGAAAAATGTCGAAAGTAAGTAGTAATTAATATGACCGGAATGTCTAAACTAAACTTATATTATTGTTGAAGAAAAAAAGGAAAAAAATTGAAATTAGTGAAAATTGAAAAAAAAATTATATTTAGTAAAAGTTTATTACGCAAAAATTACAATGAAACAGGTTTACCCCAAAAATCTCTTTCTCAACGTTCCCTTAAACAATAAGCAATATTTTTTAAAAAAAGTTATATTATTATCCAATAAATTCCTTCTAAAACTTACTCATTTTAGCAAAGAAAAATGACCTGTTTACTTGTTTTGGCTCCATCAACAATATAAGATCAACATCATTGCTATCAAACAGTTCTTTAGAAAATCGAAAAAAGTCGAAAGTAAGTAGTAATTAATATGACCGGAATATGTTAACTAAACTTATATTATTGTTGAAGAAAAGAAGGTAAAAAGAAAAAAGAAATTAAAAGAAAAAAATTATATTTAGTAAAAGTTTATTATGCAAAAAGTACAATAAAACAGATTTGCCCAAAAATCTCTTTTTCAACATTCCCTTAAACAATAAACAATATTAAAAAAAGTTATCTTATTATTCAATGAATGCTGCTATACTTTACTAATTTTTACACTCTCTCAATAATATAAGATTAACATCATTGTAATCAAACAGTTCTTTAGAAAATCGAAAAAAGTCGAAAGTAAGTAGTAATTAATATGACCGGAATGTGTAAACTAAACTTATATTATTGTTGAAGAAAAGAAGGTAAAAAGAAATTAGAAATTAGAAGAAAAATTATATTTAGTAAAAGTTTATTATGCAAGAAGAACAACAAAACAGATTTGCCCGAAAATATCTTTCTCAACAATAAACAATAAACAATATTTTTAAAACGTTATCTTACTATTCAATGAATACTGCTATAGCTTACTATTCTAGTAAAGGGAAATGACCTGTTTACTTGTTTTGGCTCCCTCAACAACATATGATCGACATCATTGTAATCAAACATCCCAAAATTCAGACCAAACCCGGAATTTTCCCTCTAAACACACTCATCTTTAATACCGGGGCGGAAAGTCTCAAATAACACCTCTTGGACTAGATAATTTCGATACTAATTCATTTCGCTAATACTGTTTGCCGCTCAAAACGTGTAACATGCAAACCGTCGTTCGGGAAAAGCTGACTTAATCACCGAAATGGAGCGCTGATCAAATAAGTTTAATATTCTGCCGAGGGCAAGTTTCCGTCCGAAAGTTATCAATTCATGGGTGACATCACGTGGTCTTAATGATAGCTCGTGAATAAAATATTTGTTATTCCAGATCACATTGTCTCGTAGATTTTGAACAGGACTCTACCTGGTGATGATTTTTATTTTAATTTTATGGTATATCAAGTTGATGGGCAATTAATTCTCAATTAATTACATTATTTTTGTAATGTTAGATTTATGTGTTTTTCTTAGAACCTCCTAAAAACTATCAGTTAAACTTTTAAATACATATATTCGGTGATCATATTTTAAACAGTACCTTGGGAATAAATCAATAGTGCACCTGTAATGAAAGATAAACTTTAGGACACTAAAAATATTTTTAGGACCTAATACACTGGTATGTATAACTAGGGCCTGATTATTGCATGGGTACTTGGGGCACGTGCCCTGGGTAAAAAAAATTTAGAGGCACGAAAATTTAGTCGAGTGCTTGAAACCCATATTAACCCTTTAGCGGACAGTGGTTTTGCAGCAAAACCTCCTGTTAAACATGTTTTTCTCTATTTTTTAGGAATATGAATGTTTTTTTCGTTTTTTTATGTTTTTGACATTTAAAAATTACAATAAATGATAGTACTACATTCAATTTATTTTTTCTTTTGAAATACATGTACTTAAACTTCCTGTACCTGGAAAGTTAGTAATTCGATTTTTTTCACTTATAACCCCAAACAAAGATATCTATTCAAACTTATAAATTTTTAAACTATTTATTTATTTTACTTTTTAATAACACTCATTTATTGTTTTTCCAATATAATTAAAATTTTAAAATGTATTATGTTCACGCTGTACAACGGAATGGATTTGTCAGTTACCCCCACCCCTCAATACCTCTTACCGTATCCTGTAAGGATTGTAAAGATTATAAAATTTTAATACAATTTGCATTTATAAGGTTCATATTTAATATTTATAAACTAATTTCATTAAATTCCAAAGAGTTTATGTAGGTGACCTTTAAAGGGTTAAGTAGGGAAAAATTGCAAACTTACTCTACCATCGTTAAGTTTAATAAATTATTGTACTAGGTAATTGTGTTTGTCATGAACACTATTGTTTCCTATTTACTTTAATTTTACTGTTATTTATCTGATAATAAATTTCCTCGACGAACCTGGTGCTCTTTTTATTCTATGGGTTATTGCATATGTATAAGACAGATTATTAGCAACGTTCCACTATAAACCATTAAATCATTTCATCAATTTAAATTATTTTGAATTCTATTATTATTTATTTTCTGCACCACTGAGATTGTGAGTGTGAGAAGGTAAAAATTAAAAAAGAGGGTAACTCTAGGTCTTTAAAAGTCCTTAATTTTTAGCATGGCTAAACAGAGATAATAATAATTAAGTAAAATGGAAATTTGGTGTTTTTGATTTTGAATATTATTTTAATGCTAATTTCTTAAATATGTTTGCTAATTCAATGTTATAATTTTTACACGACTGTAATTACGATAATAACTTGTCGCTATAAATGTGCATGGTGTGGAGGGCACAAAAATTGGATTGTGCACTGGGCACAAAATTATCTTAGTCGGGCCCTGTATATAACCCTACTTTAAATGTTATCTTTCACACATTGTATGCGGGACACGTACTAGTACGTTTTCTGACGATTGATACTTGAGCGCCGATACACGTACTAGTACGGGTTAGTGTAACTACGTGGTTTTTTTCTGTGTACAAAAAAAAACGGTATATACAGGAAAACGAAGTCGAATGCCCTTGTCTACTACGTGGATTCTGGAAAAACTGCGACAAATAAAATCTAGTTTTTACATCAGTCAATGTGGAACGATAGAACGGGAAGGTTAATTAAAAAAATCAATTTAGATTTAAAATTAACTTTTTATTTATCCTGGCGAAAATATTATATATATGTATATTTATATATTATATAAAAAATCTTATATATATATATATATATATATATATTTGTTTATTTGTATATTTGTTTATATATTTCAATATAAAATACGAAAAGTTGGCTAAAAAAATTAAATAATTTTCGATCTATTGAGATTTAACTGATTAACTAAATTTACCCACCAAACGCCCGCTTCCGGTACAATTCCTCTGCGAAATGTACCCTCACACAATGTGTTGAACTGAACTTCATAGCTTTTTTAATTGCTCTTTATTCCAAGAATGTGAAATAAAGAATATATATTTTAACCCTCAGTACATTCATTTTACTGTAATTACAAAAGGAAAACATCTTTATCCCATTTCCTGTTATTACAAACTCAATCTTGAATTTATTATAATTAAAATAAATTACAGATTTATTATATTTTATAAACAATAATGCAAGAAAATAAGTTGTTTAACATATTTTGTGCGGGTACATTTCGCAGCGGAATTGTACCGGGAGCGGGCGTTTTGCACGTAAATTTAGTTATTCAGTTAAATCTCAATAGATCGAAAATTATTTAATTTTTTAACCAACTTTTCGTATTTTATATTGAAATATATAAACAAATATATAAATAGACAAATAAGCAAATATATATATAAATACAAATATATATATAATATATAAATATACATATATATAATATTTTCGCAAGAATAACTTAATTTTAAAAGTTAATTACTTACGTTAAATCACTTAATTTTAAAATTTTTGAAAAGTTAATTTTAAATCTAAATTGATTTTTCAATCACCCTTCCCGTTCTGTGGTTCCACATCGACTGGTGTAAAAACTAGTTTTTATTCGTCTAAATTTGTCCAGAATCTATGTAGTAGAGAAGAACATTCTGCTTCATTTTAATATATACACCGTTATTTTTGTACCCACAAACAAGCCATATTGTTACATTAACCATTACTAGTACGGGTCCCTTAGCTCAAGTATGAACCGTCAGAAAAAATAAAAACTGATTTTTTTTTAAAATATATTTTATCAGTGATGTAGACAAACAACATTCATAGGATCTACAAATAATCTCAAATGACTCGCTGTTCTGCCGGAAGAATTAACCAGATTTATGCTGTAAACAAAATTTAAACTGAAGTTCAATTGGAATGAATTGGCTTTGAAAGTCAATTGCAGTTACGAAATATAGGCATGATTTATAATTATGAAAAAAATAATTTTAGTGAAATTGCTATTTAACAAATGTTAAGAAATACATGATGACAGAAATGAAGTTTTAGAACTAGAGTTTCGAGGCTGGTTAAAATAGTTCAGACCCTCAGCACATTGAACCCATTCAATTTTGAAGCATTAAGAAAAAAAGCACTCATTTACCTGGAATCAGATTCTTCCTGTTTTCTTCCTGATCACATCGGTGTAGGCAAGGATTTTTAAGGCTAGCAAGTTAGGATTTTTCTCGAAAATGTGCAGCAATGAAATCCAACTGTATCGTAGAATTATATTATATGAGCAAAAATCTCCAATATCTTTATTTTGAAACCGAGATTTTTCGAAATTTGGAGAATAATATTTCAGCACTGAAATTCCTAAAGTTGTGTGTTATCCAATTTCTTCTATTCACCGTTTAGGTGTCATGTGCTGTCAAGAAGTGTAGCAAGTTTTAATTTTTTATGGTTCTGTGTTAAGATTAGTGTGCTACTGAGTTGTTTTTTTAACTTCATCTTTCCATGAATAAATATAATATTAAAGATGAGACCGTAAACTTTTATTTCCATATATAGCATTCTCCTGGATGGAAAAGATTTTTTAATAATTTTTATTTCCCTCCCTTCTTAGATTTATGATTCATCGCTTATATTCGCCATCCAGTTTTTACATTAACAAATATAACGAGTATTAACGCTGCAGTTTACCACCAGATGGCAACACATACATCGTAATTAGCTTTATTTTGAAAAAAGAAAAGTCTTTAAAATTTACTAATATTATGTTAATTACTTTAAACATTTTTATCAAATATATTGGCGCTCTCCCTAAACAACATAGCATTACACAGGAAAACACTTAATATTACTTTTCTGGGCTTTATTTAGTGCACATATCAAATATTTAGCAATTACTTATTTTTCTTGACTTGATATTCACTTAAGCCCCAGTGAACAATCATTTTCCCTAAAGAAACTGATCATTTTACTTTGAAAACTGGAAAAAATCTTGAAAAATGTAGTAATGGTAAATTAATTACTTTTATCACCGTCTAAGCATGCTCAAGTTTTGTCTTAACAACACACCGTTTGAAAAAAAAATTACGTTTTGAATACTTTTTAAAACATTGAAATGTCAAAAATAGCGTCGGACAAATGGCGACGAAAACTTTAATTCATCTAAAACGGAGTTAATTCACTCTATATTCTGATTTAATGTTTACAAAATTGTAAATTCTTTGCAGGTTTTCTCGATCAGTTTAAGTTTTGGAAAGCCGGTTAGAAGAATGAGTAAAAAAAATCATCTCCATTACACTAATGCCTTCGCAACAATATTAAAAATACTCACCCTGCCTCGGTTTGTGAAAAATATTCTTAATATAATTTACTCTGCACCGAGTATAATACTAAGAGCAGTAAAGAAAATGCGAAGAATTTTCTCAGTAATTTTCTCTAAAGGAGTAGAAAAAATTTCTCTTAAAAAAACTAGGTAATTTGTTTTTACGTACAATTATCTCTAAAACAATTATCCTCGACTATTAAAAGGACGAAATTCCCAGTTCAATTTTTTTCTCTACTCCAGTTGAAATCGCATTCATTTCCTTAATTGTATTAAGATATTTACGAAATCTTTAAATAAAACGCCGTTTAAAGGTTAAGTTATTTTGAGAATAAAGGAAACATTTTTTCGGAAATGATTTTGAGATGTAATAAGATACTTTTACAAAACAAAATCATAGTAATTTTTTAAAAAAGTTATAGAGATGAACAACCTTATTCATTTAATATTTTAATCGTTTATATAAAATGCTGAAGTACTTTTTAAGTGCATGAATTTTAAGAACTAAATAAGTTTTATATAATAATAGAGTTCGCAGCACACAGTTTTATAGTTTTAAAGTAAAACCGTTAATGAAATTAAATACATTGATGTGAGTCATATCTGCCAAATATATGGTTCATTATTTTAAATACACACCGGGTTGTCACACAGATAGATATTTAACTTAGATTTGTGTATTTTTTAGTTTAAATGAATATTTTGAACGGTATAAGTCTCATATTTTATTAGACATTATTGAGAACATACAAACAATAGCTAAAGTTGGTAATTTTTTCCTGGAAATTAATATGTGCATTAATGCAAATCTAATACAGAAATATATTTCCTTTGTGACTTTTATTTGTAACTGTTTGCTCCAATTAGAGCTTATAAGCATTTTATTAGAGTTAGATCTAATAATGTTGTTCGTACACTTACGTCAGTTTTAATCAACTGGCGGTTGATTCTAATAATTTCCTTGGCAATTGCCCCCGCTGGTGAAAGCCCACATGTTGTTTGTGTGGTTCACTCCACGTAAATTCCTTGGCCAGAGTAAAATGGTAATTCTGCTGTTGAGGAGCTACTGGAAAGTGAAGATATCATTCGAATGGATTGTCCAGCGTACTCCCTTGATTTAAATCCCATCCAAGTGTGGGATACTGTGAGGAGACGCATTGCAGCACGCATTGCACCTCCGGAGAACACCCGACAACTCAAACAGATGCTGATTGTAGAATAGGCACTTCTACCGCAAGAAATGTTGTTACCAGCTGGTTCTGAATACGCGGACACGGTTCGAAATAACCATTGCAGTTAGGGGAAGGCATATCCTATATTAAGGAACATCTACATGTTGTTCTTCCTCTTGGATAGACAATCATGAGTCGCGATATTATGAGTTCAATAAAGCTTGCTTTTGTTTGATTCCATACGGTATACATTGTCTTCATTTTCAGCGTCGATGCCTTCGTCATTCTTTTACGTACATAATACTCTCCCTCATTTCTGAATTTCATGTCTCTCAGATGTTTTCTCGAGGAGTTATGGCAAAAACTCCACATGTTGCTTAAGTTTTGTACACCAGTGTATTTATTCTGCTCCAGGATACAATAATCTATTCTATTCATGTCTAGTTCATTGTAGTTGCATTTTATGGTCAAAGTGGCCACCCACTGTTACTTATTAAGGACTATTTAGTGTAAAATGAATATGAAATTTATGTAAATTTCAGTATTAAATCTTTTCATTTGTTATACGTTGTCATTTTAAACATCACAGGTTGCTATTTAATAAAATGAATGATAACGTGATTTATTTGCTATCACCTGAAAAATAGTAAAGTGAGTTAACTCAGTGTGGAAGATTGAGAATTGTCCCCAAATTGCCTCCAAATATTTTACACATGCTTTGTTGTTTAGAAGCGATAGCTTCTTTTTGTTGTTCGAGCTAGAGAACAACCAGTATTTGCATTGGTAGAGAAGGACTATTTAGAGAGGGTGGTAACATTCACAGAGAGCTACCAGCAATATGTGGCTTTTAATTACTAGAATTAGAAACCTTCAGCAATATACACTTCTTTCCTATTGTCTATAAGGGGGCGATCCTCCCTTTAGTTGTTGGTAATACCAATTAAAAAACACGTGTTTTTGTCATTGCTTTGTTAAGAAACATGTCATGCTAAACTATTTAGACGCAGCGAAACAAGATTCAATTTAACCATGTGACACTTTGACATATTAGCCCATATCTATAATTTATTAAACTTTTGTTGTTAATAGAGACACCAAAATGTATTTCATTACACAAAACTCATCATTAATTGGAGTTGTTTTTCAAACATAAAATGAGTTTTAATAGTTATTGAAAAGCCTGCGCAGTTAAAACTATTTGGCATGATTTAAGTTGATATAGTTTTCAAAAAAGTGTAGTCAATAGAATGAAACCACAAAACTTTTTCATATAAGTTCAAAAACATGTATAATTAAAGATTTTTTATTTAAATGGAATTATAACACATTAATACATTAAAATAGCGTAAAATCTCATTTTCTGAATAGTATTAATTTGTTTTATATAAGTATTATACAACAATAAACATAAAAGAAGGCTTTTGGATTGGATAGATTTTTACAGACCGTCATGTAACAAATAATTTTATACTCATCTACTGTAATTTTTCATATATTTATCTTAATACAAAAAAAGAATGATTATGTAGTTTTATAAGCAGTAAAAGATATTTTAAGTACCACACAAACTGCTGTACCACTTATCGGACAAACAGATGTTTTTCATCATTTATCTACACTACTTTAGGAATATAAGATCCCTTATTTTTTCGTTTTGTTTCTACTTATCATTTATGATCGAGTTATATCTTAGAAATATATGTCCAATGAATATCTTACATCTAATGTATTATGAACAGCGTAGATGGAAGCAAATATAAAATTTAGACAGCTTTTGAATAATTCATCTATATTTCAGATAATCTTTGTTCAAAACACTTAATGCAAAAAATCTTATTTTACATAAACCAAAGGTATGAAAATTATTCTTCACAGAAATAAATTATAAAGTATTGTAAATTCCAAATAAGAGAAAAATGAGAAAAAACTTAAACAGAGTAAAACAGAGTTAAAACAATTAAGCAGAATAGGATTTTACTA
Organism: Pardosa pseudoannulata; assembly: GCA_032207245.1. Classification (NCBI taxonomy): domain Eukaryota; kingdom Metazoa; phylum Arthropoda; class Arachnida; order Araneae; family Lycosidae; genus Pardosa; species Pardosa pseudoannulata. The sequence continues at coordinate 105,773,472 of CM063510.1, read as the reverse complement.
ATAACTCTAATAATTTACTATTTACTTTGTTATTTTACCTATTTTATAAGAGGTGAAATACCAGAAATATAAGGAAGAAAAGGAGTTTTTTCTTTAAATCTAATCATAATTAAAATTATTTAAAAAGAAGAAAATACATTTTTAATATAAAATAATATATAAAATTACATAAAATCCATATTAGCTTAAAAAGGACCAAATTAAAATTTTCATCCGGTAAAAATCAGATTTTTCTAATTTTAGTAAATTATTAATCTGTTATAAAATTTTCAAACCACAAAAATAAAAAGTCATAAAAGTAAAGCAACTAAGTACGATATAATATTTAAACTTCTTTACACTCAATTGGATGAAATACTTTGGTTTCTGTAAAAAAAGTCCTTCAATGAAACGAGTTTTAAAGAAAAAAGTGTGTTTAATATAATCCTTTCTATTTAATTTAAATGAATGTTTTAAATTCACAAAAATATTTTTAACGGTTTTTACAAAGTAACTGTCAAAAGCAAATTTATTTAATCGGAATTTTAAATGTTGTCTATGAATACATTTTTTTATTAAAAGTGTTTTTTGTCACGAAAAACACACTAAAGTGTTTTATTTCAATATTTTCTTAAAATAAATTTTTTACTTAATGAACATAGTTTCTTCTAACTATACCAAAATGAACCTAAATTTTTAATCTTTCGCATTTTAAAAAAATTGCTTACTTAAACTAAATAAAATTGAATACTAAAGGGAATCATTTCTGATTTTTAAGACAATTATCTACTAGATAGTACTAAATAAAATTGAAATAGACTGAATAAACTAAATAAATTTGAATAAATAAAACTAAATACTAAATTTGAATCATTTCTGATTTTTAAGACAATTTTATTATTTTATTACGCGACGTCAAAAAGTTAATGAATGTAGTAAAAATTATCGACGTAAAGAAAATTGTGAATGATTATTATTTTTTAGTTTTGTGATTGTTAAAAATATTGCAGATGTATTCTCCTGCATATAGTCAAAGTTAAAAAATTTAGAGTAGGGAACAATTGAAATAAAAATAATTAGCATGGAAAAATATAAGTTTCCAAAATTTTACAAATATTCCGGCAATATTAAGAGAAGATCACTTGTAAAAGAGAGACATCTAAACGTTAGATAAAGGACGACGGACAACTGCCTGAGATTAAGTGTGAAAATTAAGTTTTCTTTTATCGTCAAAAAAGTGACTACATTTTAGAAAATTTTTAAATAATAGTATGATATTTAATAGTTTTTAAATTTTTATCCTAAAAGTTAACTTGAATGAATGCTTTTCAAAATTTAAAACAATTATATGATCAATATCTTTGGAGAAAAACTGTGAAATACTGTTTAAATTTTATGAAAATTTTAAAATTGTCATTTTTAGAATTTTTTGCACTTCTAATAAATTATGTACAAATTGTTAATTCCATGTATGGTACATCAGAATTATCATTTTCACATTCTCTTCAAAATTCTAGTTCCGTTTTTACAACGTAAAGAACAAGAACTGTGATCTGGTGGCAAACTGCATCATCAACCCATTAATGCCGAGTTTGCCTTTTCAAGGATAAATAAAAAAACTGTTTATAGAATTTTTATCTTTTCTCGGAACGAGGTTTTCGTTTTAGCGAATATAAATAGTATTCCCATTATCAATCTATCAGATTTTCAAATATTTGCTGTTATTCATAATTTGAAATTTTACAAGTTTTCTAGCCCCGCATATGAATTTATATTTTCAGCTGTTGCATCGACTGAAATCATGACACATATCTTAATCACTAATAAAGATAAGTTGTAAAATTCAAACTTGTTAAAAATTTCCGGTTGTTTTTTTCTCTGTTAAGTCCATGATAACTTAGATTTAAGATATTCATTCATAAATACTTAGCAAAAATATCTCAACTATCAGTGGGTTAGTATCTGTTACATTAAGATTTTTCTTTATATAGATATACTAGACAACGTGAAAGGTGCTTTAACACTATAAATTCAAAAATTGTAAAATGTTTTATGTAAAAAATTATAAATTCAAACTTTCTTAAGGTAAAGTACGGAAAAAAATATTTTAATATTAACTGAAAAAATATTTTAATATTAATTGACGCCACCACTTGTACAGTCATCACAAACTTAATTTGATTTAATTAAAATTCTTATATTGGCTGTAAGGGGAATCGATCCTGATACGTCCCGCACCAAACCTCGCTGCGCTGACCACTGGGCCATAGATTCGTTGGCAGTGTAGGGTTTCAAGCTTTATTATAATAATCTCAATAATTTATTATAATAATCTCAATTCTGGAATTTTATATAAAAAATATTTTTTATCGGATCAAATTGTGAATCTAAATTGTTCTCGAATCAACTTGATTCCATACACAAAACGTCCTCAAAATCAGTCCATCCGTGTAGTAAAAATTCTATTACTAACACACGGACAGAAGAATGTTTTATATAAAGAAAATTATAAGCCTGAACTAAAATGTTTCGCTACTTCAATACTACATTTACTTTGTACCCGAAATTAATTTTAAAAATTGTTTCAACTTCTTAGAAAGGCATTATTACATATGGACTATATACGAAAAGCATTTTTACAAATGAACTATATATGAATACATCTATCTGTGTATACGGTGAACTGCTGTACCTCAGCCCTCAAAGGCTGCGATCTCGTAACAGGTGGGTAACGGATCGAGGCTAGAGCCGGCTTAAGATCTGCCGTATTAACGAGTAGTGACTATGGCGTGCTTATGGTCTTAATTTCTTCAAGTTTCAACCTTTGGATTTATCAGGCTAAGCTTCGGAGTCTTCTTCTTGGTCTCTGCTCCCAAATATCGAGTACTCAGAGGGGGTAATGTTACTCACATCTGTAGCATAAATTAAACTACATGCACCTCCCGGATGATGTAACAAGAGTAACAGCTTCGTAGATATTAGGCAAATGCTTAACAAGCAAGAGACCCCACGTAAAAATAAAGACCAGTATCTTTTTGTTAAATATTTTCTTTTGACAACCAACAGGGTTAATGTTCGTTATACTGCAATTTTTCGTCATATAGAGTGTCGATTGCACCCCAAAAAAGAGGTACACAATTAGTTGTTACAACTGTTCTACAAATAAAATTTCCTCTTTCTACGGCTAATCATTTTTCAGTTATAGAATATGCTCAAACCATGCATCAAGACTCCTCAAGAAATCTAGCTAAAATTCATTTTTGCAACCAGTTAAAACGTGGATTTTAAAGATGGATGTTTATAGTTTCAAACTTAAAGTTTACTTTTATGTACATAGACGTAATGCTTATATCAGTCAATTTTGATATAACAAGGATGCTTTAAATGGGTATTGGCTGTAGGCTATACATAGGTAAAAATGGGTATTTAATCATACAGACGGAAAATTTTCGGATTGCAATATTTATTTTACTTAGTACAAGAAAATGAAAAGATTAAATTCATCTTCCGAAAAAAAGGAATAGATTGCAATTATCAGAGAATTATTAAAAAATAACTTTAAATATACAATAAAAATTTAATTAAAAATTATTTAATTATGTATACCTTTAGTAGCTTTAACGCGGTGTGCTAACAGACATTAACTATATTATTATATTTGCAGAATTTAAACTAAATTCATTAATGTGAGCGTTACCTGCCATGTTAGATTTCAGTGTTATGCTATGGAAAAAATAATGTTTCCTTTAACTGGATCGTATTTTAAGAATTCCTTCATTAAATATATCAAATATAGAAAAACAAATTTTTTATTATGCAATATTTTTCTTTTTTGAATTTATCTCTGTTAAATATCCTTATTTGCTTTTTAAAAATAGTATAACGAAATTTCTCACAAATAATTTTAAATTACATATATTTTTTCTGAGATTTTTTCAAAAAGGAAAAGATTGCATCCTAAAAATTTTGCTGTTCTATCACGTGGTATAGTATTTGTTAAGAATTCTTAAAATTCCAGTCGTTCAACAGGAATTTTATTTTTTATGTAGATTAGCATTGATTGAGAAAAATGGAAAAAAAGTCGACTCCAATCAGATTCAATAAATTTAATTAATTATTGTACAAATTATAATTAACGAAAATTTTTTATACCAAGTGTTAAAGAAAGTACCGCATTTGGATAAAAAATAGTTTAATATATTAAATATACAGAATATTAAAAATGTGGTCTAATTACAGAATATATCGAACCGAACCCTTAAAAGTATATCTTATAAAAATATTAAAGTAAAAATATCTTTAATCATTACTTCGTTTAGCATAATAGCAATTATGCAACAAGCAAACCATCGAACAAGCGCTTCCGAAATTTTCTGGAGAAGCCGATTCTTGTAATGGGCGGTTACATTAAATTTTAATGTAAGCATTTCGAATAACACTTCTTAACATTTGTGTTCTAATTCATTTCTCTAATGGTGTTTGTGCCGGCAAATA
>CM063510.1:105761499-105763999 GCA_032207245.1 Pardosa pseudoannulata | reverse complement strand
AGCATTATGACGTCATTTCTTTAACCATCTCATATAATCATTTCTTATTTTAAATTATTTAAATATCGTCTGCATTATTTTCAAAAGTTTTATCACTGAACTTAGATATGACGTAAATAATTTTCTTTTATATTTGGCTTAAATAATAGATTGGGTACATATGTGATAATTTTAAATTTAATCATCGATTATGTTTTGTTGCAATAAAAATTTTATCAACGGTATTAACAACAAATTATTTTCATAAAAATCTAAGAGTCTGCATTATTTTCATACTATTTATTATTGATATTACTTAAATAATTTTCTTTTATATTTGGCTTAAATAATAGATTGGGTACATATGTGATAATTTTAAATTTAATCATCGATTATGTTTTGTTGCAATAAAAATTTTATCACCGGTATTAACAACAAATTCTTTTTATAAAAGTGTAGGAGTTTTCTGGACTAATAAATATCTAGTGTTTAAGTTATATATATATCTTTGAAAATTAAGAATTTGTTCGTTTTGTGTTTGTTTTTTATACATAACCTCATGGTTTGCAATCGATTCGCTAAATTTTGAACATCATTCATAAATACCACCAAATAACCACTGTAGTTATTGACAACTAAGATACGGTCAGTAAAGATAAACAAATTATTGAGCTTGTATCAGAGAATTCTCAGTAAAAAATAAACCATTTTTTTACCTATCTCATAGGGTACTTTATAACTCTGCAAAATTAAAAATTTTACTGATCCTGTCAAATGACGGGCTATATGCTAGTATTAAGATATTCATTTAAAAAATTTTAACCATTTAAATTTAAGTATTATTCATTCTACTAATAATAATACAGCTTGTACCTGATTATTAGAGAAATAAAAGTGACAAATTTGCAATTAAGCTACTAAAACGTATTAGTTGGAGTGCTTCAACTTATAAACCTAAATCAGCTTAAAGATATTTTTTAGCAGAAAGTAATATCTGTACACACATACTTATAAACACTAGTTCGGGTATCATCTGGATCAGTGTATTTATTTTTGTTTTAGCGTTGAATGGAGTTAAAATTCTGTACTCAGATAATTCTAAAATCTTTTTAAATAGTATAATTATATAATATTAGTACTTTGGCTAATGGAATGCAAATGTTTCGATAAAAAAAAATCCTTATCTATTAATTGTAATTTTTATCATATATAAACTAATTAATAATAGGAAATGAAATAAAATTCAAGTTGTTTATACCCTATGTAATAACAGCCTATGATATCTCTCCGTCTGTCCTCGAATTAATGAAGTGGTTGGACCTGGAATGGATAGAGGCATCCATATTGTTAGGGTTAGAAAAATTCAAAGTGAGTAAGGTTTATCTTCTCCTAAACTATCGATCCGATTCTAAAACAAATTGGTACAAATAGGCTTCATACCACATTAAAAAATACTGTCTTCTTTAAAACATACGAAATCTACGAATGATAAAGATATCCCTTCCCCACTTTTCGAGTGTTTAATACCATTATTTGACGCCCTATTTTCCCCGGTTAAAAGCAGGCGATTGCATTTATCACATAGTAAATAGTTAAAAATAACATTATTTCTAGCATTATGACGTCATTTCTTATACATCTCATTTAACCATTTGTTATTTTAAATTATTTAAATATCGTCTGCATTATTTTCATACGTTTTATCACTGAACTTAGATATGACGTAAATAATTTTCTTTTATATTTGGCTTAAATAATAGATTGGGTACATATGTGATAATTTTAAATTTAATCATCGATTATGTTTTGTTGCAATAAAAATTTTATCAACGGTATTAACAACAAATTATTTTCATAAAAATCTAAGAGTCTGCATTATTTTCATACTTTTTATTATTGATATTACCTAAATACTTTTTTTTAAATTTCGCTTAAATAATAGATTGGGTTTGTAATAGACGCGTCCATCTCTGTCGGTGGTCGGGCGAAGTTTTATTCTTTTGGTCCATTGTAAGGCGCCGAACAATTGGAAAACGGCAGTAATGGTCTTTTTTTGGACGCACGGACGATTGGTGTCAAATCTGCCGTTTTGTCAAGGCACCGACAGAAAGAAGAATTTGTTCTTTGTGCTACCGCATCAGCTACTCCAAGGACGAAGGTCAGCTGGGGGGTGTCGATCTCCCTCCAAACCGAGGTTTCCTGTTTGACAAAGGAAAAACGGGAGGGACTCCCGGCTGAACTTGCAAATGAGAAGGTTGCTGAGAATGAGCTCCTCTCTCGACGATTTTACCTATAGTTTCCTTTAAATGTTTTTGGTTGTAATAAATCAACGTTGTTAAGTTTGAAATTCTCTACGGCTGATCATTTCGTCGCCATACCTGCTCCCTATAAGAAACCCACGTGAAGTCATACCCAAATGACTTACAGTTGAAAATAGAACGTTCGCAGACCGCTCGGCGAGTTTACAGAGTTCATATGTGAGAACTTTAAATTTAATCATCGACTACTTTTTGTTGCAATG
>CM063510.1:105741499-105743999 GCA_032207245.1 Pardosa pseudoannulata | reverse complement strand
TTAATGTTGTTCTAAAATAAAAGTATTGTTTGCTATATATTTTATTACTAAAAAAAATACACACAGTATCTCTGTTTCTCTTTCACGCACACACATGAGGGATTTATTGTTTAAATTCAAGTGCACGAATTCATTTTAAAAAAGTTTCAAAATATCAGTAGTGTAACTTTTAATCTCTTGTCAAGTTGTGTTATATTCCTTGTTTTGCATTGATTATATTGTTACATATGATTAAAGTACTAATTTAAAACGTATTTGAAAAACTTTCGTCAGATAGAATTTTTTTTTTAATCGTTTTAATTAAAACTGTACATATAGCTTAAAAAATAAAGAATATAGGGTATGAAGGGAATCTCTTATCCAGTTGTATTATATTCCTTGTTTTGCACTGATTAAATTGTTACATATAATTTAAAGTGCTAATCTAATGTGTATTTGGAAAACTTTCGTCAACTAGCATTTGTTTTAATCGTTTGAATTAAAACTGTACGTATAGCTTAAAAATTAAAGAATATAGGGATTGAAGGTTTAAAGAAGTTAATGCAGTTCTAAAATAAAACTATTGACTGCTATATATTTTATTACTAAATATACACACAATATCTCGTGTCTTTCTTCCACACACACATACGAGGGATTCATTGTTTATATTCACGTACAAAATTTAAATTATATAAGTTTCAAAATATCAGTAGTTTAACATTTAATCTCTTGTTAAGTTAAATTATATTCCTCGTTTTGTACTGATTACATTCTTACATATAATTTAAAGTGCTAATTTAATGTTATTCGGACAAATTTCGTCAGCTAGCATTTTTGTTTGGTGGGGAGAAGGTCGAATCGTTTGATTTAAAACTGTACATATAACTGTACTTAAAAATAAAGAATATAGATCTTGAAGGCTTCTTAATGAAGTTCTAAATAATTCTTAATGAAGTTCTGAATGCCGTTCTAAAATAAAACTAATGGCTGCTGTATCTTTTATTACTAAAATCCACACAGTATCTTTGTCTCTCTTCCACAGACATACATGAGGGATTCATTATTTATATTCACATTTACGAACTCGTTTATAAAAGTTTCAAAATATAAGTAATGTAACTTTCAATCTCTTGTCAAGTTGTGTTATATTCCTTGTTTTGCATTGATTATATTGTTACATATGATTTAAAGTACTAATTTAAAACGTATTTGGAAAACTTTCGTCTTCATTGTTTAAATTCAGGTGCACGAATTCATTTATAAAAGTTTCAAAATATCAATAGGGTAACTTTCAATCTCTTGTCCAGTTGTTTTGCACTAATTATATTTTTTTAGATATAATTTAAAGTGGTGATGGATTACGAATGCATACGATACTAAAACTATACTGATAGCTCCTTGTGTTTCTGCAGTTTAAAAAAAAATACTGCGTTTAATATTATAGGAATGACTTTGTTAAATTTTAATGAATCTACAGTCAAAAATAGTTGAATTCTGTTACATGGAAAAGCTATTTAATTCAATATGCGTTACTCCTATGGAAAAAGTGGAAGCCGTTTTCTGTATTGTTGATAAACTGGTATAAAGGATGGTTTGGATCGCTATGGTCTACGCTTTTGCTACTCTATAGCTAATATGACTCGGACCTGCTGCTGAAAGCTAATTAAGAACGACTACGAGCAACTAACACAACAGCGGGAATTGAACTCGCGAACTTTGATATTCAAAACACTCTGGTACGCGCGTCAGCGACTCTTTTAAAGTGCATGTTTAGCTTGCTTTTATATGCTGAATACATTATATATGTATATATATATATATATATATATATATATATATAAATATATATATATATATATATATATATACATATACATATATATATATATATATATATATATATATATATATATATATATATATATATATATATATATATATATATATAATTAAAAAACAAAGATAATCCATACATTTGAAGTGAATTAAAATCTAGTTTTCCATCCTTCATTATCTGAATGTAAAGCTTCTCTCTATCATAAAAACGAGATTTATATGTTGGAATTTAAATCACTATTATTTACTTTATCTCTTTTAAACGGAAATAATTTATTGCAAATACACTGTATAGTTAATATCATTTTAAAGCTGTAATTATTTTTGTTCCCTTATATTTTTTACACTGCGCATTAAACAAACATATATATACTTACTGCTTACGTGAACTGTATAATGCATAAGTTCGTCCGTAGAAATTGTTCAAATATTACATTACCAATAGTTAATTAAGGAAGTATATACTTAAAAAATTATTTTTGTAAAATTTAATCAGAATATTTGCTTTTCGGAATAATCACACATTTATCCTATTACTTATGCTAATAAGTATCAATGAGAATACGGAGACAGTAACTAAATAATTTTTCCTATCATTTTAACGTTAAAAACGTTTCACCTGAAACACTTTTCGTTTATTGTTTAGTCGCGTTTATTTTAATTAAATGAATGTATAAAGCAT
>CM063510.1:105723999-105736499 GCA_032207245.1 Pardosa pseudoannulata | reverse complement strand
AAGAAGCACTCCATGTGCTATGCCTAAAAAAAATTGCCAATGTCCAAGAGAACGCTGCATTCTTTTCCTTCTTCTTTCTTTTGCACTTTTTTTAAACAAAAAATCGAGCCTGCGGACTATACGAGGGTGTGGACTATACGTGCTAAATTACGTTACATAAAATTTAACTCATAAAACGAAGAAATGAAAATATTCACAATAGAATGTAGCCGAAAGCCAGACCAACGGTGAGAAACATATATTCACTGACCACAATCCTATCATTCATTTATGCCCGAGTGGCAAACATTTGTTTACGCTCAAATACAGCCTCAGAACGAACTATTTAATTTATTGCATGTCAAGCAGCTGCGAACAATTCATTCTCTATAGCAAAATTGCTTATGCATATTTATAATGCTGGTTTCAGCTAAATTTAGCATTTTAAAAAAACTGTTACCTTCTTCAAAACTATGCAAATCTAATGTTAATCGATCATTCAAAAGAGTCTGCAAAAGAATGTACACTTGTCTTTTCTAAGAAGTTTGTTTAGAATGTAAATTTCTCAAAAAAATAAACAAAACAATCTTACCTTGAAAGGTTTATTGCAAAACATACAGAAATAATTTAGATATTTTTTTATATATTAACAACCGGAATTGTAATAACTATCATGTCGTGGAATATATTTTATAGAAGTTTTTGCGTAGAGGTTTTCCGCCTGGAAATGCAGCTGCCTGTGGTGTGATCTAGCACGAATTTCTTCAGGGGAACGAATACATGGAAGACACTCAGAGGAAGGCAGAGACTGTATGTTCGAAGGCTTTATCGATGAAACGGATACAATCTTGAAGATTTTAACTATCATAAGAAACAATCAGGCCAACGGCTAATAATCTGTTTGCTCCTAACATATGAACCACATGAACCATAGGTTTGCCCAATTGATGACGGAATTCAATCTGCGCTATAGTTTGGGAGTTCAAAAACTGTCGGCGGGTGGAGAAATGAGAACCTACAATTATGTTCACTACATCAACGTTCATGTGATCAAATGGGAAAATACAGTTATTGCTTATAATATGTATTCCAACAATATAGCGTCAATTTCAAAATCATTTTTGGCTGTGAGACAATCTTACTTTCTAGATAACCCCTCATATGTACAAATAATGAACAAAGGGAACGAGTACGTAGTCATGCATGTGGTATGATTCACTCTTGACGGCAACCGCAACGGACTGACAGGCGAGAAATCGTAGGTGAGAGAACGTGCTATGTAACGTAACTAGGATATGATGTATGTTCTGTATTGTGGCCAAGTAGAACGATAATTAAACAGATTCGTGTTAATACTAAATTAAATGGTTATTTATGCCTCTTACATTCTACATGCTCTGTACTATTCTAAAATAGAATAGAGTAACATCAGGATGCATACTCATGCTAAAAGGATAAATATAATAAATAAATTAAAACACCCCTATGCTACTCTTCAGAATTAATATTTACTTCGCAAAAAGCACTCTGTTTTAATGGTACTGATTTAAAATCAAGATAATTCTGAATTCGTTTTATTTAACCAAACAAAAAATGAAAAAACTTCAAAGGCGTTGTATTTTTTATAAATAACAAGCATAACCGTTGACATACAAATACCGTATCTTCTTAAATAAAATTCTTCCATTTAAATAAAATTATTAATTCCTTTACATTTTCTTTCTTTACAAACCTTTTTCCGCCTTTGCGTTTGGCGGAAGCACTTTTTTATTGAAAAATCAATCCTAAGTCCTTAGCGCCATTTTCAGATGAAGTGAAAAAAAAATCAATCGGATGGAAAAATAGAATTTAAATAAAAAAAAACCGTCTAATGATTTCGTACCATTCAAAGGAAAACGACTGGCGTGGGAAGTGAAAAAGTTAGAAATCTTAAGTACTCGGGAGAAAAAAAATTTAATAACCTCCAAGTTAAATTGTTAGGATTAAACTTGGGGTTTTCCCAAATAAAGATAATTTTTAAAATGAAACATATTTGCGACCGCATTTCATGTTTTTATTTCTTAATTTAGAAAAAAATGAATTATAAGTACACAGTTGCAATGATGCTTTTTTTTACGAACAACTTGTTCATTTTTACTTATCCTATTAGGTGGTAATGAAGTAGTATTTTAGGCAGAATAAACTTTAGAGCTTAAAAACTTTTCAAAACGAGTGTGTTTCAACTTATCATCATGGAAAATTAACAAGCTGAAAAGTCTTATTTTTTATTACTCGTTTTGTATCTCTAACAGATTAAAATAAATTTCATAAATTTCATGAAATAATCATAAATTTCATAAAACCAAGATTTATATTTTTGCATAAAAAATTGATTGAAAAAAATACAGTTACAAATCACTAATTATTATTTTTAAAATGTTAGCAATATTTATTAAAGATATTAAAATGTGTATGCAATAACATAAAAAATGTAAATTAAATTTAAATTTTTTTATACGGTAAATAATTAATAATTAACTGAAATAATTAAATAATTAATTTAATACTGTAAATATCTTGAAAGATGATATCTTGATAAATTTTTAATACTTTAAATATCTTGAAAGTTTAAAATGAAGGGAGTTTTAAAAATGATATAAAACATTCTTCAACTTTAAGTATTTTAATGTATTATGTATATTTATATATATATATATATATATATATATATAAATATATATTATATATATATATATATATATATATATATATATATATATATATTAATATAAATATATATATATATATATATATATATATATATACATATATATATATACATATATATATATATATATATATATATATATATATATATATATATATATATATATATATATATATATATATATATAAAATATATATATATATATATATATATATATATATATATATATATATATATATATATATATATATATATATATATATATATATATATATACATTTATATATATGTATATGATATATATATATATTATATATATTAATATATATATATATATATATATATATATATATATATAAATATATATATATATATTTATATAATTTTATATATATACATATATATAATATATACATATATATATACATATTAAATATATATATATAATATATATATATAATATATATAAATATATATAAATATATATATATATATATATATATATTCCGATTTTGTCAATGTAGTTTGGGATGTTATCACTTTTGCCGATTGGAAGCTTTTTGATTATTTTTTTACAAATAGAGTGCTCATGAGAGTGGTGAAGAAGGAGATATACAAGCAACTAACAGCTTGTCGATCATGAATTCTTTTCAAGTAAGTAATGTTTTCAAAAGCTAAATCTGTGTAGTAATTATAAATTATACATACTTACAAGTCGTTGGTTAAAGCACGGTTTGAATGTGGTGAGAGCTCATGAGAGTGGTGAAGGAGGAAATATCCGAGGAACTACCAGATTATCGATCCTGAATTCTTTTCAAGTAAAAAAAGTTTTCAAAAGCTAAATCTGTGTAGTAGTTATAAATTAAACACAGAAGTCGTTGGTTAAAGCGCGGTTTGAATGTGGTGAGTGCTCATGAGAGTGGTGAAGAAGGAAATATCTGAGCAACTACCAGCTTGGCATTCCTGAATTATACTCAAGTAACTTTTTCCAAAACTAAATCTGAGTAGTAATTATAAATTATACACACCCCCAAGTCATTGGTTAAAGAGCGATTTGAATGTGGTCATTACTCATGAGAGCGATTAATAAGGAAATATCGAGCAACTAACAGCTTGTCGATCCTGAATTCTTTTGAAGTAAGTAATGTTTTCATAATCTAAATCTGTGTAGTAATTATTATCTTCAGTTTTTATTAATAGTTGTTTTACAGTTTCAATGTTTTCAACACGAAATTTTACGGTAACAATTTTTTCATAACGAGGGCTTATGAAAGCAGTAGATTGTATTATCTGATTGTATTTTGCAAGTACGTCAGCCATGTAAATGTATCGAAAAACACTGTCTTAGAATTGCCAAACCTCTATTTTTACTCAACCATCACATTATTTGAAAGAATTTTATTCCATGGCCATGATCATATATTTTCAGAACACAAGAGCTAGTAAGACCGATAGCTACAATTGCTTAAAACCTAATTCAAAATGATAGATACATCCAAGTCATAAGTGGAATACACTACCATGTTTAAAATCAATGGATTACTTTAAAAAAGAATTCGATAAAATTTATTATTGCTGACCTGATTAAAACTCAGTTTCTCCATTTTTTCCGATATACTTTTCTTTCAAATATTAAATACTCATTTTATCGCCAGATAAAAGTAAAACCGTACTCAATAATTTGGTAAATAAATGCAACGTAACACTCAGTTCATGAGAGTTCAAATCACTATAGCAATATATGCCACATATATTCGTTTTCCCTATGACCAAACAACTGACGAATGCCTCACTCGCAGTCACAAAACGTGTCTCTCCCACATGAAAAAAAGAAATATTTTGATCCTGTTTGCCATTTGTGTTGTAAGCTGCGTCTAGAGAGAGGATCACAAGGATCATTTTTATTCCTCTTTTTGTCGCCAAAGAGTGCCTTTGGCAAGGAGTGACGGATCGAATGGGAAACGGATACAACGGTCTGCTGTCGGTTACGTTTCCGAACGATTAACTGCCCCGCTGACAGTCGCAAAAAGGCGAAGGTGCGAAGACAAGTTGTTGACGCATTTAGTGCGGGAAGGGATACAATTTGTCACACAACATTCATACGCGACTCGCTTTTCTTTCCCATCCTCGCTTATCTGGCACGATGAGCAAATGGATGTTACACCGTACGTAATACTCTGTTGTCACGTTTTGCGTGCATCATAAATTTCCAATCCCTTTTCTTCGCGTTTCGATAAACTACACGTAACTTCAATTTTTCTTTACGTTTGTACTTAAGAATGAGTTATTTTGTACTGATACGCTCTGTCTTCGTTGTGTGACTCGTTAAGACAAACGATGAATTTAGCGAAAATAAAAAGAAATGTTTATCATCAAAACTTTGAACAAAACGTTCTTCATTATTGTAAAATAAATCCCATCTGTGTCTTATTATTGGTTAAAATATCAAAATAAAAATGTAGGACTATGGGATCTTGCAACTTAAGTCATAAAATGTAATGCATTAATCTACGATTGAATCTATAACTTAAACTGATATTATTGAAATAACATATCTAGATGCTCTTTCAACCCAAATAGCTTCTTGAATTACTACAGAAGGAGTGTTCAAAAAGAAATATGTGCTAAAAATTATCTCGTTATTACAAAAGGTAATAATCTATAACTTAAACTGATATTATTGAAATAGCATATCTAGATGCTCTTTCAACCCAAATAGCTTCTTGAATTACTACAGAAGGAGTATTCAAAAAGAAATATGTGCTAAAAATTATCTCGTTATTACAAAAGGTAATAATCTATAACTTAAACTGATATTATTGAAATAACATATCTAGATGCTCTTTCAACCCAAATAGCTTCTTGAATTACTACAGAAGGAGTGTTCAAAAAGAAATATGTGCTAAAAATTATCTCGTTATTACAAAAGGTAATAATCTATAACTTAAACTGATATTATTGAAATAACATATCTAGATGCTCTTTCAACCCAAATAGCTTCTTGAATTACTACAGAAGGAGTGTTCAAAAATAAATATGTGCTAAAAATTATCTCGTTATTACAAAAGGTAATAATCTATAACTTAAACTGATATTATTGAAATAACATATCTAGATGCTCTTTCAACCCAAATAGCTTCTTGAATTACTACAGAAGGAGTGTTCAAAAATAAATATGTGCTAAAAATTATCTCGTTATTACAAAAGGTAATAAATAATCTATAACTTAAACTGAAAAAATAACATATTTTTATTAGGCTATTAATGATGGTATCTTTGATGATCAGTTCAAAAATAATGTGCTAAATTATCTGCATTACAAAAGAAGTTATGTCTATTTTTGCCGCTTTAGATAATATGTTAACATGGGTACGCTTTACACAGTGGAACTAATTGGGCAACTTTACCATCCATGAAGTAAATAAATTATTGCACTGTACATAAAAACAGTTATTCTTCTATTAAAAGACAATTATGAAAAATATTTTACATAATAGAGTTGCAATTATATTTTACTTTCATAAAAGCAATTAGTCTTTAAAGTAAAATGCTTAAAAGACTAACTACTTATCCATTCTCAATCTAGATACTTGCAATCATCAACTTCATTCATATTACATATAAATCAGTCTCAAAATATTAATAAAAGACTACATTTTTGTTTCTTATACATAAAGAGTGTAATTATGCATATGGAAATTTAAAATTATTTTGAGACTTAACAAATACTTGTTTTTTAATTAATAATTATTTAATTATACAAGCTTGGAACAATGCACAATAACAATACTAAGTGCCATTGAATACTCTTAATTATTATATCAGTTTTAAGATATATAGAGAGATATTTTTTTTTAAATTTTTGTTAGAAGGATGTACAGTCCAGATTTAGTATGCGAAGTCTCGAACAGTAAGACAATTATCCCACTACTTCACGTGGTTGAATATAATACTTTAGGAAAACTCTTCTATCTGCTGCTCGAAGACTTTTGCTTTTCTTAGGAACTTTTCAAGGACTTTTTTAAGACTCTGCATTATGACATTTGCAATATATTTAGACGTGCATTATCGTAAATCAGAATCACCTTATTTCACTGTTTTCCGACCACTTTGCCTTAAGTGCATGCCTCAATCAAAGGGTCATGTTATTCAGTCATGTTAACAGGGGTTAGGATCAATATTAAATCCAGTGATTTGTTTGGAGCACTATAGTCGCTTTTGCAAACACGAGGGCTAAGAGCTGGTGATTAGCTCTAGAGGTTATTAGAACGAAAGGTCGAAAGACGGCATCACTGCTTGGTTAACTCTTCTCTATATACTTTCTTCAATCCCCAATGAATGTCTACCGGTGTTTATTCTTCAGCAGCCAATAAAAAAAAAGGATAACAATACATAGATCCATCATGGACGTGTTAGGAAGTTATGTTGTTCTTGCTGACGTTTCAGCATTTTCCACTCATATTTCGGAAATAATCAAATGCAACAGAAATGCTTGTCTGCCCTTATATGCCCTTATCGATGATGCGCTAATTTGCCTTCAAGCTTCATTCATGCTTGAAGTGGAAATTTTTTAGTGTTCCTTATAATTTTCAAAATATTACTGCTCAGTTCTGAAATGAAATTACAACTGCAATACATTTCATCTGATGACACAAGAAAAAAAGCTAAACACCTATATGTTGACAACAGGGCATAGAAATATTTCAGAAAAGGAACGGTTATATGGGGCTAAAAAACTGAGATCGTGTTGATTCTAAAAATATATATAAGGCTCAATTTATGCAATGAATATTTTCTACAAGTAAAATTACTTGCTTCTCAAAAATATTTTAGATTACTTTGGTGAAAATTATACGCATGCAACCAATTTCGTACCATCTTTGTGATAATTGATATATTGTGCAGGTTTTTTTAATTTAACAAATCTAAAATTTATACCAGTAACAATTCTATGATTTCGATCAAGAGATATGTAAAATGATATCAAGATTTGTATGACCATTCAATAAGTACTCTACGAGAAAACGGTGTTGACTGCAGTCAATTAAAATTAATTTACAGCTTGACGTTAAAATTTCATTTAAATTTGTGTAATTTGTAAATAAAGGATTGATAAAAATTGAAAAGAAAAAATTTGTATTGTAACATGTACGAAATATTTTCTTCTAACAATAGTACATATAGAATCACTTAATCCTTTTATATCAAGTGCAACATCATTTTCATCTCACGAGGTTAGATATTGACTGAATTAAATGGGACATATGCACCATAGAGTAAATTAATTTATTGTAGGGAATTGCGAGCATTCACCGTAGCCTTGAGCGATTGCACCATTTAGCGTTTAATTTTCCTCGAGCATCGACAAGATCTAACTCTAGAGTAATAACCATTAACACAGACCATAAAAGAGAATTTTTCAGGAGCACAGGATTGGTCTTAAAACTATACCAAATAGTAAAAAGTATATTCAAATTAAAGTTTCAACAAAAAAGTATGAGAGAAACTAATACAGAAGAAATTTATCGTTTAAATTGTTACAAGTTTCAGATTTGAAATAGTGAATAATTATATATATATATATAATATATATATATATATATATATATATATATATATATATATATATATATATATATATATATATATATATAATATATATATATATATATATATATATATATATATATATATATATATATATATATATATATATATATATATATATATATAATATCTTCCCAATTTTAATGCTTTTTTTTAAAGTTCTTAACAACGAAACACGTGTAACGAAAAAACTTATAACAATCTAACTGCGCAGTGTTTAGCACTCGTGTTTAGCTACAGCATCAATATATTCTAAATTCTTCTTTCTCACATATCCTACATTTAAAAAAGACTTTATTAAAAATCGGTATTTCTAGCCATACTTTCTGGTTTAGCGAAAATGAACTCCGAGTGAAAAGTATATACCTTTTACACAAATGTATTGTGAAATGGAGTTGGCCCATGCCTCCTTTTATTCAATAATTGGTCTAGAGAGTCCTAGATAAATCAAAAAGGGCTTTTTCCACATAAAAGTTTAACTATATGGGATGTAAAGTTAAAATATATGAGAAGGGGAAATAGAAGAGATAGTTTAAGTGTGATATTTTTTATATTTTACATATATATGTTATGTGTGTATGTTTTCGTGTGTCCTCTCTTTTAGAACGCACATCATTTTTTTACAAGAAAAATGAAAATGAATTATATTCCTCGCATAACAGAAAATTAAAGTTTGACATAAAATAAATTTTCAGTAGATAAATTAATTGCGACTCGAATCTAATGCATCACGCTTCAATGCTATATTAATCTCATTCTACAGATAATTACATTCTGAACTAAGTCATATTAGGTTATTACGGAGTGTAGCAGTTTAGCGGCTATGAAATGTTTGTATGAGCGTCTGAAAAGGAATATCTCCAACACAAATCCTATTTAAAGGAGGGGGGTTACAACGGATTCTATTTTCCTGTTTCTTCTCTGATCTTAAAATAAAGACTATATTTTTTACTGCATGCTAGTAATATGGTTGTTGTAATGTACATACAAACTATACACCAGTGTTCGTTACAAGGGGAAACACAGAATGAATATAATACTTTATATTGAGATTCAGACATTTATTTTATACATTCATTTACAAATAGATCCTTGGTTATCATATACCATAATCATCAATTATTTATGTCTTCTATTTACACTATAATTATCACAATTTTCTTTATAAGGAGTTATTATTATTAACAGAGGCTTAAGTTAAGTGACTGTAAATATTATTTTATAAATTACCTCCATTAAAGTCACAGGGGAGCAGGCAGGGGCTTTTCTCCCTACGTCAGTCTTCAGTTGGTGCAGAGGGTCAGGTAGGGGCTTTTCTCATACGGTGAGTCGGTCCGGGTGTTCGGGCGCACGGTCGATGCTGGTGGATTCTTGTCCCACTTCTCTGGAATCCCTACTTCAACTGCTGTCCTTAACTTCGTTTTTCCAACTCCTCACCTCGGGACTAACGCCCTTTTTTTCTTCCTCTCCAATTGCTTGTCTTCGGGAAATTTTCCCACATCTGTATACCCTTCGGGAGTGCAGGTGGGCTCATTAAAGTAGCCCCTTTTGTGCAAGCTAACATTACTTTTTAGCCCCTGCTCCCATAACTCAAGCCGAACGATGGCCGAATGGTAGAGAGCTGCTCTTCGGAACCGGAGTTCGCGGGTTCAAATCCCGCTGCTGGCATGGATGTTTGTAGCCGTTCGGAATCGGCTTTAAACTGTAGGTCCCGGTCTCATTAGCCCTCGTGTGCAAAACAGTAGACCGTAGCTCTCCCAACCAAACCAAACCCATAACTCAAGGTTACAGCTCTGTGCGAGCTTGAGCGTTACGCTGCCATTCCGTGATCTATACCTTCTCTGCAGGGGTCCCTAAACTTGACGTGAACAATTGGAATCCTAAATTCCTTTAGGAAAATCCTCCCACAGCTGTGCATGCACATGAAGATCACCGTGGGAAAGTACCTCGGTACAATGGTCAAGAACTAATTATATTTCAGAATTTAACTTGCAAGTAGTACAATATTCAAGAGAAAATATTAACCGGTCTTCATATCAGAGATAAAATAATTAGTGTTACTAGCGGTGCATATAAATGTAATAGTAAGGAAATATAAATGCAGTTATCCTTCTATAGAGTGAATTTCACCTTCTTTGAATATTCTTCTTTGAATATCTACCCTGATTCATAAGTACATCGAGTAAAAGTCTTAAACGTTTTTACGCGTGTCTTGAGATTTACCGTAATTGATTTGGAAAACAATATGCATGTTATACAGGAATCAATATGGTTAATGAGTAACTGTGAGTATGGTTTATGAGTACGGTATGGAGGGGTTGGTACTAACAATGAACATGTGAAAATCAAATCATCTTTTAATCCTTTCGGGACGGGTGGTTGATATTTCAACCAGAATGTGAAATTCTCAAGAATACGGCTATGGTTGAAATATAAACCATGCACTTTCTGCTCCTTACTGCTTTTTATTCAGCTGTCATAGTATTTATTCAGCTGTCACCACAAACATCATAATCAATTACAGGTTTTATGTTCTTACTTCCGTTGGGCTACATTTCTTTTGATCAAAAGGGGAAAAGCGCTGAAGTTAACACTACCTTCTTTATCTTAATGAACGTCAACAAAATTCCCGTATCGAAAAGGTTAAGGGCTGGGGTAGTTATTCGAATGATTGTATTTTCTTTCTACTTTCCTACTAGCATATAGCCCGTCATATGACGGGACCAGAAAATTTGTTAATTTTCCAGAATTGTAAAGCACCCGAAGAGGCATAAAAAAATGGTTTCTTTTTCACTTAGAATAATCATGCAACAAAAAATAATAGATGACAAAATTATAAATTATCACATAAGTACCTTATTTATTATTTAAGTCAAAAAAAAAGAAAATTAAAAACGTAATATCTAAGTTCAGTGATAAAACGCATGAAATAAATATGAAACTTATGTATGAGACGATATTTAAATAATTTAAAATAAAAATTATTAAATGAGATGTTTAACCCTTTAACTGTCAAGTTATTTTGATGATTTGGGTACACAATTTGTCAAATTTTTTCATTTCAAAACTCAAATGTTTACTACAAAATAAATTATACTTAGTAGTTAAAAATTTATATTTTGAAATACATGATATATATTCGGGTATAACAATACGACGCATTAATAAAAAATTACTCCGAGTAATACTCGGGAGTGACATTTTCAAACACCAGTGTTGTACTCGAGATTATCTCAGGCATGACAGTTAAAAGGTTAAAGGAATGACGGCATAATACTAGAAACAAATGTTATTTTTACCTATTTATTATGTGATAAATTGATAAATTTAATTGTCTTCTCTTGACCGGAGAAAATAGGGCTCGAAATAATGTCATTAAATGATAGAAAAGGGGGGAAGTTGGATTTCGAAAGTTTTAAAGATGACAGAATATTTTGCTTGCTATGAAGCATGTTTATACCAATTTATTTTAAAATAGGATCGATAGTTTGGGTGAAGATGAACTTTATTTTTGAATTTTGAATTATTTGAATTTTGCTAACCTTCACTCATCAAGAATTCAATATGGATGCTTCGATCCATTACAGGTCCAACCACTTCATAAATTGGAGGATAGACGGACAGATAACACAGGCCATTATTATATAGTGGATTCATTTAATAAAGAATGATTTTGAAAATGTGATTGTGAAATAAAGAACTAAATAAACTGCAGGATTCAAGTTGCAAAGTACTGAAATATTCAAGAAAAAATGGTAGACGAATTTCATGTCCTAAATTAATTTTTATCAAGCGTTGCTCGCAACGCTGTATAAAAATTGTGTAATCGTCATAAAATGTAGATGCTGTAATTGAGCAAGATTTCTCCTTAATTCTTTTTTCTACATGAAATACTTCTCTTATTTCATAATGTATTGATTGATTACTGGTAGAGTAATTGTTTGTTACTAGTATAACGCATATCTTGAGTTTTGTCTTATGTATTTGAAGATAAGAGTGTCTTATACAGGAGTTGTTGTTGTACCTCATCAACTTGGTATATGTAAGGTTACATCAGAACCACTAAACCTTGTTGGATTATGGGACTGATCCATGACTTAGTGTAATTTGCAGCTGCATTTTCAGTCAGGAACCACATGGGATGAAGAGTGACTCAACTTCAAGTGTGGCTTCCCATAATTTAGAAGCACAGACCAAGATTGACCTG
>CM063510.1:105701499-105718999 GCA_032207245.1 Pardosa pseudoannulata | reverse complement strand
AGGGGTCTCGCAGATCATCCGAAAAATTTCGTTGGACAGCGTTGCCTTGTCCAAAGATGGCTGATCCGCGGTTAGAAACCCTTTTTGACCAATGGGGTCGAATGAGGGTCATTTATCTAGCTTTCGCCTTTAGGTAAGCTTCGCGCTGGTGTTGTTTTACTCGAATTTTTTTTTTTTTTACACTGCGCATGGACGAATGCATACAAAATATAATGTGCATAATATATTAGCTAAATGTATAGAGCAACTTTTGTGAAAGTCCCAAAAACGCAGGTAGAAATTTCTGTAATTGATCGCCAATAAATTAAGCTCGAAACAAAGAGAAGCAAAAAAGATGAGAGGCTGTATACAAATATAGTTTTTGCGTAAATACAAAATATGCATACAGTATATTGCGAAAACAGTATCAATGTTTCTTCTGCAGAATTCGCTCTTATGACAGCCTCGACTTTAAAATATCATGCAGTTATAGAAATATTACTTGTTTACCTATTTACTCGGTACTGATATTTTTAATAACATATGAAATTTTGGGATAGACTTTGAGAAAGTTAAAAAATAAATTTTTTATCGAATTCTGAAAACATTACAACAAATTTTCTAAACATGCTTTATATGAAAAATGATAATAAATTAGACACTCTTTGTCCAAACCCATGAATACACGGAATTCTAATAAAAAAAAAATACTGCAATTTGTATTTGTGAATCGTTCAGAGTCTTAGTCGTGCCTTAACCACCGAACTACTAACGCATACGCAAACGAGTAAAGATAGATGACTGCAATGATCAGAAAATCGATGATTTTTAAACCCTTAAATGCTTAATTTAGATCTCAAAATACATAATTTAATTTAGTTATTAGAATAATATTGAAGTTCTAATACATAATTTTGTCAATAAAATACATAATGAAGATATTATTAAAAAGATCTTCAATATGTAGATAACACCTCTATTACTTTTCAGAATGTAGATGAATTCATTCGTTCATTTGTTTGCTACAGGCGTTTTGTGTGTTTTGGAAACTTAGACATTTAAGGGTTAAGATAAAATATTCTATTTGTAATGATGTACTTTTATGATTGCTTCAGGTATATTCACGTAATATATATTAGTATGTAAAATGACAACTCAATTAGAGATCGAAAATTAATTACAATACTTAAACCTAGACAGACTTACAATACAAGCAAATAAAATCTGCTAAAAGTGTCAAAATTATAACTAACTATTATGCCTGGTTTGAAGATCCATTTAGGAGACATTATTACCGATTTGAGAATTCTATCGTTTTCAACTGTTAAAGATATATAATCTGAAGAAAATAATACATAATCATTTTCTGCAGACACTCATTTTCTTTAAAACTAGATTAGCATCTTCCACTTTAGTGGAATAGTTTATTGTAATAAATTTTAAATGCGCCATAATATGGTATTTTTTTAAGTTTGGTTGAAATTTCCATTTCAAGAGCATAAGTATAGTTTGGAAAGCAATTACGGTTTGAATTTGATTTGTTAATAATTTTATCCTTTAAATTATTCAGTATTATTCATTTAAAAGCTGCAATCCCTTTCCATTTTAAGTTTAAAAAATATACATTACAGCGCATTACTTTTGAGAGAAAGGTTTTATCAGTTGTATTATTTCATTTTATTATTTTCTCGAATATTACTCTTATCTTAACTTAATATAGTTTAGCATTAAAAACTGTTCAATTTTAATGTCATTTTCTCATTTTTAGCTTCTTTTGGAGTATTAAGACGAATTACAATTAAGAAATATTGTAGTTTTCGGATTTCAACCCATTCTATACCTAAATTCATTTTGACAACTTTAAACATTACGTCGATACAGTCGTACAAGGAGATTTTAAGTTTTTTTAAAATTGTCATTCAGAGTTATATTTAGTTTATTAAACATTTTGATAATCAACAATAATAACTATTTCATAGCAATAAATAAACTTTTTAATTACTAAAAATTATATTTTTGCATTTAAATTTTAAAATATTTTAAAATATGAAAAAATATACTTAATATCATTAGCTGCTGAGTGACTCATTTTAAATTCATGGGCACTTTTTATTCCATACATTAACCCTTTAACGGACAGTGGTTTCGGAGCGAAACCACCTGTTAAATTCTTTCTCTTCTTTTGAAAGACATAGAATGTACTTTTAGGTTTTTTATGTCTGACATTTCCAACTCAACAGAAAGTATACAAGAGCTCTTTACTTCATTTGAAATATACGTGATTAAACTTACTTTACCTGGAAAAGTCAGTAATATGTTTTTTTTTTACTTATAAGCCCAAATAAATGCCTATCCAAACAACGCTTGTGAATTATTTATGCTTGGTACGGTCTACTGTCTTTCAACACGAGAATAAATTAGACCGGGAACTACAGATTAATGCCGATTCCGAATAGCTACGAACATCCATACCTGCAGTGGGATTTTAATCCATGAATTCCGGTACCTAAAAGCATCGCTGTACTATATGGCCATCGTTCAGCTGTAAATTGGTTAGTTTTTCTTCATCATACCCTTTTAGATAATAATCATTGTTCCCGCAGCATATTTAAACCTTTAAAAAAAAGCATTTTCACTCCGTACAAGGGGCTGGATTTTACATTTTAACTACTCCTCAAATTCCATCCCCTCAAAAAATGTAAAAAAATAATGCATTTGCATTTATAAAGTCCGTAGATACCATTAATATATTAATTTCATTAAGTCCTAAAGAATTTATAATAGTGACCTTTAAAGGGTTAACCCTTAATTTGGCTAAGTCCGCTACACCGTATATGTATATTTATAACTACTATATAACATAATTGTCAGTGTTCGCTACAGCGGAAATTAATTATTTCAAAAATGAAAAATGATATATTTTTTTTACAGAGATCCTAATGCCTATACAGACATGGGAAAATAACAGAAATTAAAATTAAAAAATATTTGAAAAATAATCTTGTCAAATAAAGGGTTAAATGTATTTTTACTCCAAAAATAGCTACTTCTACTCCGCCATAAACTACAACAATGAAAGGAAAGAATTCTTTACTGAAAGTCAAAATTTCTTGATGACTATCACAGATACCTCTTTGACATTTGTTTTTTGAAAGGTGGCAAAGACCACTCCAACATTTAATCATTCAATTTTTGGAAGACCATCATTTCCTTTTCATTCCTCCTTTATATTTCTTCCTACTCTCGAGTTTTACTTTAACTCTTTCTCATATGCTTTTTTTTCTTTATTGAATCGAGGTTTTTAATTTTTTTTTATTTTTCGCTGTTTGAAACGAATATGGTACATTGTTTCTTGGAATAATAAGAAAATATTCCACGGTTGTAATGTTTCTCAAAGTTGCCCAGTTATTTCACTGTTAGGAAGTGGGTAAGAAACTTGCAGTCCACTAAATTTTATGGTTGTAATTTGACAGGTAATACTATTAACTATTATTTCTCAAAGTTGTCCAAATAAAATTAACCTGTTTCACTGTTAGGGAAATGGGTAAGAAACATGCAGTGCACTAAATTTTATGGTAGTAATTTGACAGATAATGCTATTCTTAACTATTATTTCTCAAAGTTGTCCAAAGAAAATTAACCTGTTTCATTGTTAGGGAAATGTGTGAGAAACATGCAGTGCACTAAATTTTATGGTTGAAATTTGACAGATAATGCTATTATTTCTAAAAGTTGTCCAAAGAAAATTAACCTGTTTCACTGTTAGGGAATTGGGTAAGACACATGCAGTCCACTAAATTTTATGGTAGTAATTTGACAGATAATGCTATTCTTAACCATTATTTATCAAAGTTGTCCATAGAAAAATAACCTACTTCACTGTTAAAGAAGTGGGAAAAAACATGCAGCGCACTAAATTTTATGGTAGTAATTTGACAGATAATGCTATTCTTAACTATTATTTCTCAAAGTTGTCCAAACAAAATTAACCTGTTTCACTGTTAGAGAATTTGGTAAGAAACATGCTGTCCACTAAATTTTATGGTAATAATTTGACAGATAATTCTTTTCTTAACTACTATTTCTCAAAGTTATCCAAACAAAATTAACATGTTTCACTCTTAGAGAAGTGCGTAAGAAACATGCAGCGCGCTAAATTTTATAGTAATAATTTGACAGATAATGCTATTTTTAACTATTATTTCTCAAAGTTGTCCAAACGAAATTAACCTGTTTCACTGTTAAGGAAGTGAGTAAGAAACATGCAGTGCACTAAATTTCATGGTTGTAATTTGACAGATAATGCTATTATTTTTCAAAGTTGTCCAAAGAAAATTAACCTGTTTTACTGTTAGGAAAGTGGGTAAGAAACATACAGTCCACTAAATTTTATGGTAATAATTTGACAGATAATGCTATTCTTAACAATTATTTCTCAAAGTTTTCCAGAGAAAATTAACCTACTTTCTTGTTAGGGAAGAGGATTAGAAACAGAAAGTGCACTAAATTTTATAGTAGCAATTTGACAGATAATGCTATTCTTAACTACTATTTCTCAAAGTTGCCCAGAGAAAATTAACCTGTTTCACTGTTAGGGAAGTGAGTAAGGAACATGCAGTGCCCTAAATTTTTTGGTAGCAATTTGACAGACAATGCTAATCTTAACTATTATTGCTCATAATTGTCCAAAGAAAATTAACCTACTTTCCTGTTAGGGAAGAGGGTAAGAAGCATGCAGTGCACTAAATTTTATAGTAGTAATTTGACTGACAATGCTATTCTTTACACTAAACATACCAACACATAATACGTACTGATTTCTAACATAGCCCGTAAAATGACCAAACTTTATGTTCTTGATTGAATATATGAAAAATGGATTCGGAGAAGGAAATAAACAAATAAACTTGATTGTAATTAAACAAAATTGTATATTGTCAATTTTATTTATTAAAAATACAAAGATTAAGAAATTTTAATTCATTTCCCATCACTAGTTTTAAATATACATTGCCAGTCGCTTGACCAGTTATGGTATGTTTTGTGTTAATATATGGGATCTGATAATGTATCTGTTAAAGATTGCCGTTTTAGTAAAACTTCACAACTTGTTGTCACATATAACATTTTAATTATGGCAGTAATGCGATTCCATGTTTCACAGACACAATGAACCTGTTTCTCAGTGATTAAACTTTCGATCTGTTTTGCTATTTTTAACGATTGGGTAAAGGATGGGTGAAAAAAATATTGAAATTCAAAGTACAATTAAGATTAAATTTAAATACGCAGATATGTAGTTTGATACTTAGAAAAATTAGGTAGAGGAAATTGAAAATTTTCTTTTAGATTTAGTAAGTAAAATGTGCCCATATGTTTCTGACACATGTTTTGTAATTTTTTTCCTTTAACCCTTTCGTGGGCCATTTATTTCTCCCTCCACGTTTCCAAACTTTCAAAAGAGAGATGCTAATTTTATTCAATCGATCGAACAATTGATGACAGAACAAAACCGAAGCTGGAATTAGTCTTCCCATCGTTTCAATAACAAGACCAATATATTAGAATGGGTGTTGTGCTTCCCACAGGTATATTTTGTAAGATCATGTAGGTGGGAAGTAATCTTGAAACGTCCCACGAAAGGGTTAAAATAAATTATTTGTTTTCTTAAGCGATAATCACTGCTTCTACTGCTTTTTTGGATCAACATTGAAGAAAATTCTGCTAATCTTGTTTCCAATCCTTAATATTCATGGTTAGAATGTTTAAATGTTTTCTGATAAAAAAAATTTACAAAAATGAAAAAACATGTACTTTTATATAGTGTTAAGATAGTTTTTTTTAATTTCAAGAATTTATATAGTATTTGTCTATACTGTTATCGTTTCTACTAAACTCGATCTTTGTACCTGATCACTGTCTGTGTTTATATAAAAGGGCCATTTTTTACACTTTTTGACACCCTTTTAAGTTTATTTATTTTTATTCTTAAAATCATTGGTATCTTACAAATGCCAAATCTTCCTGGCTTACCATCTATTTTTAAGGTAAAAGACATTTACTTTAAGCTGATATGGAAGGTGTATTCATAAATGACAAAACTTTTGAAATAGTACACCAATTGTCGATGGGTTTAGACAATAAATTAGAAATAATCTATTTTTCTCTATGATCGTTAGTACGTACTCTATCCGTTGAAATAAACAAACTTTTCAATGGGTTACAGACAAAGCGACAGTGGAAGAACTTGAAGAACTATGAGAGTGAATGTGTGTGAAATATTCTGCAAACTTGACAAAACTTTCACAGAGGCAATTTGGTTGACTAAACAAAAATACCGGTAAGCCTGTATGAATAAAATGAAATGCTATGGGTAGTTGAAGCTTTTTGAAAAACTCAGTACTGACAAGGAAAGTACAATGTGATGGGGTTTGTTTACTGGACAATCATTATTCCTCCTAAATTTATATCAGATAGTTAGATAGTATGCAGTTTAGATAGTATGTAGTAAACAGTTGTACTAGAAAAATATGAAATATTTAATTATTCCTAATTAGTAATAATAGGTGCACATCAAGTGATTTGAAATAAGCAAAAATTAGAGTTCGAAGGGCAATACACCGTATCACGCTGCTTTATTAACTAGAGTTCTGTGTAGAAACAATAAACTCCATTGAAACCCATCCATACTTCTTTGCAGTTGTAGTCCCAGCACACATTTTTCCTGTTTTACAATTTTAAACCACTTCAAAATTACTTTCTTTTCTAAACCATAGAGGAGATTCAGTCCTATGCGAAAAGATATTTTCACCATCCCAGAAAGTGGAATATAGGAGAATTTCCAAAATTCGAAGAACGTTGGTATATTGCGAGTTGTGATGGTTATTTATGAAGACGATATTATTTAAAATGCTGTAAAATAAACAACACATATATCTTTTTCAGAAAAAGTTTGGTCTTTTTTACATTCCCTAATTTCTTGATCGTCAGAGTTTTCGCATCTTGTTATCTCTAGATAAAAAGACTCTATTTATTCAGATTTTCTTTTTACCCCAATCTTGATTGCTGTCCTAGACACCAAACCAGTAAGAATAAAAGAAATGAAAGAAATTCCTTCTCAAAGGCAAAATTCCCATATCACCAGCACACGACAAGTTACTTTGACATTTGTTCTTTGAAAGGTGGCAACAACCACTCCAACACTTAATCGTTCAATTTTCCGAAGAACATAATTTCCTCTCTGTTCACTCTTCATCTCTCTCCGTACTCCTCGGATACACTTTAACTCATGCCCAGCTGTTTTGCTCTTTTTATCGAACCAAGACTTCCTTTTATTTTTCCCTTCACACCCTCGAAAAGAGACTTGATACTTTTGTTTCCTGTAGGATGAAGCGTTTCATGTGCTTTTTTTTCTATGTTGCTTTGGGGAAAATTAATATGTTTGACTGTTCATGAAGTGGGAATAAAGAAAGCAAGCATCACAGGGCTCTAAACGTATTATTAAATTTTTAATAAACCGAAAAAAATATGCTAAAGTAATCTTTATATTTAAAACACATGTTTAGTCATTATAAATAACCTCCTTCCAGAAATACAATATTAGGATCCCTGAATAACTTTTTGAATATATATACTTTAGCATCAATTGTTGACAGTATTTTCACAATGCATTTTAAATTTTGATTTTACATTTTCATTATCATTTACACTAGCATTTTTCTTTCATGCCCCTAACAGAAGCTTCTTCGTTATTAGATGTCATTGTTCACCAGGTGTATGCTTGAATATTTATTATTAGGAATTTTTTTAAATTAAAAAATAAGGATTAGATCACTAGATTAAATAGGGGTAATATTTTATGTGAAATAATATTTTTTGATAGGCTAAGATATTTAAGAATTTAATAATATAAAATTCCTTAATCAGAAATGTCAGATAATGTCCCAAGAAGTAGTGTTCTTTTTTTAGTTTTAAAGACTAGGATAGTATCTTACTTCTGGGATTGTCATATGATGTATTGGCAAAACTAGTTTAAGCAGTACGTAGTTCCTAATCTTATAACTCATATATCCAATATTTAAACGCAGTACAACTATTGGATTGTACAAGTTTTGTAGAAAGCGTATTTTTATATGAGTGAGGTACTTGCCTACTTACGCATTTGCCCTAACAACGAAAATTTGTGCATAATTTTATTAAGGGTACCCTATACAAGAGGTAAGCATTACTCCCTGAATCTACACAAACATACAAAATAGACAGTCATAATTTAGAAGCAGAAACCAAGAAGAAGACTCCAGACATAGCCCTTCACCTCCAGAAGCACCATTTGGGAAATTGAAGGATATTGCGACCACGAACCTATTTATATACCAAAGCCGCCATTATCGAACGCCGAAGATCTTTGCCCGATTTGAGTTCCGAACCCACAACCTTCCAGTTACCAGATTGATGCTTTTGCCAGCTAAGCAAGAATTGTAAGCAAGAATATAACCCACTGGGATAGTACAAAGATTCAAAAGTTCTACATTACTAATGTTTCAAAATAAAATGAAAATGTCGGGGTTAGTTACTTCACAGAATGCCTAAATTCGGAACTGAAATAGCAAATGATTCGTAGGACACGAAACCTCTCTCGAATACTTATAACAATACCATTTTATATATTAAGACTTTTGTGGGGCGTGGGAAGATTACTTCCCACCTACACGATCTTATAAAATACACGTGCGGGAAGCGCAAAACCCATTATAATATATAGGTCTTACAATTGAAGCGATTGGAAGACTGATTCCCTCTTCGGTTTTGCGCTGTCATCAATTGTTCTATCGATTGAATAAAATTACCAGCTCTGTTTTGAAAGTTTGGAAACGTGGAGTGAGAAATAAAAGGCCCACGAAAGGGTTAAATCGCAAATTTAAGACTTTAACTTATATTTTTCTCCAGTTATTTATTTACCCGCATTAGATTCCAACGCTCACCAAGCAAAAAAAGATAAAGAAAAACACATTATAAAATATATAAAGTGATATAAAATGGAGATATACAAAGAACATTAAATCATATTTATCTTTTCCAATTTACAATCACATGATCTGCTAAAAAGAATTGATGATACTACAAACCAAAATGCAGCTTACAACTTTTCGGAAATAGAACTTTAAACTTCTAGTTTTTCACATTTAACCAAATGTGTAAAAATTTACTCCAGTGTTTTACTGAAGAGAATATTTATCACGGAAGATGGAAAAAGAAGGAATTTACTGCATATATTCACATTGCTAACATACTTTAAAGCCTTATAATTGGATTTCGTAGTGCAAATATCCATCATATTTTTAACATTTACAATCAGATCTCGTTATGTATTAAATGCAACCCTTACATTAAATCAGTACAAACTTCTACTATTGAAACTACTTATATTTAATCTGTGAGAAGGCAATATAAATATTAAGTGTGATTAATATCGTTATAATTGGATCTATTTAGCGAAATCGAAACATAATAAAGAAAATTTATATTAGAATGGTTTGTGGGGAGAACTGAGGTCTATGTTTGTGCTACACGAGGGCTTACAAGACCAGGAACTACTGCTTAGTACTGATTCCGAAAGCCTAAAATTATCCATTCCAAAAGGAGGATGCAAACCAATCAACTCCAATATCGAAGGGCAGCACTATCTTTCGATCATTGTTTCGCAAATTTCTATTAGAAAATATTTCACCGAGCTTTACATTAACGTAGGATGTAAAACGAGATAAAGCCACACTCGTTTCATTTTTATAAAGGTTAGGAAAGACATATTTATTTTTAAAATTATTTCAAGTTATATCTTTATATATAAAATTCTTCTGTCCGTGTGTTTGTAATAGAATTTCTCTTAAACGGATGGGCTGGTTTTGATGAAATGTTCTGTTTGTAACTAAGTTGATTCGAAAACGGTTTACATTCACGATCTGATTCAATAAAAAATGTTTTTTTTTCATTAAAAATCCAGAATTGCTTGCTTATTGAGATTATTATAATGCCGACTGAAACCCTTCACAGCCAACGTATCCGTGGCGCAGTGGTCAGAGCAACGAGATTCGGTACGGGAAGTCCCAGGATGAATCCCCGTACAAACGATGTGGGCATTTTAATTTACTTGAATTACGTTTGTGATGACTGTACTCCTGGTGGCATCAAGCATTTTTAGAATATTTTTTCTTACATTTCTACCTAAACGGTTCAATTTATAATTTATTTAAAAGTATTTTACAAATTTCACAGCTTTAAAACCGGACAATGTCTATCGGATCGTCTAGTCTCTTTCTCTCTCTCTCTCTCTCTCTCTCTCTCTCTCTATATATATATATATATATATATATATATATATATATATATATATATATATATATATATATATAATTTGTTTGTACATAGATATATAATTCATATTAGTATAAAGCACTGAAAAAGTTTTATTTTCTCATAAAAAGCAATAGTGGTGTAGGAAAAGTTCAGACCTAGTAAACTACAATAATGATTTTACTCTAGTTCGGATGTTTAAAAATGTGTAATGTTTAGTTTAGAACTTTTTTATTGATGCATATGAAATATGAGCTAAAGCATATCTGAAAAGAATGAACAAAAAAAATTTAATAAATACTCCCTTGTTAAAATATTAATCTGTGTAGTGGATTTATGACATAATGTATTAAGTCTAGATCACTAATTTGAGAAAAAATAATATCAAGAGAAATCTAATTATGAAAGTATATGATTTAGTATCAACACCATTTTATAATTCTTGCTAAAATTAAGCCACTCATTATGATGCAATAGTAAATAATTTCTAGAACGACATAATTATTTATAACTTCCCTAGTAAGCTATGTAATTTTTTATTTTGAAATCCTATTAATAGTGCTACATTTGTATGACAAGTTTAAAAATATATTTTTAAGCTAGAAGAGGTGAGTATGATTTTGTTTTGTGCATTAAAGCTAATTTAAGCTTTTAATTTTCAGAAATTAGTTTTCCTCCTAAATAATTCAGCCATATTATTTTAATTAAATCGTTTGAAGCTCAAGAATAACTTTCTAGGGTAAAGTCTTAAAAGAAATGAATAGATACCTGTTAAAGAGTTTTACAAAAGTTGATAAAGGCTATACCTCAGTATATTTCGAAACATTTTTATATAGGACGGGTTTTGAGCAAATTATAATATTTAAAGCTTAGTAAATTAAACTTACTGTATGGTTCATACTTGAATGAAATATTAGTAGGGAATTTTTAAAAGAAATCTAACGCACTCAATCTGTATAGTTTATATATAAATTATTTAACCATACTATAGTTTGAACTCTAATATTACTTACTATTATTCTGACAGGTTAAGTATTTTACAAATTGAATATTTCATAGCCCATTTTAAGTTTCATTAGGATACACTGCAAACATAAGGAATAATATATTATATCAAATGTTTTCCGATCCAATTGGCGTTAACAAAATATCATTAAATTAATTCCTTGTTCCCCCATCCAACAATCAAGGGCCGATGAATGGAGAGAAGAAACCCTGCTGTGACGTCTGTTTGAAATCAGTGGCTAATATTCCGAAATCAAATTCACCAACGAGATAAGAATTTTGTGAGCTCTAAAATAATTTGGATCACGTAGTTGTGCGCAATTCATTAAAATGCAAATAGTGTATCAGAACGATATTCGGGCATTCCGGCCTTTCACGGTGCAGTTGGTTTCCCATTAAATATCCAAGTGGTTCGATTGGAGGGAGGGGGGGAGGAATTAATGCCAGTCATAGACATTTCAACGAGTGGTCTTCTCGCATGCTCGATCAATGTGTCATGGATCGAGAGTTAATTGCGGGACGTTTGGTCAATTCAGTTGCAGATAAGATTCATGAACATTTCGAGACAATATTTTTGACATTACGAACTGTATCTGCCCCTTGTATCATATTATTAAACCTCTTTGCAACTACTTTGCAGTTCCAGAGCTCTTGTTAGCGGAAACCAGAGGTAGGTGAAGGATGCTTGATACAGTCTATGACTGGCTGGTTGAAATATAATATCTATTGATAGGAAATGAATTAGGAGAAAATACAGAGATATTTAAAACTATAGCGGAAATTATCAGTAGGAGGAAAGCCTATTGGAAATCAAATAGTTGAAAATAATAAGTTATTTTTTAGTATTTATTGCTATACATTAATCTAAAAAATCATAAAAAATACAGAATTATAACGAATCCGGAATTCAAGCAAGTATGTAAGGCGTTACACTTCTAA
The DNA here is from genome assembly GCA_032207245.1 of Pardosa pseudoannulata. Classification (NCBI taxonomy): domain Eukaryota; kingdom Metazoa; phylum Arthropoda; class Arachnida; order Araneae; family Lycosidae; genus Pardosa; species Pardosa pseudoannulata. The sequence continues at coordinate 105,706,726 of CM063510.1, read as the reverse complement.
GTTCAATCTAAGTGAGAAATTTTAAGTGAGTTTGAATCTTCTTACTAACTTACTTAACTTACTTAATTGTATTTAAACAGTACATCCCTAATCTAAATAAGCCTGTGATAACAAAAACTGTGAAGCCAGGACTAATGATAACTAGTAGAATATATGGTTTGTTTTGGTTTGGAATACTACGGTCTACTTTTCACAAAACGAGGGATAATGAGAAGTTGCACCTACAGCTTAAAGCCGGTTCTGAACGGCCACAAACATCCATGCCACAGTCTACCCACGAACTCCGGTACCGAAAGACAGCACCCTAACCAATCGGCCATCGTTCGGCAGGTAGTAGTATATATGATAGTATATATATGGTAGTATATATGGCTCCATATATGGTAGTATATATGGCTCCATATATGGTAGTATATATGGCTCCATATATGGTATTATATACGAAGATTTTAATGGATGACAAGTTAATACATTATTTACAACCCAAAGAATGATAAGATATATTTTCAAGGTAATGTTGATTGGAAGAATAGACCTGAGTGTTACTTGATATAGTCTCTTTAGAATAATCTTGAGTACTGCTTTAGTCTCTTTGGGATCGTCATACTTATCTTGCTATATATTTATGGGTCTGATGGGTTTAAAAATTCCCTTTGAAGAAATATCAAAAAGATGCAATTATTTTATCTGTTGTTTTAGTTATGAATAAGTCCAAACTTAGTAAATGTAGATAAGTATCTTTACATTAACAAATTCTATGCAGTTCTAAAATGTGAAAAGTATGTACATGGACTTACTTTTAGTATTAGTTTAGCGATTGTATAACGTGAAATGACCTACAACAGATACATTTTAGAAGAACGTTAATTCTTTATGAAAACAAATATAAAATGATTCTTCCAAACTGTAAGAATTTTCACTCGTTTAGCGTCATATATTCCTTCTAAATGTATTTTCCAAGGGGTTATAATCTATAACAGTGAAAACATGGTAAACTGCGTTATACAGCGTATAAATTGTTCCTAATATATTTTTATTCAGTCATTGTTTTATTCCAAGTTTTGAATGCTAACGGGCGGACACATGACTCCAATGTGTCCAAAGTTCCGTGAAATTAAATTTTCTTAGCTTTTCTTCTATGTAATCCAAATCTGAATAATTCTTACAAGTTCTTAAGCTTGAAAATACTTTTGCTAAACTAGTAAAACACATGTGGGTATAACCACTGTATCATACCTGCAGAAATAACAAGTTTTCTGAGAAGATCAAAGATTATTTTTTATTATTCCCCATTCATTTTACTGATAAAAATATTTATTCTCTCTCTCGGCATTTTTTATATTTTATTCTGTTTTATCTTACTTTTTTAGAGGAAATAATAATACTTTGTCATTTTTCTTTCTTTTCTTATTTCAAAATAAAAATATTAGGGAACAGGTAGAGACGATAAGCATCATACTTAGCTGAAAATATTCAGCGAAAATATCCAGCACACCTATAAAAGAACAACAGTGATAAAACTGCAGAAGATTAAGGCGTAATCATTGGAATTTAGGAAATCAAAATATATTATTTGTCAACTATAAATATTTTAACTATTTTTTATATTATGCTATCTATCATTCCTGTTTGTTTTATAATTACTTACTCTTTATTTACTCATTTTTATTGCTCATATTTTCCTTTATTTACACATTATTATGGGTTCTTATTTCACTTAAAGTGTCTGGAAGAAATTAATAAAGCCTTTTTAACATTGTTCTTTTTTCAACAACTAATTGCGAGGACAAGAAACATTAGGAGGATATATAGCACATTTCGAAATTTAATACCTTAGTTATCGCAGCATTTTTTAAATTCATCATAAAATAAAAATATTTGTCGTTTTTAGAATGATTTTTTAATGATGTGGTGGTGGTGGTGATGATGGTGATGATGATGATGTTTTGTTGTTTTCATTACACTATCTTAAATAAATACCTGTGTCTATACCTAGTTGTTTTATTTAACTGTTCCGTATAAATCCTTTGTGAGCATGGTTTTTATATGTTGTGATCCCTTGGGATACTTCTCTAAGACTCGTCGATCCATAGCAGTGGTCCCCATATGTATGTTACAAAATTTTAAAATTTTTAATAAAATTGGAAAAGACAGAAAGTTGTTAAGTTAAAAAACAGAGATAACGGCACTTTACTTGAAACATCTTCAAAATAGAAGAAAATAAATGTAGCTTTAATTATTATACTTAACACTAACTAGTAAAGAAATTATAGCAAGAAACGTGGTTTATAAGAAGTGGTAATAAAATAATTGTTGCTAATTGTAATAAAAGGCATAGTTAACCCATATTGGACCACTGTTCTATAAACAGGACAGAAAATAAAATTCCATTTAATAATAAAGTTATAAATGTTTTCAGAATGGATTTTATTTTAACACCTTTAAAATAGACACACTTTAGCATAGTAACAAACAAAACTGAGAAATCAAATTATATTGTATTGTAAAATTTATTTTCAGCAACCTCTTAAAAATTGTCATTTTTTAATCTTTAATTTTATATTTATTATTATTTTTTAAAGATTGTGGAGGTTACGTTTAGTTTAAAAACAGAGCTAATAATGTAGCTGGAAGTTTTTGTTGAAAAATATATTTTACATGTGTGTTTTGTAAGTATAAAAAAGGTGCCCTAAAATTAAGACAATGGTCCGATCCTGATTATTTTTCTATGAATTCGATATTGCATTGAGAGCGCACATTCTTTTCTTATCTTTCAATAAAAACCACTTCAAACACCTGGACACAACAAGGGGTAAATAGATGTCTATTTTATTCAGAAAACTGGAGACTTTTTGCAAGATAAACTTACTCTTTTACTGTCACTTCAATAATTGCAAGAGAAAACCTACAACAGTATGCTTAAAATGTAATGTTGGATTTTGTTTTGACTGTTTCCCCAAATTTTATCTATGAATCAGCCTAATGCAATGTAAGTGATATTTGTTAAGCTTTAGTAGTGTAATGGACCATTGCCCTATTTATAAGACAGCCAATTACATAAAAAATTAAAAATATTTTTTCAAAATTTTGGTTTTATATACTTAGTTACATCATATTAATGACATGGATTAAGTTTTAATAACTTACAGAAATATTTAATTGGTGTGGTACAATATGGATTAACGAGGTATAATAAAAAATGAACATGTTAAATGATAATTACTACCTTAAAGTAATAACCATACTTCGTTTTGCAGACTTAACCGCTTGCCTGATTATCCCGAGTTACTTTGGGTTCGTATACATTGCAGTTAAATATTATCCAAAAGAAAACTTGGTCGAAACAGAATTTCTCAGTGAAATTTGTCTTATTACGGTTTTACTCGGCCTGGAGAAAATAAAAGGAAGTATTTAGCTTTGATTCGCAGTTTGTAAAATTTTGTTGGTTTCTTTTGGCGATGGTAACGTGTTTTAAACTGATTGAAAAATTAATTTTAGATAATCATCATGACGAGTTTTTTGCTACATGATGAAGACCCAGCATTAGTCCTTTACTAATCAGGTTAACCTTAAGGCATTTTCCAGATGTTATTACTGCTACTGAAAAAAAATCAAATCCAACGAGACAATGTACTCTGTGCTATAGTAAAACAGATTCCACGGGTAAGCTAGTAAGAGAAGATACCATGCGCCAGAGTATAGAATGTCAGATATCGCTTTGTGTTGTCCCTTGTTCCAAAAACGTCATAGAAAGACTAATATTTAACTTTTTCCCATTTGCCCGAGATAGCTCGGGATAGTAAACTGATATTAAAACTAAATGCTTATTACCTGTAAAAAATTTAAAATTCAACTTTAAACTTATATGTTTTGTTTTATTTAATTTCCTTGTCTTTAATAATAAAATATAAAAATGTGATGATTTTTTGCAGTTTTTGTTTTCAAAAAAATTTATAAGGGAAGCGGTTAAGGTAATAACAATAAGGAAATCAGTAATCATCTATATAATATTAGCCTAAGTTGTCTGTCCGCGAATTTCTGAAGCGGTTGTACCTGGAGTGGATAGAGCATCCATATTGGATTTTTGATGAGTTAGGATTTGCAAAATTCAAAGCAAGTAAAGTTCATCTTTCCTAAACTATAGATCCGATTCTGAATAAAATTGGTATGAATAAGCTTCTTGTCACAGCAAAAAGTATTGTCCTCTTTAAAACATTCAAAATCCACCCCGTCCCCTTTTCGAGCGTTTAATGCCATTATACCAAGCCCCATTTTAAGAGCAAGCGATTAAATTTATCAATTTATCACATAATAAATGGGTAAAAATAACAATTTTTTCTAACCTTATGACTTCATTCATTTAACCATCTCATTTAATCATTTCTTATTTTAAATTATTTAAATATTTTCTGCATTATTTTCATACGTTTTATCACTGAGCTTAGATATTATTTAAATAATTTTCTTTTTTTTACTTAAATAATAGATTAAGTACTTATGAGATAATTTTAACCGATTGTTTTTGTTGAAAGGTAATTCTCAGCCAAAAAACAAACCATTTTTTTATCTGTCTCATAGGGTTTTTTACAATTCTGAAAAATTAAAAATTTTACTCATCCTCTCATATGATGGGCTATATGCTAGTAAAAGAATAATTATAATTGGGCGGAAAGAATGTAAATATATTTTCACCCTATATGTTGTGATGTCATAGTCAAAAATTTTATAAGTAAAGAGCAAAATACATTTCAATAAACACTTTTCACCCTAGATATGGCTCGACTCTAAAATATTTTTTAAAATACCGAGTTAAGTAACAAACTAGTTATTTCTTTCTCATAATGAAGAGCATAGAAAGGGAGGGAAAATCTGTCTATTGAACATATGTGAGTATCTGACAAAAAGTAAAAAAGAAAATCTTCTGAAACATTAAGAAATAGACTGTGTGGCTCACGGGATAAAAAAAAAACTGGAAGGGGTATAAAAAAGTCTTCGTTGCACGAAGGAGAAGAGATTAAAATCCCCAGGAAACCCGTTATGTAAAGCAAAGGGGAAGGAACCTTTCCCTACTTCAGACGTGAAGTTGAATAAAAAAAGAATTTCGGATATATAAAAAAAGTTTGTTTGCTTTCCTTTTTTGCTCTTAGACGTGCAAGTGCATTTTAGTAAGAAGCAAATTTTTCCGCGTAAAAAAGTAACTATCGGAACGTCAAGAAAAGTGTCTTTA
>CM063510.1:105691499-105696499 GCA_032207245.1 Pardosa pseudoannulata | reverse complement strand
TTTATCGTATATATTGTGAATTCGCAGTCAAAGAACCTCAACTAGGGAGATGAAAAAAAGATTAAAATATATTTAAAGTACTCCATTATTCCGACCATTCATTATTTTTTAGATATTCTGAGTAAAGTAGCCTAGACCAGTACTATTCTCTCACATAATGAAGAGCATTGAAAAGGAGGGAAAATCTGTCCAATTGAACATACGCAAGTGACTGTCAAGAAGTAAAATAGAATCCTCTGAAACGATAGGAAACATACTGTTTGGATACCAGTAAAAAAAAAAAAGATAAAGGGAGAAAAAAATCTTTGTAGCGAAGGAGGAGAGATTAAAGTCCCCAGGAAACCCGCTATGTGTAGTAAAGGGGAATGAACTTATTTCCTACTTTAGACGTGAAGTTGAATAAGAGAAGGATTACGGATGGAAACTGATTTTCCCCCTTTTTACAGGTTGACGTTGAAGTGCAATTAGTTGAAGTAGCTGGAGGAGGTAAACTTTCCACAAAAAACGTGAACTTTCGAAATATTTTGGGTATGAGTTCTGTACTTTATTTAACTCACTACGCATGGACAAATAATGCTGTTTTATACTTAATAACGAGTTCCCACCAAATTGGACCAATTTTATGCCAAATAATATTTAACCTTATTATTAGAGTCATAAGTTTCAAAAACGTGCTTAATAATCTTTAAACAAATACAACAATTGATGAAGAAAGACTTTTTTTTTTAATTTTCAAGAAGGATAAAAAACTACATTTGTCAAATGAGTCTAACATAACCATACAAACTGTTTGTAAAACACAGTTTATAGAATCTATATCTTTATCATTTATAAAATGATAAATTACTTGATTCTTACTTTTTTTTTAAATATCCACAAGAAATATTTGTTCTTTCAAAAATGCACCTGAAATCTATATATACTTCAAATATGGGATAATTTTATAGTCCAATAGTAAAATATTGATCTAAAGTCCTATTTTTTAACTTTAGTTTATAATTTCAAAATATAATTTAAGATTCATACCAGGGCATTACTATTCAACCATTATGCAGGTAAATATTAAGACATCAGTAAATTAAGCGTAATGAATAGGGTAAAACAAATGGTGACAACTTGCAAATTAGTATCATTAATTATTCTTGAAAATGCATGAATCGAAAATATATCCCTTATGAATAAAAAGTAAAATATATAAATTATCATAGGAAAAAAGTAAGGATTTACAGTCAACACCTAAGAAAAAATGCTAAGGAATAATTATGATCTTAAAATAATAATTATAGCTAGCGTTATAGAGCTCAAGTGAAAATAATGTTTTAAAAAATCCAATAAATAATTGCTTAAGTACCAAGAGAGGGATATATCCTAGCCTTATATGTAATGAAATCGTGGTCAAAAACTTAAATAACTGCTAGAAGTATAAATTTAAGTAAATTATAAGCGTGATGAATAGAGTAAAACAAATAGTGACATCTTGCGATATTAGTATCATTAATTATTCTTGTGAAAATGCGTGAAATAGAGAACTATCCCTTATGAATAAAAAGTAAAATATATGAATTTTCATAGAAAAAAAAGTAAGGATTTACAGTCAACACCTAAGAAAAAATGCTAAAGAATAATTATGATCTTAAAATAATAATCATAGCTCGCGTTATGGAGCTCAAGCGAATATAATGTCTAAAAATCTAATAAATAATTATTTAAGTACGAAGAGAGGGAGATATCCTAACCTTATATGTAATGAAGTCGTGGTCAAAAACTTCAATAACTGCTAGAAGTATAAATTTAAGTAAATTATAAGCGTGATAAATAGGGTAAAACAAATAGTGACATCTTGCGAAATTAGTATCATTAATTATTCTCGTGAAAATACGTGAAACAGAGAACTATCCCTTATGAATAAAAAGTAAAATATATGAATTATCATAGGAAACAAGTAAGGATTTACATTCAACACCTAAGAAAATGCTAAATAATAGATATGATCTTAAAATATAATAATAGCTCGCTCTGTGGAGCTCAAGCGAACATAATTTTTTCAAAAAACTAATAAATAATAATTTAAGTACGAAGAGACGGAGATATCCTAACCTTATATCTAACGAAGTAGTGGTCAAAAATTTCACTAACTGGGGAGAAGAATAAACCTAAGTACATAAACCTTTCAAGATTGCATCAGTCCAATATTTTTTTTAATTATATGTAAAGTATCAGAAATTAAGGCTGTTTCTTTTTAATAATTAAATGTATCAAAAGGCAGAGAAAAGCTGTATATTGGAACATATGTGACTGACTGGTAAGAAGTAAAATAAAAACCATTGAAATGATAGGAAACAGACTGTGTGGACAAAGGGGGGAAAAGATAAGGGTAGAAAAACTCTCTCCGTTGCATGAAGAAGAGATTAAATTCCCCAGAAAAGCCCTTATGTGTAGTAAATGGGAAGGAACCTTTTTCTACTTTGGACGTGAATAAGAGAAGTTCCGATAGAAACTGATTTTCCCCCTTTTTTTCAGGATGATGTCGAAGTGCAGTTTAGGTGGAGGTGGCAAATTTTCCAGAAATAGCTAACTTTCGGAACATCTAAAAAGTGTCTTTTAAATTGGTAGGATAAGAGGCATAGACCTAAAAAGTCTTAATTGTGTCCTTTGTTTCACTCAGAGTTTGTGTTGCATTTATTCGAAAGTTTCTGAAAAATTAGACCAGTTTTATGCCATATAGTTTTTGACCTCAGCATTTGACTCTTAAACTTTTCCAACATGTTCATAAGATTCAAAGGTTTGCTTGAAAGAATATGTCGGGATCAGTGAAATTGTTAATTTTCCAGAGTTGTAAAGTACCCTATGAGGCAGGTAAAATTATGGTTTGTTATTTTGGCTGAGAATTATCTCGTACACTCTTAATAATTTGTTTATCTTCATACTCCTCTAAAGACTCTCGATACTGTGAATGCAGTTTAGAATCCCGTTGAATTCATTTTGAAAGGTAATTCAAAGTTTTCTTAGCTACGTTGAAATTATCGTTAAGTTCTTTCCAAATTTTTTCCCAGTAATTAATGGCAGTAAAGGAATAAAACTATCATTTTAACCCTGGAGTTATATAGAATTTGTTGTTAATACCGCTGATAAAATTTTCATTACAACAAAAAATAATCTATGATTAAATTTAAAATTATCACATAGATGCCTAATCTATTATTTAATCAAAGTATTAAAGAAAATTAGTAACTTAATATCTAAGTTCAGTGATAAAATGTATGAAACTAATGCAGATGATATTTAAATAATTTAAAATAGAAAATTATTAAATGAGATGGTTAAAGGAATGAAGTCATAATGCTAGAAAAAATATAATTTTCATCTACTTATAATGTGATAAACTGATAAACTTAATCTCCTGGTCTTAAACGGGGAAAATAGGCCTTGAAATAATTTCATTAAACGATCGAAAAGAGGGGAGGGGGAATTTTAAGCGTTTTGAAACTCTCTTTGAATTTTGCTAACTCTAACTCATCAACAATCCAATATGGATATCTCTATCCATTCCAGGTCCAACCACTTTATAAATTCGAGGACAGACGGACAGATAACTTAGTTTATTATTATATTGGGGATGTTTAGTAATTCTGGGTAAATAGCATAAATTAATACTGTCCCTGTCTCATAATGAAGAACATTGAAAAGGAGGGAAAATCTTTCCAATTGGGCATTTCTGAGTGATTGACAGAAGTAAAGTAGAATCTTCTGAAACGATAGGAAACGTATTGTGTGAGTAGGGAGAAAAAAATGATAATGGGTAGAAAAAAGTCTTTGTTGTCCGAAGGAGAAAAGATTAAAGTCACCAGGAAAGCCGTTATGTGTAGTAACTGGGAGGAAACATGTTTCTTACTTCAGACGTGAAGTTGAATAAGAGAAGAAGTCTCTCGAATAGAAACTGATTTTCCCACTTTTTACAGGTTGATGTAAAAGTGAAATTTAGCTGGAGGAAACAAATTTTCCGGAAACGAAGGAACTTTTGAAACATCTGAAAAGAGTCTTTATTTGAAACATAAGACACGTCGACCTAAAATATTTTGGTTTGTAATTTTGTACTTTGTTTTATTCACTACGCATAGAAAAATAATTTCGTGTTGTATTTATTTGACAGTATTAGCCAAAAGAAACAAATTTTATGCCAAATAGATTTTTAAATTATTATTTGTATTTTACAAGTGTATTCTAAAATAAATATAAAAGCTTTAGATAAAATGCCTAAGGAGTCTATATATTTCATAAATAACATAACTGGTTGTATGGTTGAACCAATAAATGGGTTGTCACAAGTATGTCTAAATTTTACCCCTCGTATATAACTGGGAACTGGATTATGAAGACTGGTGATAGACCATTACTATTCAACCACTACGCAGCACAAATATTAACACATTGCATGCGAGACACGTATTAGTACGTTTTCTGACGATTGATACTTGAGCGTGGGACACGTACTAAGAGATATATAGAAATGCATTTGAAGAAAGTTAAAACAATAATCCACCTACATAGTTTTGAAGTTCCGAGTAAAACACAAATTATTCATATAAGTTTACAATATGGAAGTTTAGTCCTCTAAGCGGTTCGCACGTACAATTCCGCCAAACCGATGATGACTTCAAAACGTACAATTTCTGACCTCCAAAAACGCTCCGAAAATGGATGTAATGTACATTTTTGCCAGTGCTTTCCCGCATGGAGTTTTGAGGTAGGAGGGTCAGGTCTATTGTTTAGGAACTGAACCCCTATTTCACTGACATTTCTTGAGGGATGCAACCCTACCCCCTGAGACACAAAGACGCTGATAGCTTTTCATGGCTTTGTAAATCTCTATATCGAAGTATTTCGTTTGCGCTAACATATGTATCTCTAATTGCACCCCTTAAATATCTTCGATGATTTTCGTAAAAAAAATATAAATAAGTCTCTCAAAGAATATTTTTATTTGTACTTTTAGAATCCAT
>CM063510.1:105658999-105681499 GCA_032207245.1 Pardosa pseudoannulata | reverse complement strand
TTTAATCCTGTTAGAAAAAATGATATTTGGAGAGCTCTATATACGCATGAGATTTATAATAAATTTAAACGGCCTAAAATTTCCCAGGTCATTAATTCACGTTAAGATGCGTAGAAGTAATGACTTCATACCAGTTAAGAAGGCAACTATGAACACTTTGTATGCGATACAAGCACTAGTTCCTTTTTCTGACGATTGATACTTGACCATGGGTTACGTGCTAGTACTGGTTAGTGTAACAACATGGTTTGTTTGTGGGTACAAAAATAACGGTATATACAGGAAAACGAAGCCGAATGTTCTTGTCTACTACATAGATTCTGAATAAATTTAGACAAATAAAAACTAGTTTTTACATTATTAGTTTTATGATTGCTCTTTTCATTTTTTTATAATGTAAAAATGTTTATAAATAGCATAATTTAAAAAAATTACAACTATATACTACTATTTCTATTTCATTTTTCATATTTACGATACTATTATAAATTTATCCAATAAAAAATATATTTTTTGTTTACAAAAATCTTATGGTTGTTATTTATATATTTCTATGTATATATTTGTTTATATATTTCAATATGAAATACGAAAAGTTGATCAAAATATTAAATAGTTTTAGATTTATTGAGATTTAAGTGAATAACTCAAATTTCCTCGCAAAACGCTTTCTCCCGGTACAATTTCGCTGCAAAACGTACCCGCACACAATGTGTTAAATCTGTTGAGTGTTGCAATAGGAGAGGAATATCTCGTACTTGATGATTGAACTGTGGAAAAGTAGATCTTAAAACCCTAGGCATCAATCGCTGGCGGACCGTGGCGTCTAACCAATTCCGGTGGAGGTAGCTTGTTAAGACAGCCTTGGCTGTAGTGCATTTAAAGAAGAAGTATACCAATTCTCTTTAAAATATTTTAATACTTAAAAGGCAATTATATATTTAAAAACTCTTTTATTTAAAAGAATACATATCTCCGTATCCTAGAATGGTAATTAAGATAAATATTAAAGTTTTCTTATATATGTAAAAACTTCCTTAGATTACGAAGAAATTCATTTATCCACCTACCGTATATTCCGATTTATAAAGCACACATGCACTTTTAAAATGCATTTAACAAATTTAAATATATTCGCTATATAATGCGCACAACTTTTATTTTCTTGTATAAATTTAAAGAAAGTACTGTAAGGATAAAAAAATAAAATGTTTCAATTTCAGCGAAATATTGATATAAACCCTGTTTAAATGAATTTTGATAAGTTTTAATATTACGTATGTGTGTAAATACATGGTAACTAATATGAAGCATTAAATATCCATTTCGACAATTCGTGACATATAGCTTGATCGAGGAGCGAGCCGGACATCCATAGAAAAAAAAATTCCGAAATGTGCTGAAGTTCAACAGCCATCAACTCAAAAATCGATGTCAAATAGCGAGGGGTACATTTAAATCCTGAACAACGAATGAACAAAATCAGTGACACAGTGATCAGCGATCACTAATGGGGATGTTTGAATGCCATCATAGTATAAGGTACATTGATTGAATCAAAGAAATATTTGAGATTGAAGATACCGATTACAAGTCATTCCGCTTCACTATTAAAAGACTGTGTTTCAAATATAAGATAAGATAGCAATCAAAATAAACAAGCTCCGGCCCCAACAATTGGAACGACCGTATAGGGAACAATTTCCCCTTTTATATTTAATAAATACTGTTTCATTTTACGAATACTCTGACTAAAAGTTATTCGTTTTAAACTTTACTCGCTTTGAATTTTGCTAAGCCTAACTCATCAAGAATCCAATATGGATCCAATATCCATTCAAGGTCTAACTGCTCCTTAAATTCGAGGACAGACGGACAGATGACTTAGACTATTATTACACAGAGGATGCATCAGTTACCGCAAACAAAGTACTTCGAAATAGAAATTTACAAAGCCATGGAAAGCTATCAGCTTCTTTGTACCTCAGGGGGTAGGGGTGTATCCGTCAATAAATGTCAGTCAAAGAGAGGTGCAGTTCTCAATAATCGACTGAACCCCCCTACCGCAGATCGTCCACGGGGGAAAGCACTGGCAGAAATGTACGTTACATGAATTTTTGGTGCGAATTTGGAGGTGAAAAATTGTACGTGACCATCAATTTAAAGACACCACCGGCTGAGCAGAAATGTATTCTTAGAGGGTTACATTTTAATCACTTTAGCTTTATATATTACGTTATTTGTTTGTTTTTGTGTTGTTGATGGATATTTTATCTAAGTTAATGGCGATAAATAGACTAAACGATGTCATTTTCTTCTGTTTTTGAATGATATGTTTCAATAAAGCTGTTGGTTTATACTTGATTAAGTTTACAGTCATAAATAACTTAAATTTCTTCTATTTGAGTCAAATTTAACATTATTTTGCATTTGCTTTAATTTTACTTCCTTCTATTTGAGTCAAATTTAACATTATTTTGCTTTTCCTTTAATTTTTCTTCCTTCTATTTGAGTCAAATTTAATATTATTTTACTTTTGATATAATTTTAACTTTCTTTACTTCTTTAAATGTTGTTTAGGGATATTCTGTGTAAATTAATTGTTAAAAATACTATATATTACTACCTGAAATCACAAACATTTTCTTAACCTTATGAAAGGGGCTCTCTGAAGATCTAATTCATCTGCGGGACACATGCTGTCCAAGCCCCTCTGGGAAGGTTAATAAAAAGTTTTTAATCCTGTTCTATAATCGTAAATAATATAAAATTTATCACTTTTGTTATACGTTTCAAGTTTTTCTACTTTAAAGCTATCAACAAATGTACGTTTTAAAATTTTCAGCCCTAAATAACGTAATTTTTATCCATAATGCTTCGAATTTCACATTATTCGATGCGAGAATATTTTATGCCTATATTTTAATCACAGACGCACTAAAATTTATTAGTTTTGCTGCATCTCAAACACGGCTCTCTAACCAAAACTTATCAAGGAAAATTCCTCTACGCTACAAAAGCCACCAGCACACATCGACAATCAACGGAACGCCCGAAGCAAACTTAATTTGGAACTCTAAATTACACGAGATTACTCCGCTGCGCATCAAAGAGCAATACTCCTTGCAGGGGCATTCATAAATAACCTGGAAAAAAATATAAATTTAGAAACAATCGAGTATTAAAAATCGTTGCATTTCCCTGGAATAACGGGTCTCTTGGCGACCGTTATCTGGAAACTCGGATTTAATTTAAGTTCGTTACGATGTAAAATAAATAAATTTTGTTCCGATCTTCTCCGGGAAACTGTACGTTGATCTATGTGAACAAAATATCAGATTATGGAAGTGGTTCTATCTTTTAGGCTTTTACGCCTCGTTGCCATTTTTAACAGTTATTATGAGGAATAGCAAGAATATTTTTTCGGAGAGGATTTTAAAAGTTAAAGAACAGTAAATTCCAAATCTCTTTATATAAATTCAGGGTTACCATAAAATAAGTTCTCCAGTTCTGAAAACTCTAGAATACGTTCTATTGGTCCAAATGCCTGTAAAAAATAATGTTACGTTGGTCTATTGCTTGAGAAAGAAGAAACTAAAACTCGTTAAGGAACACATAGAAAATAGGTCTTGATTAAATGATTTTATAAAGTTAAATAAATGCCTAAGGAATACAACTGGAATCAACTTATCATTTGTAGATCGAGGACTAATCTCGAGTTAGCGTCGGTCCTAAAAAATGGCGAAGATTTTTTTCAAAAGGGCTGGCATCCACAAACCGTGGATGCCAGCCTTTCACCTTCTACTCTTCTGGTAACAACCTTGTCCGTTCAAAAAAATCTGTCTCCTTGGGGAGAAAAAAAAAACAGGGGTCCACTCCAGAATGGCGGGGGGTCAAAATCCCCCAAACGAACGGACACCTCTATTGGCTGGGAGAAGTCCGAAGTTTCTCTGCAGTTCAAACCGGTCCTGCCAACCCCCATGTACCCGACGATGACCCACGGGAAGGGATAAAAAAGAGCTGAACCGAATGTAACTTCTTGTTACAATGCCATACAGTTGGAACTACAGATACTTCAAATAATGCACTAGACAATTATTACATAAAACGCTTTATTTCATAATTCCGCCTATAGGGGCACTGTAACACAAGAAGTATTTTTTGAGTATATTAAGTTAAGTAGAGCATTCGTTTCTTGTGTGCCCATCATGCCTCCGTTGCAAGAAAAGGAGCTACTAGTACAACTGTTTTAGCAGTATTGGCAGAACTCCGTTGCAGCTCTAAAATAGAATTTCTTCGTATGAAGTTCCTGTGAAGAGGTTCAATGTCTGCACTTCGAAAACTTAACTCAGCTGGACTTGGATCCTATGATTTACAATTCTGTATGGTGGTACTATGATATTTCTATAGTATGACATTTTACCTTGGAATAGAACTGCTGCCGCTAAGTCTTTAACCATATCCCCCAGCATTACTTATATGGTTATATTTGGGCTGAGAAACATGTGCTCAAAATCATTTTAATTTTAGTAATCCTATTTAGTAGTTTTTTATTGGTCTTTTACCATCTCGTTCTTTGGATCTACTGTAAAACTACAAAGTTCTAGAAAATAAAAAAATATTTTTTTCTTTGTATGTTTATAATAAGAATAACATCTAATGATCAATAGTGAAATTAATTTAGTAAATTTCAAAAGGATATAATTAGTGAAATTTAAAGGGTCAAGAATTTATGGATATTTATTCAATATTTATATACCTAAGTTAGGCACTTTTTCGTACGTTAAACTCTATTCATAGTTTATTTAATTCATACATTGGTTTAACTGTGAAAGAATGAATAAGGAAAGAAAAATAAAGGATTTTTTAAATAAAGTTTCTCAGGTAAATGAATTTTATTCTATATCATTAATTCTATTTTCTAAATCAGTGTATGCTGAATTTCCTACACTTTGTCTTACTTCAAAATAATCCTTGCTTTTGCGATATAACAAGTGAGAAATTTAAAAAGATACACTGTTTATGGACACTAATTGTACAGACCACGTGGTCATAAAACTCAGGTAAATAGAAATAAAGATCCGGGAGGGAAATTTCAAACTGATAGCATTGTTGTGACAAAAGTGTGTTCAATCGCCGCTTTGTTTAAAATTTTGTACTATTCAGGAGATAATTATCCAAAGAATTTAAGCCTATTGTTGCAACAGACTATCTTCCCAACAAAGGGTGAATTGAGACGCCATCTTTAAACTTATCACAATTTGTGTAGCGGTTTAAACTTTGAGCTCTTTGCAATTTTACTGTTTTATAAACATCGTGACTAAACAACGATTCTAAGTAATTTCGATTTTCGAGATTTGAAGAATTTAATAATAATTCTGGTCATTATTGACGTTTAAGATCCAAATATTTTAAAAAAGATTCTCCTCATATTGTGTATATAAGATCTCAAGAATTTAAAAAACATACCTCTCCTTTCTGGCATTTTGATTTGAAGAATTCATTCGAAGAATTTCCGGAAACAATTAGCCCTTGATATTTTGAAGATTTCAAGAAATTTCATTCTCTTATTCATTTCGCAAATATTTACAATAATTTAGAAAACTTAAACACTTGCGTCATCGAAATATTAAATATTCTACAAGCAACGTGAATTTAGAAGTGTCTACTGATTTTTCAAAGAATTGAAGAAAATAAGAAAGCCTATTGTCATTTTCAATAATTAAGATTTAAAGAAAAAGAAGAATTTAAGCCATTTAATATTACCGTCTAATATTCATTTTAAGAACTTTTACAAACTTTAAATATTCTTCTGAAAAATATGATTTTCTTCTTATTAACTTTCTTCCTTTACGGTATGTCCGACGCTGTATGCGCCTTTATTGTAGTATATTTCATCCTTCGTATTTACTGGTCGGTCAAATGGAAAGGGCAGAAATCTATAATCGAGGAACTGAATCCAGTAGATTGGATGGAAGATATTGAACTAGACGTTAACTACGACACCGCTACGGAAACGTCCGTCTACGACACTACGATGGAATCGACGGAAGTTGTTGATCTTGAAACTGACTACGAAACCGCTACGGAAGCCCCCGTCAACGACACTAAGACGGAAACGCTTGCAAGTGGCAGTCATGGATTCCAGTTTGCCCGGGCAGACGAATTGCGCTCGAGCATCAGTAGTTTGGACAGCGTAAAGTCGGAGAACCCTGATCTGGAAAATTTCCTCAGAGTCTACGAGGATTGGCAAGTTCTCTCTGATGCCTTTAAAAAAAAGATGGAAGAGGCCAACGAAGCCTTGGGTATCCTTGAGCAACTAGTTATCGTGAATCCTACATCTCCAACTCCAGAGCCAGTGATAAAAAAGAAAGCATCATTTAAAAAGCGATTGACAAAACAGATGAATCGTTGTTTCAGGCCTAAAGTTATACAGAGAATGAACATATTATGTGGCCTCTAATATTAATATATTTCAATACCATTGAAGACCATAAATTGAATCTAAATTTTAAAAATCCAGATAATTAAAGTTCCAACATGAACAATTTCTTTTTCAATATTGGATTCATTTTACCGGACTATAGTCACCATCCTCATCTGTTCGGCATAACGTTTTTCAAGCTTTGTATCTCATGAACATTTTCGCATACTAAAACATCTCAATCTTCACTCTTCGAATTCTGAATCTTCATAGTTAAAATAACAAGTCAACTCCGACAAACTCATCACCAAAACTGTTCATTTTTAATACTGAAACTTTAAACTTTTGACTTCTGTGGAACACACTACAAAGTTCTAACAAAATTCTAACAAGAACACACTACAAAGTTCTACAAAGTTCCAACATGAACAATTTCTTTTTCAATATTGGATTCATTTTACCGGACTATAGTCACCATCCTCATCTGTTCGGCATAACGTTTTTCAAGCTTTGTATCTCATGAACATTTTCGCATACTAAAAACATCTCAATCCTCACTCCTCGAATTCTGAATCTTCATACTCAAAATAACAAGTCAACTCCGACAAACTCATCGACAAAACTGTTCTTTTTCGACACTGAAACTTAAAACTTTTGACTTCTGTGAGACACACTACAAAGAAAAAACAGAAGCTTCTCTTACTATTGTGATATGGCTTCTATTTTGAAATATTGAATCTCAAATAAAATTTTTGATTTTCGGCAATAACATTTTTGTTTTCATTTTAAATCTTATACAATCGTTTCTTTAAGCCTTTTTATATAAACTAGTCCTTGGTTTAGAACTAAAGAGCATACGACGTATATTTACCATTCCGTAGCTACGGGTATCACACATTGTAGTACTTTTATTAAATTTCTTATACAGACTTTAATATTTTTAAAATTTCAAATGTATATATTTATAAATATATATATATTATATATATATAAATATATATATAAATTTATAAATATATATATTATATATATATATATATATAATATATATATATATATATAAATATACTATTTATATTATTATATATATATATATAATATATATATATATATATATCATAATATATATATATATATATCTAAATATATATATATATATATTTATATTTATTATTACATATATATATATATATATATATATATATATACATATATATACATATACATATATATACATATATATATAAATATACATATATATATATATATATATATATATATATATATATATATATACATATATATATACATATATATATATTACATTTATATATTAGATATATATATAACATATGTATTATATATATAATTATATTATATATATATATATATATATATATATATATATATACATATATATATATACATATATTTATATATATAATATATATTATACATATATATATATATAATATATATATATATACATAAATTATATGATATATATATATATATATATACATATATATATATATATATATATATATATATATATATTATATATATATATATATATATATATATATAAATATATATATATATTATATGTATATATATGTATATATATATATATATATATATATATATATATATATAAATATATATATATGTATATATATATATATATATATATATATATATATAAAGGAAATATACACCCAAGGAAGCATTTTGTGAAAATTGAAGAATTTTCGTTCCTTTACATGTTTAAAAAATTATACAGTTACGTATGTTTCAATTATTTTCCTGTGTGCTTTACATAGGTTCATAATTATTAATTTTTCAGTTAATAGGTAATATCTAAGAGTCATTCAAATTTTTTGTGATAATGAAGGTTCAATTTTTAATATGTGCTATAGTGCTTAATATTTTTAATGTTTGAAATATATATATATATATATATATATATATATATATATATATATATATATATATATATAAATTTTAGGTCCTTTTGTGTATGTTAAGAAATTATAAATATACTGTTAAGGGTGTGACATTTTTTTTCTCGTTATTATACATAGGTCCATAATTATTTATTTTTCAGTTAATAGGTAATATATAAGAGACATCAAAAATTTTTTGTGATAAAAAAGGCTGAAAGTTAAATGTTATATGTTATCTGTGTATTTTCAACACTCAATATAATTACTAGATTTTTGAAAAAACCTGTTATGGGTGGGACTTAGTTCGGAAATACTTAAAAAATCTTTTATTAAATCTACTCTTTTTAACAGTAAATAAGCATGGAAAAATGACTGTGCTGCAAAACATGGAATTAAAGTTGCGTTTTTAGCACGTGTACTTAAGCGTATATACTTTTGGTGATAATAAAAATGAAATTAATTGTCCTCACTAGATGGCATCATATTTCGATAACGAAAACATTTATAAACATAAGTACATTTGGTGCTGAATAAATGACTACTCAGTACTTTGAACTAGATAAAAATTTAACTTGAATTCAGCAGAACCCGACTAAAGTAAAAAATTCAGAAAAGCTACATGGGAAAATGAATATAAATAAAAAATGTGTCTTTATGTTTCATTTAGTTACACCACACCAGTAAGGTCTTATGAAGTTGATTTAAATATTAATAATTTAATGATTGCATAAAATATTAACAGTTAGCAAATAACGAACATGGTATTTTAAAATACATACCTTCACAGGGAACTTAACATTCTTACTAAACCCAAGAAAGCATTTTGTGAAAATTGAAGAATTTTCGTTCCTTTATATGTTTAAAAAATATACAGCTACGGATGTGACAATTATTTTCCCTGGTATTTTACATAGGTCCATAATTATTAATTTTTAAGTTAATAGGTAATATCTAAAAGTCACTCAAATTTTCATCAAAAAATATTGCTTTCACAATAAAATTAATAATAAACTAATGAAAATTCCTGTCGATTTTGTGCATGTGTTTTAGTGTCGTATTAAATTTTGTTAAGTTTGTTTTGTGATAAATTCCATGAAATATCTTGGACAAATATATTATTTCGAGAACAAGAGCAAATTCTTGAAACTACTTGTGTTATGAACGACATATAAACGTGAGGCAATTATTTTCTCCTAATATACAGGGAGCATGTTTTATAAGAGTAAATACAGTTATCTAAATTAAAGGTACGTCAGTAGTCAAATAATAATAATAATTCTAAAAGACTTTCCTCTCAAAGTAATTATGTTTAAAATGAAAATTATACTCAAAAGATATACGTCTTAAACAAATGTTCAGATTTTAATTTAAATTTCTAATTGTAATAATATATTTGTAAAATCGAAGGTAGGCGTTAATTGTGTCAGAAAAATTAGTTATTAAATTATTCAATAATTATAAATATTCTTGCAAAAAAGTACACCCCATGGTAGCACCAATTATAGATATGATTTACTCAGAATATTCTACATCAATGATTCCTCAGAACATATTTTAGATCCAGTGTTCTTTATATCAATAATAACGAAAATTACATTAACAAAAGTATTAAATTTACTTTTATTTTCACTTTTGTAGTGGTTTTTTAAATGTCTCCAATTGTAGGGAATTTATATATCGAATATTATGACCAATTTAGAATTTAGACATTCATTTAAATTTCAACAAGAATACTTCTCCATTCATTCTTCTTTTAACTTATCTTTTAATTCATTTTTTTTTATTTTTTACCTTAATTTATTTTTAACTTCTGACTCATGGTCTAGTCCTCAGTTAGCTATTTATTTCCTCCCTAGAACTATTGCCAGGTTTCAATCGGGTATTTTTTTTTCAAGGAAGCGGAGTCACGGGGGCTCCGCAGAGTGGACTAAGTTTCAGTCGCAGTAACTCATGAGTGATGGTTCTGAGTCCCAGGCTTGCGTCCGTCACCTCTATAAATTTCCTGTTCTCTTTCTGGCTTAACGGTCCTCGTCTATAAGTGCAACAAGCTAAATTCTCTGCTATTAGACCATTGTGACCCGAGTGGTTTGCAACACCGGCATGAGTATTCAGTAGTCTTACAAATACCTCTTCAGAACACACCTCTGCTGCGTTTGTCCGCAGATTATGACTGCAGTTCAAGGATGACCGGCAACCTGGGGTGATTCAACATTCGCGATCTGTCTACCTCCACTTTGAGGAGCCTTGAGTGACTCAGGGCTATATGGGCACAGATCGGCGCTAGATTTTCTATTCATTCGTTAACCCTCTAAGCGGTTCGCACGTACAATTCCGCCAAACCGATGATGTCTTCAAAGCGGTTGTCACGTACAGTTTTCGACTTCCAAAAAACGTTCCGAAAATGGATGTATTGTACATTTCTGCCAGTGTTTTCCATATGGAGTTTTGAGGTAGGAGTGTCAGGTCGATTGTTTAGGAACTGCACCCCTATCCCCTGAGGCACAAAGACGCTGATAGCTTTTCATAGCTTTGTAAATCTCTCTTTCGAAGTATTTCGTTTGCGGTAACAGGTGTATTTCTAATTGCACCACTTAAATATCTTGGATGACTTTTGTAAAAAAATATAAATCATTCTCTTAATAAATATTTTTATTTGTACTTTTAGAATCCATTATTTCTTATGGGATGATCTTCGAGATTTGACGAGCTTTATGTGTATTAAAAATTAACAATCTATAATGTCTATTTATATATCTATTTATAACCGGAAGTCAAGGGACAATAACGAGGGTGGGTTTCCCGTATTTCAATCTAGTCGACAAAGGGTGAGGTAAAAAATCATAGAACACTTTGGTCACTGACACAATAAAACTTAAACGTATTTTTTGGAGACTTCTTTTCCTCGGTGTGTTCCACTTGGAGGGTTAACATTATACATGTGATGAATATATTTAAACTCACAGTTTCCAGTGAAATTTAGGAAGCTTATGCCTCTGGATGACCAACCAAATTCGAAAAAGAAAAAAAAATGAAAACCCTTTATCGTAAATAGCTAAAAATGATTCCAAACTTTTGAATTGCATTTATGTAAATATTGCCAATGATTGTATAATTTTTGAAGACATTAAAAAATATCGAAGTTTTTTTTCAAAGTTTGAGTTTGTTTTATATCTATAGCTTGCGAAAGTTATAAGAAAAAGATGTAGTTTACCAATAGGAATATAATTCTCTATCAGATCTTAGACTGCAAAGGAAATAATTTTTTAATGAGCATGCGCTAAATATACCATATCTCTACTGAATATTTTTATTGCCAAAATAGAGAAAGTTACTCAAACTATAAATTTGGTTTATCCATAATAAAGCACACTTACACCATAGATTCCGAACAGGAACTAAACTTAATTTTTTAAAATAAGAACTTTTTTTAAGGTCTTGTAAAATATACACCCTTAAGAGATATTGAATTTGCGATACTTAAAATTCTCGTTTTAAATAAACTTTATAAATTTTAAGCAACATAGATTCATTGCCAAGATTTTTCTGATTATATCTTAAAAAATAATTGCATAAAAATTATTTAATATAAAATAGTTTAGAAGGAAATGAGATGCAATTTAAATAAATGACTAGTAATATTTTTCATCCTTATCTGTGAACTGCATCTTTAATATATGAATACAATTCTCTCATCTTATCTTTGGTATTCAAATTCTTACGCGTATATTTATTTCTCCAGTATTGGAACATATTAAGAGGAATTTTTATCCTTATCTGTGAACTGCATCCTCAATATATGAATACAATTCTCTTAAAACATTATCTTTAGCATTCAAATTCTTAAGCGTATTTTTATTTCTCCAATATTAAAACACCGAATGATACCCTAATGGTCAGGGCGGTGACTTTCGGCACCGGAGTTCGTGGGTTCGAATCCCACTATGGCATGGATGTTCGTAGCCGTTCGGAATCGGCTTTAAGCAGTAGGTCAAGGTCTCATTAGCTCTCGTGTTGCAAAAAGTAGACCGTAGCGCTCCAAAATCAAACCAAACCAATATTGGAGCACATTAAGAGGAATTTTTATCTTTATCTGTGAACAGCATCCTCAATATATGAATACAATTCTCTTACAACCTTATCTTTAGCATTCAAATACAAGAGTATTTTTATTTCTCCAATATTGGAACACATTAAGAGGTAGTTTTATCCTTTTCTGTGAACTGCATCCTCAATATATGAACACAATTGTCTCATGACCTTATCTTTGACATTCAAAATTTACTCGTATTTTTATTTTTTCAATATTGGAACACATTAAGAGGAAACAATGGTATGAATATAGCCAATATTCAACTGCAAAATTCGAATTTTCAAACAAAACATTGCAATACAAAACTATAGCCTCAGATCTCGAGTAACATATTTTATTATAAATTCTAAGCAGATAAAACTTTATGTAAATAAATAAATTATATTTTTGACTAAGTTGTTTTCCTTAAAGATCGTTCGCACGACCAATACCAAATTCCTTATTCAGTTTTGGAACTGAAAGAGATAAAAACTTGCATTAAAAGAAACGAGAAATTTTCTAAAACGTATAAAACTTGTGCTTACAAAATACAGAAAACCTCTTTTCCACCAATACTTCCTGTCAGGAAGTGCAGTATGCAGGAAAAAAAAAGCTAGAAAAATCTGCTGTTATTTGAATTCCTGTATGTATTTTTAACCATACACAGATAAAAATATTAAAAGCAAATCAAGGACGATGAAAAGGAAGTTGTTCTGTTTTCATCACGTCTTGGAGTTAGAATACTTTTATGAGAGACTACAACTAAAATCTAATCAGCGACTCTAAGGGAGCAAGAAAATGTCTTCCGGTTACTATGACAACCATCAAAAACCTTCTCCCATGTATTCCCCTCCCCTAACTTTCTTATTTTTTGTGTTACTCTTTATTTCTTAAAGTCTAGCCTGAAAATGAAAGGATGTATGTGAAAAAAGGAATTCAGCTCTCAATTTCTTTTTCTTTAGGGGAAGGAAGATTTAAAGTCATACATCGTGTGAAAAGTAGCTCAAAGTAACACCGAATACTGATACAAGAAAGCAATGACGGTGAAATGAAAGTGAAAAAAAGAAGAAATGATAATATCTATCAAGACTTTCACTTTTTTTTAATGCATTATGAAATATTTCTTTAAAACGCCAGGCAAAGAAATTGTAGTGTTTTATGAGGGAATAAAACGTAGGTGGTAATTTTGTATTAAAAAGTTTGTCTGCTAGATCATCAAAATATATGTTTAAATTCCGGGAAGTCTACAATAGAGTATCAAAAAAAAGGTAATTGGAATTTTTTTGTCACTAAAATAATCTCCAGTGTATGTGTGCATACATACATAGTCAGGGTTTCAGGTATGCAAAAAAGGCATTCTAGTCTTTGTTCAAACATTAGGAGTATAAAATTTTAGCCACTATATATGTATATATATATATATATATATATATATATAATATATATATATATATATATATATATATATATATATATATATATATATATACATATACATATACATACATATATACATATATATTTATACATATATATACATATATATATACATATATATATAAATATATATACATATACATATATATATATATATGTATATTTGTATATATATATATATATATATATATATATATATATATATATATATATATATATATATATATATATATATATATATATATATATATATATATATATATATATATATATATATATGTATATATATATATATATATATATGTAGGTATATGTATGTATATATATATATATGTATATATATGTATATATATATATATATATATATATATATATATATATATGTATATATATATATATATATATATATATATATATATATATATATATATATATATATATATATATATATATATATATATATATATATATATATATATATATATATATATGTATATATATATATATATATATATATATATATGTATATATATATATATATATATATATTTATATATACTTATATATATATATATATGTATATATATATATATATATATATATATATATTTATATTTATATATATAAACAATATACATACATATATAATACTTCACTTTTGCAGTTTCTAAATTCTCGTGTGCTGTCAAAGTTCCCTTAATCATTCTTTCAACTTCCGTTTTTTTAAAATCTGAGTTTTCTGATATCGACTTATATTTTCTTAATAGCTAGGGATTTTAAGTTATTTTATGTATGTAAAGGGTTAATTATTGTATAATGGACACTTTTTAAAACCAATGATAGTACTTACGTATGTTTATAAAGCTTAAAAGCTTCCTTTTAGTGCAAATATAAGCAAAGGAATTTTTCTCAATCTCGTCACAGTAACTATATTTTATGATTATTCGATTCTTCACAATCATTATACATTAAAATGGTAAAATTTTATATTCTAATAGTTTATAATTAGATATCAATTTATACATATTAACTGACATTTATACGTTTTTACACTTCAAATTCCTAGAACGTTCCATAAATTAAACAAAATGTTATTTACAATTTCGTCGAGCATATGTATTAACACATCATTTTAAAGGCAATTTTTCATTTCCTTTGAAATTTAATTACAACATGCCATCCTTTAGTGAATAATTAACCATATATTTAATACCATATATTTAACTAACAGAAAACTAAATAAATGTAAACATTTTGAAGCTGTATACTACACAGTAGAGAACTATGCTCGCCATATTTTTGAATGTCATGTTAGTTCTCTTCAGATACATTTTTAGAGATATATGCCTCATATGCCGTTGTGTTATGTAGGACTTTATATAGAATTTTAACTTTCTGAATATGAATGTTTACCGATATTTTTCCTTTACTGGTTATTTAAAATTCGGACTCGGGAAATCTTAAGTATTTAAATATATTTAAGTGTACTTTTTCTTTCAGCCTGTGCTTTCCTCGTATAGTTTTATTTTCTGGAAATATTTCACAACAGTGTACTCTATTTATTCTTAACGAAAAGCGATGAATGCAAATTAAGTCACTTTCATATACAGTCTTCTCCATTTATATTCATTCCAACTTCCCCGAAGATAAACAGTTATAAATATTAATTCATTTTTAAATGAAAATTTATGTCTACATATTTAATTATCATCTAATGTAAGTTTAAAAATATTTGCCATTGAAGCGGAGAATATTTATAACCTTTTTTCATATTTAAATATAGAAATTGTTAGGTTAAAAATGTTGCTCAGTTGCATGTTTATGTCAATGTTATAGAAAAATGATATTTTAAAATCATGGAAAGTACATAAAATTGAATTTTAAATATATAAAAATACGTTACAGTCAATCCATGTTTGTACTGTTTTAAAGTATTTAAACAATACATATAAGCCAATTTCTTATTTAATAGTAATGCTTGACAATGGAGAAATTTAAATATAGAAATTGTTAGGTTAAAAATGTTGCTCAATCGCATGTTTATAAAAATGTTAAATATAGAAAAATGATATTTTAAAATCATGGAAAGTACATAAAATTGAATTTTGAATATATATAAAAATACGTTACAGTCAATCCATGTTTGGACAGTTTTAAATATGACATATCTGTATTTGAATAATATATACAAGCCCATTTCTTATTTAATAATAATGTTTGTAAATGGAGAAATGTAGAGATTTAAATTTTAAAAAATAAAACTCTGAGCAGGAAATTTCAACTGAAATGTAAAATACTTAGACATATTTTGAAACATTAAACGTCTCTCTTATGCATTTCCAAAACATTCGTATGCTAATTATCCTACTGAATACTAATATAAAATTTTTAAAAACTAATATTTCTTCTCTCTTATTGTGGCATTTTAGCCGTTAAGTCAGATAATTTAGCCGTTAAGTCCAATAATTTTAGTTTAGCATTGTTATTGTCTGCCTATGTAAAGGGTCGAAAATTTGCTGATTTATCTTGAGACTTCTTAGTTTAAATAAGCTCTAATGGTAATATTATATAAATATATAACAGCATATATTAGACTGCAGTAATAAATATCCCCAAACTTTGTTATGTACTGAAATTTTGAAAAGTGAACAGCGAAGATTCCTAAACATCGGGATATGTCATGCATTTTCCAGTGCTAAGTGGAGTTTCAAAATTAATTTAATTTCATTTTGACCAAAATATTTAAACATGTAATATGTTATTAGCAATATCTTTTACATAAAATTAGTTGATTTGAGAATGGTTTCCTAAATAATCGCATTCATTTCATACAATAACCAGTTTTACAAGCTCTGTTATGAGTATGGTGACGATATTATATATTAAAAAACTATGTTAAAATAATATAGATTTTGTATGCTTTTTATTTTTAAAACAAAAAAAGTGTGTTTTAATCTAGACAGCTATGACTTGTATTCTTTTCCAGCATAATGAAAGCTCCAATTTTGATGATGAAACTTTTGAAACTTTTATTACCACACCAAAAAAAAATTATTAGAAAATACATAAACCTTAGATCTTTAGCATAAATAGCCAGACATTGTCTAGTGTTCAGCGTTCAGCGTCTAGTGTTCAGTTGCAATAATTTTAGTTTAACATTCTTACTGTCTGCCGATGTAAAGGGTCGAAAATTTGCAGATTTATCTTGAGATTTCTGAGTTTAAATTAGCTCTAATGGTAATATTATATAAATATATAACAGCATATATTAGACTGCAGTACTCAAATTTCAGCGTTTTAGGGTTAAAATCCTGAGGTGCCGAATTACAGCCAAGCAGACCTCGCAAATATCATTTTCTATAATTACAAATAATGTGGTTTATGGTTTTTCTTCACTGACCCTTAAAATAGTAAGAGAAAAAAAAATTTTGACTGGTTAAAAAAAGTCTTATATCCGTATGTGTGAGTACCGTGTAGTAAGTTCTACTGAAATATAAACGTTTGAGTGAGATTCATCATTGTTTATAAATGTGTATTTAGATGTTTGGCACCTCAGTGAAATACGTCATAGGGTGATGCGATTTATTTTCAAGATTTTTTCTGAGCTCAATACATAAGGTAGCTAAAATGAAAGTGGTAGATTCAATTAAAGGTATAGAAAATTACGTATGTTTCTATAAAGTATTATTGGAAATGATTCTGTAAATATCTGAATACTATTAACATATACTATGTATTCAGATTTTGATAGCGTTAGTCTACGACAGCGTAGAAGCCAGTGCAAAGTTACGTCCACAAGTCGCCAACATGCATTCAAACAAATATTAATGACGGAAAATATTAGTGTTGGAGAAATTTATCGTCGCATGCAATTTACGGCACAAAATGTATATCACACAAATTAGTATTCCAATTGTGTAGAAATTTTTTGTAAAGGATGAAGCAATACGGACGGCAGGACACGACCAAAGCAAGCACATGTGGTTATTACTCAGAAAGTAGTTGTAGCTGTAAATGGTCTTACAAAAATGTATATGAGGAGAGAACAAAGATTTTCAAACAAGAATGAAAACCAATATGTGATTGAAAACTGATTCCAAAAACTTTCCTGGAGTTTCTCTCCTCAGGGTATTCAGGGACCCCTGGGACTCCTATTTCAACATCCAAGGAAGTTATGTCTACTCTATATGCCATGTATCTATTACATTTTATCTTGTTAACTAACAGCATTACCATTAAACCATTTGTCGTTCCTACTGTTTTGCCACTTTCTTTTCGGTGACTTTTATAAATGATCTTGCTGTTCATTACTAGAGGATCTTTCACAAATTCTTCCTTTGATATACTTATAAATGTAATATAAATAGTTATTTAACTACTTCACTTACCTGTGCAAATAGGTAGCTCATATTAAAGTGGTACTGTCGTAATTGTGTCATTATGTTAAGGTACAGAAAGTTACGCATGTTTCTATAAAGTATTACTGGAAATGATTCTGTAAATATCTGAGTACTAAAAACATAAGCTATGTATTCAGATTTTGATAGCGTTAGTCTATGATAGCATAGAAGCAAGTGTAACAGAATAGTTGTATCATGGATGCGCCCACACGTTGCCAACATGCGGTCAAACTAATATTAACGTCGGAAAATGTAATTGTTGGAGAAATTTATCACAAAATTTATATCACACAAATTAGTATTCCAATTGTGTAGAGATTTTTTGTAAAGGACGAAACAATACGAACAACATGGCATGACAAGGACAAGCGCATGTGGTTATTACTCAGAAAGCAATTGCAGCTGTATATAGTCTTGTGAGAAATAATTGGTGTATCTCCACTCGCGAGAAAGTGGATGAAATCAATATGAGGAGAGAACAAAGATTTTCAAACGAGAAGGAGATCCAAACTGTCATTGAAAACTGGTTCCAAAAACTTTACTGGAGTTTCTCCACTCAGGGTATTCATGGACCTCTGGGACTCCTATTTCAGCATCCAAAGAAGCTGTGTGTACGCTATATGTCATGTATCTATTACATTTTATCTTGTTAACTAACAGCAATACAATTAAACCATTTCTCATTCCGACTATTGTACCACTTTTCTTCCGACGACTTTTATAAATGATCTTGCTGTCAATTACTAGAGGATTTCCCAAATTCTTTTTAATATGAAACAATACGGATGACATGCACCAGGACAAGCGCATGTGGTTATTACTCAGAAAGCAATTGCAGCTGTATATAGTCTTGTGAGAAATAATTGGTGTATCCCACTAGCGAGAAAGAAAGTGGATGAAATTATGAGGAGAGAACAAAGATTTTCAAACAAGAATAGATTCATCTGTCATTAAAAAGTGGTTCCAAACATTTTCCAGTTTCTCCACTCAGGGTATTCATGGACCTCTGGGACTCCTATTTCAGCATCCAAAGAAGCTGTGTGTACGCTATATGTCATGTATCTATTACATTTTATCTTGTTAACTAACAGCAATACAATTAAACCATTTCTCATTCCGACTATTGTGCCATATTCTTACGACTTTTAAAATGATCTTGCTGCAATTACTAGAGGATCTTTCCCAAATTCTTCCTTTAATATGAAAGCAATACGGACGCAGGCACGACAGGACAAGCGACATGTGGTTATTACTCAGAAAGCAATTGTAGCTGTATGTCTTGTGAGAATAATTGGTGTAAAAATGGATGATTATGAGGAGAGAACAAAGATTTTCAAACAAGAATGAAAACCAATATGTGATTGAAAACTGATTCCAAAACACTTTCTTCCAGTTTCTCTCACTCAGGGTATTCAGGGACCCCTGGAACTCCTATTTCAACATCCAAGGCAGTTATGTCTACCCTATATGTCATGTATCTCTTACATTTTATCTTGTTTACTAACAGTAGTAGCATTAAACCATTTGTCATTCCGACTGTTTTGACACTTTCTTTTCGGTGACTTTTATAAATGATCTTGCTGTCAATTACTAGAGAATCTTTCCCATATTCTTCCTTTAATATGAAACAATACGGACGACATGGCACGACCAGGAAAAGCGCATATGGTTATTACTCAGAAAGCAATTGCAGCTGTATATAGTCTTGTGAGAAATAATTGGTGTATCCCCACTAGCGAGAAAGTGGATGAAATTATGAGTAGAGAACAAAGATTTTCAAACAAGAATGAGATTCATGCTGTCATTAAAAAGTGGTTCCAAACACTTTCTTCCAGTTTCTCCACTCAGGGTATTCATGCACCTCTGGGACTCCTATTTCAGCATCCAAAGAAGCTGTGTGTACGCTATATGTCATGTATCTATTACATTTTATCTTGTTAACTAACAGCAATACAATTAAACCATTTCTCATTCCGACTATTGTACCACTTTTCTTCCGACGACTTTTATAAATGATCTTGCTGTCAATTACTAGAGGATCTTTCCCAAATTCTTCCTTTAATATGAAACATTACGGACGACATGGCACGACCAGGACAAGCGCATGTGGTTATTACTCAGAAAGCAATTGCAGCTGTATATAGTCTTGTGAGAAATAATTGCTGTATCCCCACTCGCGAGAAAGTGGATGAAATCAATATGAGGAGAGAACAAGAACCAAAAAAATAAAAAAAACAACAAAAAAAAAAAGAAAAAAAAAAAAAAAAAGAAAAAAAAAAAAAAAGAAAAACAAAAAAAAAAAAAAATAACAACAAATAATAAAAAAAGAAAAGAAAAGATTTTTCAAACAAGAATGAGATTCATGCTGTCATTGAAAACTGGTTCCAAAAACTTTACTGCAGTTTCTCCACTCAGGGTATTCATGGACCTCTGGGACTCCTATTTCAGCATCCAAGGAAGCTGTGTCTACAATATATGTCATGTATCTATTACATTTTATCTTGTTAACTAACAGCAATACATTTAAACCATTTCTCATTCCGACTATTGTGCCACTTTTCTTCCGGCGACTTTTATAAATGATCTTGCTGTCAATTACTAGAGGATCTTTCCCAAATTCTTCCTTTAATATGAAACAATACGGACGACATGGCACGACCAGGACAAGCGCATGTGGTTATTACTCAGAAAGCAATTGCAGCTGTATATAGTCTTGTGAGAAATAATTGGTGTATCCCCACTAGCGAGAAAGTGGATGAAATTATGAGTAGAGAACAAAGATTTTCAAACAAGAATGAGATCCAAGCTGCCATTAAATTGTGGTTCCAAACACTTTCTTCGAGTTTCTCCACTCAGGGTATTCATGCACCTCTGGGACTCCAATTTCAACCTCCTACACAGATATGTCTAACCTATTATTTTATCTTGTTTATTAACAGCAGTATCATTAAACTATTTGTCATCCCGACTGTTGTGCCAGTTTCATTTCGGCGACTTTCATAAATGAGCTTGCTGTCAGTTAATACAAGCTCTTTTCAAAATTCTTTATTTAACATATTTATAAATATAGCATAAATAATTAATCTCTGTGGCAGTAAACGATTACTTCAAGTCATTCTCAAGTAATTCAAATATGTATTCTCCATACTCAAACTTGGAAAATGAATCCACAGAAAGGATTAAAATCAAGTGAAAAAGAATATTCTTAAATATTCATTAAAACATCACCCAAGACGTTTTTGCATTAAAGATATATATTTGTATTTTATTTCTTTATCAAATTCCTGCCTTATAAACGAAGCAAAAAATAGTAATTTCAGTTCTCTCGTACCTTAAAAGAAACCAAAGCAAAGAAAAATTATTCCTAAAGACTTTTATACCTAAGACTTTGTCATTCCACTACACGATGTAAAAAATGTAAAAAATAATCAACGACTCCCACACAATTTTACGTGCACTCCGGAAGAAACACTCTACTTCGCAGCTGTGAATGAAACAAGTGCTCTTTTTCAAGTTGGAGGGAAATATCAAGCAAAAGTGTTATAAACAAGCTTCGCCTTTCTCTTCTCTTTAAAATATTTTACCTTTTTTTTTTCTTAAATTTTGGTTACTTCCATATTCTCTAAAGAGGGGAAGAGACAGCATAACCCGTGTGTTTGATTTTATTCAGCATGGAATAAAACTTGCAAAGGGATATTGTAAAAGTTGCACATAAGGCGATGTTAACAATTGAGTGGAATTTTTATTTTAAAAAAGTTCTACTTCACATTTTTATTATTAAAGAAGGTTATTTATTTGTTTTTATCTTTTCGTTCCAAAAAATGCCGTTGGTTGAATGTCAGAATTAGCCCAATAAAGTTTGAAACATGTAACGTTGTAGCTAAATATTTTCAAATTAATGTTAGATTTACCCTTTTTTGTGAATTCTAAGTGCATTTCTAAGTTCGAAAATATATTGTTTTTGAGAACGGAAAGCCAGATTTGTTTGCAAATTGTCTTTCTTGAGAGCACAGAATTATAAAATAAGTTTTTGGCATTGTTATTTGTACATTTTCATTTTATATTTGGAGAAATTTTGCCATTTATAAATATAAAATAAATTACATAAATTTAAAAGAATATGCAAAAACAATTATTAATTATGGCCATATGGATGCTATAAATTCATGCAAAAATACAACACACACACACACACAAACATATATATATATATATATATTTTTA
>CM063510.1:105611499-105653999 GCA_032207245.1 Pardosa pseudoannulata | reverse complement strand
ACCAAACTAAACAAAAAGCTCTACCATGTCATGACACAATAGAAAAGGTTTTAAAAATAATTAGGAATTCCCATAGAATTTCCCATTTAATCCGAAGGAAACAGTCCACTTCGAAACCGTAAACGAAACAAGTGGACTTTTTCAATATGGGAAAAAATCCCAGTGATAAATAAACAAGATTTTTTATAAGCCTTTTTTAATTTGGGATTCTACTTTATATTTTTGTTACTTCCAATCTCGTGAGATGGAGGAAATGAAATAACCTATCTGTTTGTTTTCGTTTGAAATGGGATAAACCTTTAAGAGAAAGAGAGAAAGTGGCACATGAGTTGATAATAACACACAGAGGCACACCTTTAAATAAGTTGTTTCGAATTTTTTCCTCCAAGCAAAGGGTTTTTATTTCTTTTACAAAATATTGTTGAGCTCATGACGAACTTTTTCATAGTAATAGTTTAAGAATATAAATTGGTAGGAAAATTTTTAGATTAATGTAGAACTCTTTTCTGGCGTGTGTTTGTATCTAAGAAAGAAAAAAAAATAGTTTCATGAAGAAAAATAGTTTTTAATACTTTGTTGTATGTATGTTTTCAGAAACATACACAACAAAATAATTCTTTTTGATAAAATAACAATAAATTTATTTTTTAGAGAATTTATATGATCTTTATTTGAATAAGATGATTTGTTTTTGCAAAAAAATACGATTCTTAAATATTAATTCTTAAGTATTCAATTTATAGTAAAAAAGAAATTGTGTTGTAATTACACGGTTATATATATATATATATATATATATATATATATATATATATATATATATATATATATATATATATATATATATATATATATATATATATATATATATATATATATATATATATATATATATATATATATATATATATATATATATATATATATATACATACATGTATATATATATCTGTATGCGTGTGTACATATTTATTCATAACTTCTTAAATATTACGCCATTTTTCTCCCTAGTTTTAATCTTGCAGGCCTTGCATTTCTACATCCTGTGTTCTTTTTCTCTCGCAAAATCTGTACAAATCTGACAATGTTTAAGGTTAGGGGCTCCAATTTTCAAATTTAATATACTTTTACTTTTTCCTTTTTAAATATTAAACATAATTTTACGTAAAATAAAAACTAGATGTGTTCTTTTTCTAGAAAGCAATAGAATACACTACTCTTAGTAGCTTCGTGTTATCAAATTTATGCTGTTAAGGATGTTTTAATAAATAAGAATGAAAATGAAATCTGGTCTATATTTCCTGCTACAAAATCTCAACAGTTTTTTCTTGCCTAGTGTCCAATCATTACCCCGTCAAAGTAAAAGTAGAATAAAGACTATTCTTTGGTGTGTAACTATTCAAGAATTGATTGAAAAATAATTCGAAAATATAACCATTTGAATAACCAAGCAAAGTTATAACTTTTTATTGTTAAGTTAAAAGAAAAGTACATTATAGGTTTGGAGTTTTCTGAATATTTTAACTTCGCAGTTTTACCACTCTGCGTTAAGAAATAAGGGCTACTATAATATCTCGGGAAATATCTTTTCTGCACATTTGAAAGTGGAAAATGGATGGTTATAAATATGTATGTCTTAAATATTAATCAAGGTATTTAGCAAGATTTATTTTCCTTAAACAAGAACCTACATTTCTATTTGTATCTTTTTATTTTTAAGATAAAATAAAAGTACATTCTACATTTGGAGTTTTCTGAAT
Organism: Pardosa pseudoannulata; assembly: GCA_032207245.1. Taxonomy (NCBI): domain Eukaryota; kingdom Metazoa; phylum Arthropoda; class Arachnida; order Araneae; family Lycosidae; genus Pardosa; species Pardosa pseudoannulata. The sequence continues at coordinate 105,652,239 of CM063510.1, read as the reverse complement.
ATTTTAACTTCGCAGTTTCACCACTCTGCGTTAAGAAATAAGTGCTACCATAATATCTCATGAAATATCTGTTTTTGCACATTTGAAAGTGGAAAATGGATAGATAAAAATATGTTTTTCTTAAATATTCATAAAGGTATTTAGCAAGATTTATTTTCATTAAACAAGAACCTACATTTCTATTCCATGATGATATCCCTTTCTTATTAAGTCCTACACCACGCAAAAAACCCAAGAAAATAATTGTGTTTCTTCCTCTATAGGAAGGAAGTAAAACGAAAAAAGATAAAATATTCATAGATTGTTATTCCACAACACGGTCAAAAGAAAATTGTAATAACTAATCAACGAATCCCGTAAAATTTTTAGTTCATTCAGGAGGAAAACACTATACGGTGCAGCTGTGAACAAAATAAGTGTCCTTGCAGAAGGTGGCGGAAAATATTACGCAAAAGTGTTAGAACAAGATTCTTCATTTTTTCCCCCTTTTTTTAAGTCACTAGTTTACATTTTGTTTTTGTTATTTTCATTCTACTTTTTAAAAAGGGAATGAAATAACCCGTGTTTTAGTTTTCGCTAGGGATGGAATAGTACCACGGGAGAAGAATAAGAGAAAATCTCACGAGATCATGTTAACAATGGAGTGTATCTTCTGAAAGAAAGTTGTTTGGAATTTTTTATTCTGAGCGAGATTTGTTAAGTTGTTATTGTTTTGCTGCCATGAAAAAGATGATGTCGAGCCGGCGTTGGATTTAGCACGATAACATTTGAAGAATGCAAATTTGTAGTAAAAACTTTTCTGAATTTGCATTGGATTTACTCTCTTTCGCTGATGTTTGTGTCTCTCTGAGAGTGAGAGAAACTTTTATTTTTTTTTTAAATAAAATTAGACGGTCGTATTTTCACAATTGTGTATTGGAATATACTTTTTACTTGAAAAGAGATGTAACATATTTCAAAGAATACATCTTACTAATATATTGAAAAAAAAATTTTACATTTTAAAATTTTGAGAAATCACCTCTGTGACTTGTCTGAAAGAGGAAAATAGATGAATATTAAATTTAATGTTAGATATTTATTAAAATATTTTTATCGTTAAATACGAATATAATTTGCATTTCATTGAAACATTTTGCCCTTATATATATATATATATATATATATATATATATATATATATATATATATATATATATATATATATATATATATAAATACATATATATATATATATATTACATATATATATATATATATACATATAAATATATTTTATATATGTATATATATATTATATATATATATATATATATATATATATATATTTATATTATATATAATATATATTATATATATATATATATATATATATATATATGTATATGTATATGTATATATATATATATATATATATATATATATATATATATATATATATATATATATATATATATATATATATATATATATATATATATATATATATATATATATATATATATATATATATATATATATATATATATATATATATTATATATATATATATATATATATATATATATATATATATATATATATATATATATATATATATTATATATATATATATATATATATATATATATATATATATATATATATATATATATATATATATATATGTATATATATATATATATATATATATATATATATATATATATATATATATATATATATATATATATATATATATATAATATATATATATATATATATATATATATATAGATATATATATATTGCGTGTGTATGTATTTATGCCTAACTTCTGAAATATAATACCATTTTTCTCCCTAGTTTTAATCTTGCATGTCTTGAATTTTTGCACTCGGTGTTAGAGCTTTAATGCACTTTTCCTTTTTCTCTATTAAATAGTGTGTTAAGCATAATATCATGAAAATTAAAAACTAGATGTTATTTTTTTAGAAAGCAATAGAATATAATACTTTGTTAGTTTTGGGTTACCAAATTTATGAAAACACTCTACGGTGCAGCTGTGATCAAAATAAGTGTCCTTCCTGAAGGTGGAGTTAAATATTAGTCAAAAGTGTTAAAACAAGATTCTTCATTTTTTTTCCTTTTTTAAAGTCACTAGTTTACATTTTGTTTTCGTTATTTTCATTCTACTTCTTAAAAAGGGAATGAAATAACCCGTGTTTTAGTTTTCGCTAGGGATGGAATAGGACCACGGAAAAAGAATAAGAGAAAGGCTCAGGAGATCATGTTAACAATGGAGTGCATCCTCTGAAAGAAAGTTGTTTGGAATTTTTTATTCTGAGCGAGATTTGTTAAGTTGTTTTTGTTTTGCTCCCATGAAAAAGATGATGTCGAGCCGGCGTTGGATTTAGCACGATAACATTTGAAGAATGCAAATTTCTAGTAAAAAGTTTTCTGAATTTGCATTGGATTTACTCTCTTTCGCTGATGTTTGTGTCTCTCTGAGAATGAGAGAAATTTTTGTTTTTAGAAGAAAAAATAAAATTAGACAGTTGTATTTTCACAATTGTGTATTAGAATATAATTTTTGCTTGAAAAGAGATGTATCATATTTCAAAGAATACATCTTACTCATATATTGAAAAAAGTGTTTTTACATTTTAAAATCTTGAGATATCGCTTCTGTTACTTGTCTGAAAGTCGGAAATAGATGAATAGTAAATTTATTGTTATATGTTTATTAAAATAGGACGTCAAATACTTTTATCGTTAAATACGAATATAGTTTGCATTTCATTAAAATATTTTGCTCTTATTAATTTATACTCCCTATAAAAGAGAAAAGAAAAGAATTTGTGTTAACGTAAGAATATATAAATCGTTATAAACCGAAAATATTATTTTTTTAACTGAAAATTATTTTAAACGAAGATTTATTTTTATCTATAAATTATTTTAATCAAACGCATGGTGTAAAGAAAAATATATAAAATAATCAGCAACTTTCGTAGAATTTTACGTTCATTCAAAGGAAGCATATCACCTCCTACAAAAAATATGTACCCTTAGTGAAATTGGTGAACAGAAAGAAAAAAAAGTGCTATAACAATTTTTTTCTTCTTGTTTTGTCGTAATTCCTGAGTTGCATCTCAGTGAATTTCTTCCTTCTTAGCAACTGCCCTTTCACCTTTTGTTGCCGCGTGATCCCTTGTCAAGGTCGCACTTGAAGGGGTTATAGCGCGGCAGGAAGACCAGTACTCGTGAACTTGTAAAGGAGATGTAGTGTGTGTATGGCGTCCTCCCAATAAAGGTTTTCTGATGGAATCAATTTTTGTTGTTAATTTTCCATACGGTCCACTTTGATTTCCTGAATTACGGCGCTCCACTTCTATTTTATTTTTTAGGGGGGTTACGTTATATTCTTGTGTAATTTTCGTTTCATTTTGGTAGGACAGGAAATATACGATATAATTCGCATTTAGTTTTCACCAAGGAAGGGATAAAACTTGCATAAAAGAAAGCATCCCTTAAGATGATGCTAACAGCGAGGTGGAACTTTTTAAAGAAAGGTTCTTTTTTATTCTAATCGAAGTTTGTATGCTTCTTTTTGACTGAAAGGGATATATAATGTCGAGCCATGGCCGAGTTCAGCATTTTGAAGCAAGAATGAAAATTTAGAGTAAAAAGTTATTGAAATTATATTGAATTTACTGTACAACACCGGTGTTTGTGTCTCTTATAAAAAGAGAAGTTCTTTTCCGAAGAAAAGTCGAATTAAATATTAATGTTTTATCTCCATAGTAATACTAATATTTTAACATATTTAGACTAATAATGTTATTTTCTGATATGTATTATTTACACAATACTTTTACATTATACATTACACATTAGATATTGCGCAATAATTTCTATATTGTATCTTGAGCGATTATTTCAAATATTTAATTTTCACATATTTTTTAACTATATTATGTAACTCCCATATAGGTGGCCAATAATACTCCCATTAGAACACAACACAAATATCACATGCGTTACTCGAGAATAGAACAATGCCTTTAAGGGGACGCAAATACATTTGTAACTATAATATCCGGGCGCAACTACATAATTTACATCAATTTTAAGTAATTTTAGATATATTTATATTACAATACATGTTCTAACGCCAATATTCTATCAAAAAACTCCACGAAGACTAAAATATTTTTAACAAGACAAACGATTATTCCAAATTTTAATTTCTAGTAAGCAACTCTAGAAATGCAAGTTCATTTAGACTTGTTCATGGTAATAGTCTCCAAAGAGGCATTAAACAAAATTAATAATTTTTTAATGACTTTTTACAGCGATTATTTAATATCATAATATAGGTGAAAAGTATTATAGAAAAAGAGGATATTGATTTCAGGAATTTGAGCAAAGCCAGGTATCTCAGTTAGTTAATCATAAAAGTATTGAAAAAAAAATTTGCTTTCAAATTTTGTGAGATTCATTAATCAACCATTGTAAGAAATTTCAACATGGGGGAAAATAAATGGATAATATAAAGTATATCTTAAACAACTATAAAAATATATCTGTAATCTTTTTTTATGCTTAAACATACTTCTATAATTCACATCCATTAAAATGTATTCTCTTTATGAAATTCCAAGCGCTATAAAATAAAAAAAATTAGCTCTGTAGTCATATAAAATGAAGCAAAGCATAAAAATAAAAAAATTTCGATTTCTATTGAAAACAAAATATTTTGTCATTTCACTACACGTTGTGAAGAAAAATGTATTAAATAATGAACGTCTCCCGTACAATTTTACGTTCATTCAAGAAGATAGAAAGTATTCCTCAGCTGCAAATGAAATAAGTGTCCTTACTGAAGGTAATAGAAAATTATTAACAAATTTAATTCATTTTTTTTTCTTTTGAGGAACCATTTTAATTTTTATTTGGGTTCCTTTCATTCGTGTTACAAGGGAGGAAGTGAAAGACAGTGTTTTAGATTTCACTAAGAAAGCCATAAGATTGCTACAATAGAGAGACCAGAACCTGAGATAGTGTTAACAATGGATAGCATCTTCTTAAAGAAAGTTGGTTAGGATTTTTATACTGAGTGATGTCTGTTTTGTTTTTTTTTTTGCTGATTTTCTGAAATAAATAATCTGGAACCAGCCTAAAATTTAGAAGGATGGCAATTGAAGATTGCAAATTCGTAGTACAATATTTTTTTCAAATTAATATTGGATTTACTCATTTTTTCTTTTGTGTAAACATGTTTTGCTATAATAAGAGAATCTTGTCTCAAATTTCCAGAAACAATGATGGGTTTGAACTTTTTCTTGAGAACTTTTTCTTTTTATTCTTGAGATTAGATTATTGATAAATGGTATTCCCAACTGCATAAAAAATTATTTTCACATTCAAAAATATCAAGAAATCAACTACTTTTGTATATTTTAATGTAGGAATTAAATGAGTAGTTTAAAATTATTCATAATTAATTATAAAAATATGGAGCTGGTCAGATTTTACAGATTTTCATACTTAAAAGTTTTACACCGATTTTTACTCTTAAACATATTTTCATATTTCAGTTCTATTATTTCCTTGTAAAAATTCACACCCTGTAGAAGATATAAGAAAATAGATTTAGCCCTCTCATCTCATGAAAGGTAGTACAACGTAAAAATAAGAAGACTTAAAAAGTTGTTTCACACCGAATTTTTATCATTCCACTACAAAGTGTAAAGGAAAATGTATAAAATAATCAACGTTTCCTGCACAATTTTATGTTCCTTTTGGAAGAAACACTCTGGTGCTGCGAATGAAATAAGTGTCCTTACTGGAGATGATGGAAAATATCAGGTAAAAGTGTTATTATAAGTTTCTTACCCTTTCTCTTTTTTAAAACCGGTATTTTATTTTTTATTTGTGTTCTTTTCCTTCTCCTTGGGAGGGAGAAAAGCCAAATCTTTTAGTTTTCTCTAGGACACAAATAAGACTTGCAGCAGGAGAGAGGATAAAACCTGGGGGTGATATTAAGAGTGGATTGGAAATTCTTAAAGAAAGTTAGTTGGGATTTTCATACTGCAAGAGGTTTGTTTATTTGCTTTTCTATTAAATATCTTAAAATTAATTTTACACCAACTTTGGACTTAGTGGGATGATATTTGAAGGATGCAAATTTGTGGTAAAAAGTGTTTTCTTCGGATTAATGTAGGATTCACTCACTCAGTGTCTCCCATACAATTTTATATTTTCTTCCGGGGGAAACACTCTAGCGTATGCTACGAATGAAATAAGTGTCCTTACTGAAGATGATGGAAAATATCAGGTAAAATGTTATAACAAGTTTCTTAAACTTTCTCTTTTTTAAAACCAACATTTTATTTTTTATTTGGATTCTTTTCCTTCTGCTTAAGAGGGAGAAAAGGAAAGCCAATTGTTTTAGTTTTCGCTAGGACACAAATAGGACTTGCCAATGGAGAGATAATGAAACCTGGAGTGATATTAAGAGTGGATTGGAGCTCCTTAAAGAAAGTTAGTTGGAATTTTCATACTACACGAGGTTTTTTTATTTGCTTTTCTATCAAATTTCTTAAAATTAATTTTTACCAACTTTGGACTTAAAGGGATGTCATTTGAAATATGCAAATTTGTGGTAAAAAGTTTTTTTTTTTGTTTTTTGTTTTTAAATAATGTAGGATTTTCTCACTCAATGTTTCCCTTACAATTTTATATTTGTTATATTTTCGGATGAAATATTCTAGTGTACCTTGTGAATGAAATAGTTGTCCCTAATGAAGATGATTAAAAATATCAAGCAAATATTTTATTACAAGTTTTTTAGGCTTTCTCTTTTTTAAAACCATCATTTTATTTTTTTTTTAAATTTTGGTTCTTTTCCTTCTCCTTAGAAGGGAGAAAAGGAAAGCCAAATCTAGTAGTTTTCTCTAGGACACAAATAAGACTTGCAACAGTAGAGAGAGAGTGACTCCTGGGGTGATATTAAGCGTGGATTGTGTTTCTTAAAGAAAGTTGGGATTTTCATACTGCACTGTATTTGTTTATTTGCTTTTCTATTAAATATCTTAAAAAAAATTGTGTCAATTTTGGACTTAATGGGATGATATTTGAAGGAAGAAATTTGTGGTAAGAAATTTTGTTTTCGGTTTAATGTAGGATTTGCTCATTCAATATTTCCCGTACAATTTTATGTCTTTTTTCTGAAGAAACCCTCTACTGTATTCCATGAATAAAATAAGTGTCCTTACTGGAGATGATGGAAAATATCAGGTAAAAGTGTTATTATAAGTTTCTTACCCTTTCTCTTTTTTAAAACCGGCATTTTATTTTTTATTTGTGTTCTTTTCCTTCTCCTTGGGAGGGAGAAAAGGAAAGCCAAATCTTTTAGTTTTCCCTAGGACACAAATAAGACTTACAGCAGGAGAGAGGATAAAACCTGGGGGTGATATTAAGAGTGGATTGGAAATTCTTAAAGAAACTTAGTTGGGATTTTCATACTGCAAGAGGTTTATTTATTTGCTTTTCTATTAAATATATTAAAATTTATTTTATACCAACTTTGGACTTAGTACGATGATATTTAAAGGATGGAAATTTGAGGTAAAAAGTTTTTCTCTTTGGATTAATGTAGGTTTTAGGTTTTACACACTCGTTTTTTAAACAAAAATCTGTTATAATGAAAAAATCGTGCCTTATATTTCAGGAGGAAGACCGTCTTGGACCGTTATGCTGAGATTTGCTATTTATATATGAATATAAATAAATAAGCTTTACATTCTTTAATATCAAGAAATCCTCTACACTTGGGTGTTTTATCGTAGAAAATAAAGGGATAATAGAAATTATTTCTTAAGCAGTTATAAAGATAAATTGCTTTTTATAATCATTAAACAGAATATAATCCTATTATATTACAATACTAGCATATAGCCCGTCATATGACGGGATCAGTAAAATTTTTAATTTTCTAGAATTGTAAAGTAACCTATAAGGTAGGTAAAAAAATGGTTTGTTTTTTGGATCTGAGTTATCTGGTACACTCTCAATAATTTGTTTTTCTTTACTGACCTCATGTTAGTTGCCAACCTTACTTTATCTTGTCATAATACGTGATAGGATGGACAGCAGAGGTTGTAATATTGACAGTGATTATTTGGTGTTATATATGAATGATGCCCAAAATTGAGTGAATCGATTGAAACCCGAGTAGTTATGTATAAAAACAAACACACAAACGAACAAACTTCTTAATTTTCAAAGATATATAAATTAAACGCTAGATATTTATTAGTCGGGGAAATAGACTCCTAGACTTTTATGAAAAAAAATTTTTGATTCAATTGTTGAATTTATTTAGAAAAATAATTTAAAGTTTTCTTAGATACTTCGAAATTATTGTTAAGTTTTTTCCAATTTTTTTTGGAAGGAATGAAACGGTCATTTCCACTACATCCTGGAGGTATATAGAATTTGTTATTAATACCGACGATAAAATTTTCCTTAAACAAAAATTAATCGGTGATTAAATTTAAAACTATCACATATGTACCTAATCTATTATTTAATACAAATATAAAAGAAAATTATTTACGTTATATCTAAGTTCAGTGATAAAACGTATGAAAATAATGCAGACATATTTAAATCATTAAAAATAAGAAATGATTCAATGAGATGGTTAAAGGAATGGCGTCATGATGCTAGAAAAAAATGTTATTTTTACTTATTTATTATGTGATAGATTAATAAATTTAATCGCCTGCTCTTAACCGGGGACAATAGAGCTTGAAATAATGGCATTAAACGTCCGAAAAGGGCGTTCGAAAAGGGAGGAAGGGGTGGATTTCGAACTCGCTTTGATTTTTTAACCCTAACTCATCCAATATCCAATGTGGTTGCCTTTATCCATTCCAGGTCCTACTGTTCATAAATTCGAGACAGACGGACAGACAACTGAGGAGATTATTATGTATGGGATAACCTCCTTATAAAATTTCTCACCATACAGGCTTGGTTTGGCTTGGTTTTGGAGTGCTACGGTCTACTTTTTGCAACACGAGGGTTAATGAGACCGGGACCTACTACTTAAAGCCGATTCCGAACGGCTACGAACATCCATGCAATAGTGGGATTCGAACCCACAAACTCCGGTTCCGAAGGCCAGCACCCTAACCATTCAGCTATTGTTCGGCACCATATAGGAAACACAAGAAAATAAATTCAGTTCTCTCATTTCAAGGAAGCAAACATTAAAAATAAGACAACTCCGAAAGTTGTTTTTAACCGAATATTTTATAATTCTACAAAAAGGTGTAAAGACAAATGTATAAAGTAATCAACATTTCATGTACAATTTTACGATCATTCAAATGTAACTATCTATAGTGCAGCTGCAAACGAAATAAGTGTCCTTACTGAAGGTAAGGGAAAATATCAGGGAATAATGTTATAAAAAAAGTTTCTTCTCTTTTCTCTTTTTTAAAGCCATTATTTTATTTTTATTTAGGATCCTTTCATTCTTCTTAGAAGAGGGAAAGGAAATTCAGGGTTTTAGTTTTCACTAGGAAAGCAATAAGACTTGCCACAGGAGAAAAAACGTAACCTCAGTTGATGTTAATAATGGATTGGAGCTTCTTAAAGATAGTTGGTTGGTGTTTTATTTGATTTTTTAGTAACTTAAAAAATAATGTTGATCCGTCTTCAGGGTTCACATGATAGCATTTGAAATTCAAATTTGTGATAAAACATTTTTCGAATTAAGGTTCAAAAACCCCCCCCCCCCCCCCCCCCCCCCCCCCCCCCCCCCCCCTCACCCATCCCCCCCCCCCTAAATAACCCCCCCCCCCCCCCCCCCCCCCCCCCCCCCCCCCCCCCCCCCCCCCCCCCCCCCCCCCCACACTTATAATAGGGTTTATTTGCTGCTTTGTTTATGTATCTCTCTTATAAGTGAATCTTGTCTTATATTTTCTGGAAGAAAGGTAGATTTTGATCTCTATGTTTTTTAGATTTGCGTAGTAGATTATATTTTTAGTATATTTAGAAAAAAAAAAGTTTTTATAGTTTAACAAATGTCGGTTATTCGTTAATGTTAGCAATATGAAGTGCCTCGCCCTATTTTTATTTCATTCGTTTCATCCAAATATGCATTCGGCTTAATTTTATTTGGAACTTAGCAGAATGAAACAGTGTTTATGCAAATATATTTTAATGCTAATTTTGAGTTTTACTGCGGAGTTTCACTGCTGTATAGAAGTAAGTGTTGTGTGTTGTTGGCTGCAGATCGAATGTAAACACGGTGATTGTTCGGTTAGCAGTAGCAAGTGTTGCTCACAGCAGTGCTTTAATTTGTAAGTAACAGAGGTACGTTTAGTTTAAATAATAAAAAAGATGTTTTAACGAAGCCCTTTGGACATATCATATTTTGTATAGTGCACCAGTCACATACATCAATTTTACTGCTATCATTTACACAACTCAAATTTGCGTTAACGGTAGGAAAGGTAAAAAAAAATAATAAAAGATTTAAATAATAAATAAGGTTTTTTAACGAAACCCTTTTTATTTATCATATTTTTTTATAGTGCACCAGTCATATACATCAATTCCACCGCTATTATTTACATAACTGCATTCTGACTTTACCGATAGGAAAGGTAAAATAAATTTATTTTTTATTGCAATGAAAATTTTATCACCGGTATTAACTACAAATTTTTGTCATAAAAGTCTAGGAATTTATTTCATTTACTAATAAATATTTAGTGTTTAAGTTATATATCTTTGAAAATTAAGAAATTTATTCGTTTGTGTTTTTGTTTTCTATACCTAACTACACGGCTTGCAATCGATTCGCTAAATTTTGGACAACCAAAACACAAAAAAACAAACCATTTTCTTACCTACATCATAGGGTACTTTACAATTCTGGGAAATTAAAAACTTTACTGATCCCGTCATATGACGGGCTATATACTAGTATTAAAATATTTATAAAAAATATCACTCTAAATTTATTTTTTAAAATTAAACAGGTACCTGCACTTTTATTTTTTCGAAATCTTTCTACCTTATTAAATTCTGGGCTCTTTAAGGAGATGAAAAAAACAATATTCTTATCTCGTGAAATAAGATAAAACGTAAAAAAATCTACGAAGATTGTTTTAAGCTGAATATTTTGTCATTTCCCTAGACGATGTAAAAATGTAAGAAGTAATCAACAGCTTCCTAAAAATTCTTTCTTTCATCCCACAGGAAGCACTCGACTGAGCATCTGCTGCTGAAATAAGTGCCCTTACTGAAGATGGTGGAAATATCAAGCAAACGTGTTATAACAAGTTTCTTCATCTTTTTTCTCTTTTAAGTCTTGATTTTTTTTTATTTTTGGTCCTTTCATTCTCTCTAAGCAGACAGATAAAGTAGAATTAGTTTTCGCTAGGGAAGAAATAGGGCTTACCACGGAATTACTATGTGCTGAACTGATATCGGTAATACTGAATATTTTGTGATTTCACCTAGACAATGTAAAAATGTAAAATGCAATCAATGATTTCCTAAAAAGTGTTTCTTTCATCCCATAGGAAGCACTCGACTGAGCATCTGATTCTGAAATATGTGCCCTTACTGAAGATGGTGAAAATATTAAGCAAACATGTTATAAAACGTTTCTTTATATTTATCTCTTTTAAGTCGTGATTTTGTTTTTTTTTAATTTTGGTTCTTTCATTCTCTCTAAAGAGACAGAGAAAGTAGAATTAGTTTTTGCTAGGGAAGAAATAGGGCTTACCACAGAATTACTATGTGCTGAACTGATATCGGTGTGACTGAATATTTTGTCATTTCCCGAAACGCTGTAAAAATGTAGGAAGTAATCAACAATTTCCTAAAAATTCTTTCTTTCATCCCACAGGAAGGACTAGACTGAGCATCTGATTCTGAAATAAGTGCCCTTAATGAAGATGGTGGAAATATCAAGCAAACGTGTTATAACAAGTCTCTTCCTTTTTTTTTTCTCTTTTAAGTCGTGTTTTTTTTTTGTCCTTTCATTCTCTCTAAAGAGACAGAGAAAGTAGAATCAGTTTCCTCTAGGGATAAAATAGGGCTTACCACGGAATTACTATGTGCTGAACTGATATCGGTAGTACTGAATATTTTGTCATGTCCCCTAGATAATGTAAAAATGTAAGGTGCAATGAACGACTTCCTAAAATTTGTTTCTTTCATCCCACAGGAAGCACTCGACTAAACATCTGATTCTGAAATAAGTGCCCTTACTGAAGGTGGAAATATCTAGCAAACGTGTTATAACAAGTTTCTTCATTTTTTTCTCTTTTAAGTTGTGTTTTTTTTTTGTCCTTTCATTCTCTCTAAAGAGACAGAGAAAGTAGAATTAATTTTCACTAGGGAAGAAATAGGGCTTACCACGGAATTACTATGTGCTGAACTGATATCGGTGATATTGAATATTTTGTGTATTCTCCTAGACAATGTAAAAATGTAAGAAGCAATCAACGACTTGCTAAAAATTCTTTCTTTCATTTCACAAGAAGCATTCGACTGAGCATCTGCTACCGAAATAAGTGCCCTTACTGAAGGTGGAAATATCTATCAAACGTGTTATAACAAGTTTCTTCATTATTTTTTCTCTTTTAAGTCGTAATTTTGCTTTTTTGTTTTTGGTCATTTCATTCTCTCAAAAGAGGCAGAGATTGTAGAATTAGTTTTCACTAGGGAAGAAATAGGGCTTACCACGGAATTACTATGTGCTGACTGATATCAGTGTGACTGAATATTTTGTCATTTCCCGAGACGTTGTAAAAATGTAAGAAGTAATCAACAGCTTCCTAAAAACTCTTTCTTTCATCCCACAGGAAGCACTCTACAGAGCATCTGCTGCCGAAATAAGTGTCCGTACTGAAGATGGTGGAAATATCAAGCAAACGTGTTATAACATGTTTCTTCATTTTTTTTCTCTTTTAAGTCATGATTTTTTTTTTTTTTTTTTGGTCCTTTCATTTTCTCTAAAGAGACAGAGAAAGTAGAATTAGTTTTCACTAGGGAAGAAATAGGGCTTACCACGGAATTACTGAACTGATATCGGTGATACTGAATATTTTGTCATTCTTCCTAGACAATTTAAAAATGTAAGGAACAATCAAATAAACCTTTTAAAACCATTTCATTCTTCTTTAGAGAGGTGGAATGGAATAACCCGAAATTCAGTTAGCTAGGGAAGAAATAGGGCTTACCACAGAATTACTGAACTGATATCGGTGATACTGAATATTTTGTCATTCTTTCTAGACAATTTAAAAATGTATGGAATAATCAAATACACATTTTAAATCCATTTCATTCTCCTTTAGAGAGGTGGAATGGAATAACCCAAAATTTAGTTAGCTAGGGAAGAAATAGGGGACAAGGAATTACTATGTGCTGAACTGATATCGGTGATACTGAATATTTTGTCTTTTCCCCTAGACAATTTTAAAATGTAAGGAATAATCAAATGAGACTTACTATGAGGAAATGAGACTTACTATGTGAATTCTATATGCTGTACTGATATTTATGATATTCTCATTTTCTCATTTTTCTAGATAATGTGTAAATGTAAGAAATAATCAATGATTTAATTAAAATTATTTTCTTTCATTCAACAAAAAACACTCGAATCTGCATCTGTAAACGAAATAAGTATCCATATTACAGAGGTTCAGAAATAACAGGCAAAAATATTGTTACAACAAGTTTATTTTTCTTTTCTCTTTTTAGTCATTATTTTGCTTTTTATTTTTGTTTCTTTGATTTCCTGTTGGAAAGAGAAATGGAAATAACCCTTGCTGCAGGGGTTAATCTGAACAAAATATGTTTTAGGTAGAGAAAGAGTGCCGCGCACAAGATGGTATAACATTGGAGTGCAGCTTCCTAAAAACGATGATGTCGAGCAGTGTTACAATACTTAAAACGATAACTTTTAAAAAAAATATTAATTTCTCTGATGTACGTATCGTAGAATCTTCACCTAACATAGCAATGTAGGAAAGATAGATTTGGTCTCTTATGTTTCATAAATTGTGTTTCAGAATATAATATTTTGATTTAATTTTTTTTTATATTTCGAAGAATACTTTTTATTTTTAAATTTATAGAAAATATTACAAATTAATATTCCTTACTGCCGACTCCTTTTAAATCCTTTTCATTCTCCCTTAGAGAAGTGGAATAACTCAAAGTTTAGTTAGCTAGGGAGTAAATGAGACTTACTATGTGATTTTTATATTCTGTACTGATATCAGTGATACGGAATACTTTATCATTTTCTAGACAATGTATAAGTGTAAGAAATAATCAATGATTTCCTTTAAATTTCTATATTTCATTCCACAAAATACACTCGAATGTGTATCTAGAAACGAAATAAGTACCCATACTACAGGGGGTTGTAAATAACAGCGAAAAATATTATTATAACAAGTTTCTTTTTCTTCTCGCTTTTTAGTCAATATTTTGATTTTTATATTTGTTTCTTTGATTTCCTGTTAAAGAGAGGGAATGGAAATAACCTGTGCTTCAGTGTTCAACCTGGACAAAATATCTTTTACTTTTGGGGGAGAGAGAAAGGCGCACAAGATGATGTAACACTGGAGTACAGCTTCCTGAAAACGACGATGCCTACAGCGTTATAATACTTAACATTATAACTTTAAAAAAATACAAATTTCTCTGGTGTACGTATCTGGTGAACGTATCGAAGAATCTTCTCCTAACTTACCAGTGTAGAAAAGATAGGTTTGGGCTCTTATGTTTTTTGAATTGTGTTTCGGAATATAATATTTTGATTAAATATTTTTTTCATGTTTCGAAGAATATTTATTGTTTTTAAATTTATAGAAAATATTACAAATTAATAATCCTTACTCCCGACTCCTTTTAAATCCGTTTCATTCTCCCTTAGAGAGAAGGGATAGAATAACCATAAATTTAGTTAGCTAAGGAGTAAATGATACTTACTATGTGATTTTTATATGTTGTACTGATATCAGTGATACTGAATATTTTTTCTCACTTTTCTAGATAATATATAAATGTAAGAAATAATCAATGATTCCCTTAAAATTCTCATCTTTCATTCCACAAGAAACACTCGATTCTGCATCTGTAAGCGAACTAAGAATTCATATTACAGAGGGTCAGAAATAAGAGGCAAAAATATTGTTACAAAAAGTTTTTTTTCTTCTCTCTATTTAGTCAATATTTTGCTTTTTATTTTTGTTTCTATGATTTTCTTTAGGGAGAGGAAAGGGAAATAACATGTGCTTCAGTGTTCAATCTGCACAAAATATGCTTTAACAAGGGAAAGTGACAACAGCACACAAGATGATGTAACATTGGAGTACAGCTTCCTAAAAACGATGATACCGAGCAACTTAACAAGATAACATTTTAAAAATAAGACCATTTCTAGTGTACGTATTTGGTGAACGTATCGTAGAATCGTCTTTTAGCTTAGCAGTGTAGGAAAGATAGGTTTGGACTTTTATATTTTATGAATTGTGTTTCGGTGTATAATAGTTTGATAAAAAAAAGTTTTTTCATATTTCGAAGAATACTTATTACTTTTATATTTATAGAATATATTACAAATTAATATTTTCTATAAATTTAAGTATTATAAGTATAACCATATAAGTAATAAGTATAAAAATTAAATAGTCATAATAGTTAAAAGTAATATCTATAATAGTTTATAAAAATGGGTATAAATAAATAAATATACCCCCTATAGTATGGCACAATCGATACTTTCTTGTGAAATGAAAGATAATGTATTTAAGAAAATCATTGATTATTTTTTACATTTATACAATGTGTAGAAAAATAAGAAAATATTCCGTATCATCGATATCACTAGAGTATATAAGTAATAAGTATAATTATAAGTAATAGTTTCAAATCTTGGACAGTATAGTCTCTTACGTAATTTAACGTGAAAATGGAAGGTACAGAAAGTAGGTATGATTTAATAAATGCTAATATAGTTTGCCTAGTTTCTATTTCCGTTAAAGAATCAACTGCATTTCTTTCACTTTAAAATCTTCTATCTTTATTAAATTCCATGCTATTTAAAAGATACAAAAAAAATTGATTATTCTCATCTCCTGATAGGAAGCAATGAATAAAAAATTTCATAGGTTGTTTTAAATGAAAAATGTTGTCATTTCAGTACTGGATGCAAAAAAAAATGTTAAAAATAATCAGCGACTCCTTTACAATTCCTACGTTCATCCTGAAGAAAACACTCTACTTTGCAGCTGCGGACAAAATAAGTGTCCTTACTGAAGGTGGTGAAAAATATCAGGAAAAAGTTATAACAAATTTCGTCTTCTTTTTTCTTCTTTAAATCCTGAATTTGCTTTTTAGTTTTGCTCCCTTTCATTCTCCTTTTGAAAGAGAGAATGAAATAACCCGTGTCTTAGTTTTCGATAGAAATGAAATAAGACTACAGAAGTAAGAGAAAAGCTCATGAGATGCTGTTGACAATAGAGTGGAACTTATTAAAGAAAGTTGTTCGGGATTTTTATCATGAGCGAATTATTCTTATCTGCTTTTTTAAATTTTTCTTTTTGTAAAAGCTAATGTCAAACCAGCGTCGTATTTAATATGATAATGTTTGAAGAATGCAAATTTCTAGTATAAAATATTCTTGTTATTGATAGATTTATCCCCTCTCCCATTCTTCTCTTTCTCTTACTCTCTGGTATGTATGAGAATCATATAATCTTACTTTTAATTTCTAAGAGGGAAGATAGAATGGGTGATTATTTATTTAAATTGTGTATTGAAATATATTTTTGTTTGAAAATCATATTCAAATTTATTTTCCATTTAAAAAAATATTTTGTTTCATATATTTTAAAGAATAATATAGTGCTTTAAATAAATTATACAATAGTGGTTTTCTATATAAATGTATATGCTTATATTATTTGTTACTTTTAATATTTGAAATTAAGACTTCTGTCTGTCGTTGAAGCTACTTTTTTCTGAATATAATTTTATTCTAAGAAATAGACAAATTCAAGTTCAATTACTAAATTTCTTTTATATATTTGTTTGAAATTTTATACAAAAATTATACACAAAAAATATATATATGAAAAAAATTACGTATATTTTAAAAAATTATTAGATTTTAAATATATATATATATATATATATATATTTATATATATCAAAATATATATTATTACATATATACTATATACAATTTTATATTAAATTTATATATTCTAAATGTATATATTGTTATATATTTATACTATATATATATATATATATTATATAATATAGTTCATATATATATATATATATATATATATATATATATATATATATAAATATATATACTATATATATATATATATATATATATATATATATATATATATATATATATATATATATATATATATATATATAAATATATATATATATATATATATATATATATATTATATATATATATATATATATATATATATATATACATGTAATATTTAAAATTGCGAAAGAGTTTTAAATCCTTTTTTATGTTTTATTTTCAATGTTACTTAAACATTATATAGTGCTTATTATTGCAGAGAAATTTTGCTTTATCAATTAAAGAATATTTGAGTATTTTGTTTAGGCTAAGAGTGAAAGCGTGTGAAAGAGAGTGGTTCTAATATTATAAAAATACATTTTAAGGTAAAAACAGAATTTATATAAATTTTTATCTCTTGTTGCTATTTATATTTTTAAAACGGTTGCACGCAGTTCATTTTTAAACTTTTTCTCCGTTATCGTTTCATGTTTTGATCCTTATAATACTACAAAATATTTAACCCTTTCTCGTGATCTGTGTCCTTCAAAAAAATCTTTCGTTTTGGAAGAAACCCTTTCTCACGCTATTTCTTTTTCAAATAAAAATCGATACGAAATAAATGTTCAAAACTTTGCACAACATGTCCAATTAAGAAACGCAAGAAGCAGCGAACAAATTCTGGATGACAAATATCACATATTTGCCCCATAATGGTTGCCTTAACACTCCCCATAAAGGCGTCCCGGTACACTTTTAAGTCCATTAAGTGCGGCAAAAGGCCAAGAGCTCTCCCTCATTAATCCACTTCACAACACTGTTCTGGAGGCGAAAGTGCGAATATATATCGGCACACAAACGGATTGGTCGTCATTAGGAGCATTCGAGCAAGTCTTTTCTGCCGGATCCCGGCAAACACACACTCACTGACATAATTAATTCCGGAGTCGCATTTCTGGTGATGCATTTATAGAGCTCTTCGGTTGACTCTTATGTTTCCGGATGTGTCTATAACTTTGGTTAGCGATTGGCCAACAACTCGGTAACTTGATTACAAGTGTCGCCAGAAAGACGGGCACACGAGTAGTTATAGTTAGGGCTTGCTTTGTAGTGATCCATTATTGAGTAAATTTCCATATTACATTTACTAAAAATATTAGAATAACAGTGTCCCATATCCTCGACACAGATGATTAAATAATTATTTTTATATATACTTCATTCAATAATTTAAGACTTCTTCATCCCTATGTATATAAGGCATTCGTAATGTCATGCCGGTGATAACTAAATTGTATATCAATTATACTAGCAAAAATATTGATTTTAATTTTTCTTTAAAAGTCCCTTTTAATCTCGACGTGTCTACATTTTGTCTTGTATTATATTTGTACCCAGTTCATTTGTAAAACCCTTTTGTTATACACTTACTATGCTTTATTTTTATTAGCTATTTGTTTTGTTAAATTAAATTAATTAATTCCAGTTAACACAAGCAATTTAACCAAAAGTCAAACCAAAAGTCGTATTCTACAATTCCGTTTGAATTACGTTTCTTACTAGTTTGCATTATCATTCTCCAATATTTTTCCTAGACTAAATTTTTAATAATTTGTAGATATTGGGTTTGTAATTTTGTAAGCTATTCAGGTATTAATTGCTCTTATGGGCAGTGATAATAATTTACAAACAGGACATTTATCAATGCCCTGTTTGTAACCAAATTTTGATTGATCTCATAGTAAAACCACTACTCTGTCGTCTCAGCAGTTAGAATTCGGAGCCCGAATATATATATTTTAATTAAAATATATTTATTATGTTGTAGCATACGCATGTCATTCATTCATTAAACTCTCATAATGAGTGAGTAATCTGTAGCTATTTCCAAATTAAGTACTAATGGGACAGGATCTACATTTTAAAGCTGATTCTAAACTGATACAAATATCGATGTTAGAGGAAGATAAATGCTTGAAAATTTAAAGCAATATACTGATAATAAAACGGCAGAACATGGAATCAAAAATTTCAGAGCGCTATATATTTTCTGCTATTTGAAATAAATAACTTAAAATACGAAAGATTTTAAAAGATAAAATAGAGCTAAAATGTTACATTATCGAGTTTTATAATCCGTAAGTTAAGAAAAGAAACGTAATATTGAAGGTAATAAAAAATCGCTAGAACACACTCAGTGACATAATTAATTCCGCAGTCGCATTTCTGGCGATGCATTTATAGAGCTCTTCGGTCAACTCTTACGTTTCCGGATGTGTCTATAACTTTGGTTAGCGATTGGCCAACAACTCGGTAACTTGATTATCAGTGTCGCCAGAAAGTCGGGAACAGCAGTAGTTATAGTTAGGACTTGCTTTGTAGTGATCTATTAATGAGTAAATTTCCATATTACATTTACTAAAAATATTAGAATAACAGACTCGCATATCCCAGACACAGATATCGTCGGTATCATGTTACAGAAATTAAGGAAATTATATTGACTGTGCATATTTTAATTTGTCGCATAAATAATTATTTTTATATATTTCATTCAATAACTTAAACCTTCTTCATTCGTAATGTCATGCCGGTGATAACTAAATTGTATATCAATTATACTAGCAAAAATACTGATTTTAATTTTTCTTTATAAGTCCCTTTTAATCTCAACGTGTCTACATTTTGTCTTATATTATATTTGTAACCAGTTCATTTGTAAAATCCTTTTGTTATACGTTAACTGTACCTAATTTTTATTAGCTATTAATTTTGTTAATTTAAATTCATTAGTTTCAGTAAACACGAGCGATTTTACCAAAAATCAAACCTGGTTAAGCTCGTATTATACAATTACATTTGAATTACCTTTCTTACTAGTTAGCATTTTCATTCTCCAATATTTTTCCATGGCTAATTTTTCAATAATTTGTAGATATTGGGTGTTTAAGTTTGTAAGCTATTCAGGGATTAATTGCTCTTATGGGAAGTGATGGGCATTTACAAACAGGGCATTTATGAATGTTCTGTTTGTAACCAACTTTTGATTGTTCTCATAGTAAAACCACAACTCTGTCGTCTCAACAGTTAGAATTCGGAGCCCGAAGATATATATTTTAATTGAAATGTATTTTTTATGTTGTAGCAGACGCATGTCATTCACTCATTAAACTCTCGTAATGAGTGAGTTATGGGTAGCTATTTAATAATTAAGTGCTAATGGGACAGGATCTACATTTTAAAGCTGATTCTAAACTGATACAAATATCGATGTTAGAGGAAGATAAATGCTTGAAAATTGAAAGCAATATACTGATAATAAAACGACAGAACATGGAATCAAAAAATTCTATAGCGTTATATATTTTCTACTATTTGAAATAAATAAATTAACATACGAAAGATCTTAAATAATAAAATAGACCTAAAATGTTACATTATCAATTTTTATATTCCGTAAGCTAAGAAAAGAAACATAATCTTGAAGATAATAAAAATCGCTAGAACACACTCAGTGACATAATTAGTTACGGATTCGCATTTCTGGCGATGCATTTATAGAGCTATTCGGTCGACTCTTAAGTTTCCGGATGTGTCTATAACTTCTGTTAGTGATTGGCCAACAACTCGGTAACTTGATTACGAGAGTCACCAGAAAGACTGGCAGAGGAGTAGTTATAGTTAGGACTTGCTTTGTAGTGGTCTATTATTAAGTAAATTTCCATATTACATTTGCTAAAAAAATTAGAACAACAATGTCCCATATCGTCTACACAGATATCATTGATATCATATTACAGAAATTGAGGAAAACATATTGACTGTGCATATTTTAATTTCTCGTATAAATAATTGTTTTTATATATTTCTTTCTGTTCGAGTTTTGTTTAGTTTTTTCGATAGATGGCGATACTGATCAAGGTTTCTGGAATGCAGTAAGAGAGGTGTTACTAGTGAATGTTTATGCCGACGTGGAGGAGTGTGGTTGCTTTCGAGAGGTGTTTGGAGTGACTGCAACTTTCTGGCTTGTGAAATTTCCTTTACTGAATTTTATTTTACAGTTTATGTAATTTTATTAGTGAGCTGTTTTCCTTAATATCAAGTGCTATATATTGTGCTTAAAGTTTGTCATACCTGCGCTTCAGTGCCACGACATTTAACCTGACTGAATAAATTACTGTCCATTCAAAAACGACGTCTGTTTTTTTATTCAGAGAGACATTTACAACACATTTAATAACTTAATGCTTTTTCATTCTTATGTATGTAAGGCATTTGTAATGTCATGCCGGTGATAACTAAATTGTGATTATACCAGCAAAAATACTGATTGTAATTTTTCTTTAAAAGTCCTGTGATATTATTGTCAAAATTGATAAAATTGTCGTCAAATTTTGCGATAACATATATGGCATGATGAGATACTTCTTAAGAGCTTCAAAGTCCGAAAATTATCCTGTCTAAGTTGTGAACGTTTTGCTAATAAATCAGTGTTTTTGAGCCATGTTTTCCAAAGTCTATTCAGTTTCCAAATTCACGAGAGAAGTAAGAGACAATGTAGAATTTTGAAGTTTTCTAAAATTGAGCCGCGGTAGCTCAGTCGGAAACACACTCGTAACTGGAGGGTTACGGATTCGGAGCCTGAACCTGCCTAAAATCCTCCGTGTTCGTTAATAAAAGTGACTGGGGCACTTAAAATACGTTTGTGATCCCAATGTCCTCCAAGTTCTCAATCAATATCTCTGGAGATCGCAGGCCAAATCTATGGGTCTTCTGCTTGGTCCGTGATTCTTAATTACGAGGATCTAATTCAGCAAGAAGTCGTACTTTCACCCTTAAGGGGCTAGTTAAAACGAAACACGCACACTTTTGCCTTAATACGAGTAGCTTATGGCTGAATCGTGCTTGCTTTGACCAAGTGGCATAAGACAACAACAACACTGATTATCATTAGGAGAAGAAATGGTCGCTCGATATTTCCAAACTGTAACACAGAGTTACAGTTCATCAACGCCAGCACGAAGCGGACCTAGAGGTGAAAGCGAAGTGAGTGACCCTTCTTCAATCCCATTGGTCAAGAGGGGTTCATAACCACGGAGTAGCCATCTTCGCCCAAGGCAACCCTGTCCAAAGAACTTTTTCGGGAGATCTGCCCGAAAAAGTTCGTTGCTCCCCTCAGAGAGAGAGCAAGGAAGGAGTGTGGAGCTTTGAATCTTCTGCACCCGTTCTTACACCATGACGTCATGTTTGGCATATCTTCGACCGAATGTGATCCCTTTGGTATAATGGCCTAAATAGCATTTTATTTCCTATTTACACCTTTATTTATATTGAAAATAAACAAAATTCAGCAGGAGAAATTAGTTTATTTTCAATTTTGTATTTTCTTACGAGTACTCCACTTATACGTGCGGCTGTCCTCGACGCTCTGTCGGTCTCATCTCAACACAACCAGTTCTCCAACTGTCAACTAATCTAAAAAGGAATATTTAAAACTACAAATGAATCGTAGACAAAACTAGTATATTTTAAATTTTGTACCCAGTTGGTTTCTATAAAGAGGTACTGTATAATTGTATTTGTATATACCATGAGCGAGTATTTGTATATACCGTGAGTAGAAGGCAAATTTATACAGATTTTAACAGTACTTAACACAAACAGATGCAAAAAGAAAATGGCTTTCATTTGTATATTTTAGTATGATTTTGAACTAAATTAAGTAATCAATTAGTCTTGCTCATTTAAAAATATATTTTAACATTATTTTACGCATGTATATTTGTATGTTCATATGTCAAAACTATAAATATGTTTTTTCTCTACAAAAACAAAATGAACCAAATTAATTGAGCAGATTTTGGGAATTGCTCACCCAAATGATATATCTGATTCCAATTTTGTACTCAAATGATGGAACCTACCCATTACTGTTGAATTTTTAATTAATTAGTGGTGTAAGGTTTTAAAAAGCTAAATTGAAGTTTACATTCATATACATGTACTTGTAACACTTTTGGTATGATAACAAATATCGTATGAAAAATTTGTTGGCAAAATATTATGCATGATAAACAATCGTATTTTCATAAGTAATGGTGAAAAGTTCCAATTTTATTTTCAAGTTTTAAGACACAGCTTGAAAATAAAATTTGAGAAGGAAGTTTTCTTCTCTCAAAACATTAAAAAGAAAAGACTCCGGAAATTGAAATTTAACGACCGAGGACGTTAAGTACTAAAAGAAATGTTTATGTAACAACAAATTAAAAAGAGATAAATGAATCATAATTTTTTCTATGTATTTGTCATTTGTTTCTGATATATATTGATTTAGCTCATACAATATGTTTTGTTATTTATTCTTTAACTACTTATTTGTAAAACGATGCTATGAAGTTTAGTTTCTAGCAGCCTCTTGACCACAGTTTTAACCTATAAATGATAGTGGGTTTGTTATTTAATTTTTATTTTAGGGGCAGCTAAATATTAGAATTTTTATGCAATCTTGGTTAGAAATATTCTTTTCAGTGCAATAATCTGGCATTCTCATAATTGTTCCAATTTTAAAAGCCAAAAGTTAACCTAATTACCAAAATTAGTTTTTTTAATTATTACACAAAGAAATACTAAAATATCAATTATTATATATAACTCTCCATTTGAATCGATATTTTATGATAGTTCCATCCCTGATCACATATTTACTTTGTCAGCAAGTACACGGACTTGACCTTTTTAGTAGAATTATTTGGTATTCCCATACACGATCAAATTTTAAAAGCGAAAACTTAACTGAATTACGAAAACTGGTATTTTAATTTTTATACAAGAAAATTCTAAGATATCGATTATTACATATCTCTTCATTTGAATTGATATTTTACGATAGTTCCATCCCAGCTCACAAATTTACTTTATCAGCAGGTACACGGTCTGGAATTATGACAAGTAGCTATAATATTTCAATTTATAGTACATTGTTTAGACGTGATACCAATCTATATGACTTATAAAGTGATTTTCTACTTTTAATAAGTGGCATGTTATGACATTAACTAATCACTAATGATGGCTACTATAAAATTTCAACTTGTTTAAATTTCCCAGTTCTTTTATTTTTTGTATCTTTACTTATTTTAAAATTAAAAGAAGAATATGTAGATAAGTTGTAATGCTTTTAACTTGCAAAAATTATAACTACAATTATAAAGTAATTTTAAGTTTTATAAATTCAATTCTATTTAATATTATATTTAGCATAAATTAGACTATTTTTAAAACTAATTAAAGTTTTGGTCAAATAAGGTTAAAATTTTAAACAATAATGACTCAAATTTAATTTTTTTATATATGATAGTTCTCCACCCTGTTACCTCATTAAATAGGAGAGATATCATTTAGATCGTAGTCTATTTTATTCGTTACACTATAATAAAATTGTGATTAAAATGCAATGGCATTTGCAAAAAATATCAGAGATATTATCATTTTCATAACAGTCAGAAAAGATAAAGACCAAATATGAGAAACCTATATTTAATTGCTTTCCTTCTATTTGTACTATATATTGTTTGTAAAACTATGTAAAGATGTATAGAAAATAAAATACACCCATTCCAAAGCGGTTTATACGAGATAAATTTAAATCACTTAAATGTTAAAATGAAATAAAAGTAAAAAAGTAAACTAATTAAACACTGTAGGTGAGCGTTTCTAGCTTGCCCCTTTCCGCTATTAATTTGGATAAAAGAACTGTAATTAAATTATAATATCTCTGATTAGGGTGAAAGTAACAACAAAATTCAAAGGGTTTAAGAGTTTGAGAATCAAAATGTAAAAAATAAAATGAAATTTTTAAATGATTTTTAGGATGTGTTCTCTTACACTAATAAAAAAATAGTTTATTGATTCCCTTACATCATTAGATTCAAAATATATTCTCCTATCGAGTATTTTGTCTAATATTATAGATGAATGTACTATGATATACAAGCAATATTATAAATTTTTAGGATTTTTAAGATGGTGTGCCCTACATTAGTAAAAGAATAGTTTATTGATTCACTTACATCATTAGATTCAAAATATATTCTCCTATGGAGTATTTTATCTAATATTATAGATGAATGTACTATGATATATGTCAGACGATATTTCTTTTAATTAGCTCTCTGAAGGCTAATATAATAGTAGTGGTGAATGCATGGTATGTGACTTGGGCCTATTAAAGTTCAAAACGTCTCAAAAATAAAAAATACACTTTATTTCTTCTCATACCTACTACGCACTTACAAACAGCAGCAATTAAAAAAAAGAGAGAGAGAGAGCAAGCACGTGCTTTCGTGCTTATATCCACATTTGCTTTTTACACATTTGCATAAATGCTGGAAACTTGTGATAAGTCAGATTGCGAACGGGTTTATTCAGCTCGCAGTGTTCGCAATCCGATTACACTCTTAATCAACGGTTTATGCACGTGCATTCGGATGGAAAGAATATAACCCTTAAATAAGGTGAGCATACTATTTTGCTGACAATATACAAGCAATATTCTCAATTTTTAGGGTTTTTAAGATGGTATGCCCTACACTAGTAAAAGGATAGTTTATTGATTCACTTACATCATTAGATTCAAAACATATTCTCCTATCGAGTATTTTATCTAATATTATAGATGAATGTACTATGATATACAAGCAATATTCTCAATTTTTAGGATTTTTAAGATGGTCTGCCCTACACTAGTAAAAGGATAGTTTACTGATTCACTTACATCATTAGATTCAAAATATATTCTCCTATGGAGTATTTTATCTAATATTATAGATGAATGTACTATGATATACAAGCAATATTCTCAATTTTTAGGATTTTTAAGATGGTGTGCCCTACACTAGTAAAAGGATAGTTTATTGATTCACTTACATCATTAGATTCAAAATATATTCTCCTATCGAGTATTTTATCTAATATTATAGATGAATTTACTATGATATACAAGCAATATTCTGAATAGTGACACAGTAAAAAAAGAGCACACATACATATATTTACTATGAAATTCATTTACGATCTTTCCTCAAATAAAACTGCTCACAAAATAGAACTAAAATTCAAAAAGCCTTTAGGATACTAAGACATATAATTCAGCTTCCATGGCTAATTTTTCAATAATTTGTAGATATTGCGTTTGTAAGCTCTTTAGGAAATAATTTCTTTTATGGGCAGTTTTAGGTCATTTACAAATAGGGCATTTACGAATGCCCTGTTTGTAAATGGTTTTGGTTGATTGTAAAAACTAACTAAACATGGTTAATTGGAAAAACTAACTAAACATACAAGAAAAAATATAGAAGAAATATAGCTGAGTAAGTAAGCCCCTTCATCGATTTCTGCATTTTGGAAACTATAAGGTAGAAAATAAAGCAAAAAAAAAATCGAAAAGGTTGTAAAAATTTTTCATGTTCTTCTGAGCCAAAATCTCCGACAGCGCTGAAAATACATCCACCAACACCCCACCACCACCCCCAATTCTACATTCTTTTCGAAACACACTCCTACGAAAGCACAAGCCCCTTCCAGACCTAACATCTTACCTTTTGTTCTTCACATCCAAAGTTTATTTTACGGGGCAGGGAGAAGAAAGCTAGAAACTCCCTTTCTTTTCTGCTCACAGCCCGGGGCAGAGAAAGGAGGAATAAAAACGGGAAAAGAGTAGCGGCTGAAGAACAAAAAAAAAAAAAATTATTTTCTCAAACAGTTCTGGTAATAGTGAACCCTCTGGCTGTTATTTTAAGTTCCGTCTCAAAGAGAGGAGGGGGGAACATACTGGGTTATTTCCTTAATCAATGAAATCTGGCTCCGCTAGAGCTAATATTGGTAGGCGATGAGAAAACAGGAAAAGCGGATCTTTTATACTTGTTAATCACGCATGCATAAAAAAAGTAAGTGCGGTGTTTGCTCAGCTTAAGTGGCGATAACATCTCTCTTGAATTGGTTTGTATTTAGTATGACAGAAAAAGATGGACGATTTCTTCAAAGGCAGAAAATTTTCCCATGCGTTTGACATCAAAACAAGGTACCCCCTACAACTTGCGATGAAGCTCTAATCGTCGCAACCTTTTTCTTTTTAATCTCAACGTATCTACATTTTGATTTATATTATTTTGGTACCCAGTTCTACTCTACAATCTTTTTGTCATGTATTAACTGAGCCTAATTTTTATTGTCTATTAATTTTGTGAAATTAAATTCATTAGCTGAATTCAACAACAGCAATTTTACCTAAAATCCAACCTGGTTAATCTCGTATTCTCAATTCTATTTGGATTTCGTTTCTTACTAGTTGGCAATCTAGTCCAATACTAGTCCAATATTTTCTATTGCTAATTTTTCAATAATTAGTAGATATTGTATTTGGAATTAATTGCTTTCACGGGCACTGATGGGCTTTTAGGGCATTTATGAATGCCCTGTTTGTAAATGGTTTTGGTTAATTAAGTTATATAATGTTATAAAGTCGCCAAAAATACCAATTAGTACACTTTTCTCGTGAATATCTTGTTGGTATTATCTCCAAAAACAGCAAGTATCATACGAACTTATTCTAATTTGGTTTGGTTTGAAGCGGTACGGTCTATTGTTTTGCTACACGAGAGCTAATGAGATCGGAACCTACTGTTTAAATCCGATCCTGAACTGTTAAGATATCTCCGGTACCGAAGAGCAGCTTTCTACTTTTCGGTCATCGGTCGGCAAGATGATTTTGACGCTGTAACAATGTTTTTTTAAGGTTAAATCTCCCGAAGTTCGTTTAAAAAAAATTAATTCACTTTATTTCTGTACCTCGTTTAGCGGTCATAACTAAAAGAAATATTAGTCTTTCTGTGTTTAACAAACAATTATTAACAAGATTAAACAATTGTGTCTGGCAATATAAGTTTATTTCTTCGTTTTACGTATGATGTGTA
The DNA here is from genome assembly GCA_032207245.1 of Pardosa pseudoannulata. NCBI lineage: Eukaryota > Metazoa > Arthropoda > Arachnida > Araneae > Lycosidae > Pardosa > Pardosa pseudoannulata. The sequence goes on along the minus strand of CM063510.1, from coordinate 105,623,895 downwards.
CATTTTTTCAGAATTATAATAACACATGTCCGACATAGCAAAACCAAACGATGCTCGAGACTCTACTGTTAGGTATAATATGTTCGTAATAATTTGGAACCAGCTTGAAGGAATAAATCTCGTCCTCAATGGGCTCGTGTATAAAAACAGTACACAGTAGCGGTTAGTGCCACCAACCATGACAATTTTGCAGTTTTTTCTTTAACCTGGGATTCCAATCACCATAAAAGATTGATCACGATAACAGACGAAACACTGCTTTTGTTATCTCACTTCACATAACAAAACACACAAAAATTAATGCAAACTTCTATCATCACCCTCAATACTGTCCACATCGCTGTTACTCCATCTCCTTACTCTCGTCCTCAGTCGTGACGCTAGCTCCAAACCAAACCGAAACCGGAAATAAAGTAGATATTATTAGAAACCAGAATATTTTAAGGTATTCCAGATGTCAGATCGGATATTTCTGGACGCTTAGAGGTCTTGTAGATTTTAAGAAATAGACTTCATAATACATCTAACGAACCAACTTTTGATTGTTCCAATCGTAAAACCACAACTCTGTCGGCTCAGCAGTTAAAATTCGGAGCCCAAAAATATAAGTTTCAATTAAAATGTATTTTCTTTATATTGTAGCAAACACATTCCATTCACGCATTTAACTCTCATAATGAGTGAGTTGTGGGTAGCTATTTCCAAAGTAATACTTAATGGACAGGATCTACTTTTAATGGCGGATTCTAAACTGATACAAGCATCGAGGAGGTAAATGCTTGAAAATTGAAAGCAACATACTGATACAGAATGAAATAAAACGACTGAACAGAGATTTAAAAATATTTCAGATCGTTAAATACTATCTGCTATTTGAAATAAATATCTTAACATACGAAAGATCTTAAAGGATAAAATAGAGCTAAAATGTTCCATTATCGATTTTTATTTTCCGTAAGCTAAGAAAGGAAACGTAATCTTAAAGGTAATAAAAATAGCTAACGTTCCTCTCAGGTCAAAATCTGGCATCGTTGAAAATACATCTACCTGTATCCCTGAAATTCTACACTCTTTTTGCAGTATATTCCATTCATACTAAAGAACATTTTTGTTCTAGCTAGCATTTTACCCTTTGATTTTCTCATTGAAAGTTTATTTTAAAAGGCAGGGAGGAGAACACAGAAAACTGTTTCCTTTTTTCCCCTATTAAGGGGGGAAAAGCGTAAAACGAGTAATGACAAAAAGAGAAAGAAATCTGATATGTAAATCACATGACATCCTTGTACATCTATATCATATCATGTATCCTTTTTTACTTTGTATGATGGTCACTAGAATTATCATTTGCCCATTCTCTTCAGAATTCAAAGTAGGTTTTGTTTCTATCTGTAATCGTGTTATCTGAGTAAAGCGCAAATGCTGCCATCTGTCGGAGATCCCCATTGTTAATATTCATTATATTTAGATTATTCATTATTCGCTATTTCCATCTAAACCGATATTTTTCATTATTTTAATACCTTTTTTTACTCTGTAGCAAAAAGTAATAAACATTAATTATTAAAACTATTCTCGTCAAATAAGATATTTTTATCTTTTTTTCTAAAAATGGATTTTAAAACCATAACTTTAACTGTGTCTATACTTGGGTATATAACCCTTTAGACTGAATATAGCTTAAGTATTTCCATCTGGCGAACACCCGAAGCTTTAATGTTTAATATATTGAGACTTTTTGTTGTATAGACATTCTGTTCTAAACTGGAATTTTTCCCGATTGCATTATTATCTTTACTTTGTATTAGGATGAAATAAATATAAAAAATGCAAAATTATTCTCTTCAATTTTTACATTTTTATTTTTTATTTCCAAAATAGACATTAATAGCATTGTTTCCACTGTTTAAATAACATTATTTAAACGGTATATAAATACGTCGACATCGTTGAGTTCCATTACCTTTTATAGGCTACGTTAATGGCTTTTATATTGAGATTTATTTATTATAAAGAGTGTGGATTGCAATAAAAAATGGAATTGAGTAACTAACGTTATAACAGTTGAAATTTTCAATATTTCAACAGTCTATAGATAATTGTTTTGGTTTGTTCTCTTAAAACATTAATTTAAATTATATTCAAGTTTTCAGTTACACAGTTAGCAGATTATAAACAAGTAGATGCTATAATAGTCCTTTAAAACAAATTTTTAACAATTTTTGACTAATCTTTTTGATGTTATAGTCAGAAGCATTAATATACGTTATGTTGAAATTTTTCTTTACTTATAGTGAAGATTGGCTGAAAAGAAAATATGTTCATCTAGATGATATAGCAATTCTAAATACAAATTTTTAACATTCCACGGCTTTTACTTACGTGTTTTACAAGGTACGTACGTAAGTATAAACGTCAAGATTAAACTGTCGAACAATGGCAGAATGAATAAGACGCTACTCTTTGGTAACGAAGTTCACGGGTTTGATATCACTGCTGGTGTGGACGTTCGTAGCCTTTCAGAATCGAAGGGATATAAAAAGTAGGCACTGGTCTTCTTTAGATTTCCTGTACCAAAATCAGTTGATCGCATGAGTAACCGGTACGACGTAAGAATATGGTTTCCCCTGGCAAATTTGGCGAAATTATTGTTGATGTTTACTAAAACACAAAGGTATTCCATCCAAATATTGTATTTCTTGCTTTTTATGGCGACTTTAATTAATGCACAATACACAGTAATAGAATTATATACATTTACTTAATTAAACAAAACGACTTGGAAACCGGATATTTATATTTATGGGAAATTAATTCCTTAACAGTTTACAAAGGCAACAGTTCCAAATTGTTAAAAATCAGCTATAGTGAACCATTAAGGGTTCTCTATAGCTGACTTTTTGCACTTTTAATATATAAGAAAAGAGTTACACAAGGACAGCTGGATTCAAGTACCATATAAATTATAATATAGATATAGATTGTTTGGACAAGGCGAGATCAGGAGAAAATGTTAGGTAACCATACTTAAACCATTATCACCAAGTACGCGGGGGAACTCTGTTCTTAGTCAAGCCAAATAACGAATCCAAACCAGCCGCAGACATTTAGTAAAGATCAAAAGGAATAATTAAATTTTTCAATTTAATGATTCCTACTACATTCGTACAATCGTAACACTGAAACTTGTAAAAATTGATTATGTCTTGTTCAAAATTAGAATTTCCATTCAAATTTGACTGAACAATGACTGAATTTTTTCGGAAGACAGTGCTCTCTTTACTTTGTACAAGAAAGTACAAATGATTTTGGTAAGTTCCGGTAAAAGTATAATACCTTATAGAAGTTCTTTCAATTTCTGGCTGAGGAAAAGAGGAGAAAGAATATAACGGGAAATTTCCATAATCAATGACATCGTACTCTGCCTATGCTGATATGTGTAGCAGAAGTAAGTAATGAAAGTAGGAAAGACAGACCTTGTTAATCATTCTTTGTTAATCATGCATAGCTAAAGAGTCGGTTAAATAACTTTTGAAATTAATTGGTTTTTAAGAGGTCATATTGGTGGCCTATCTAGAATAGGGACGCATCTCTACCTACAGATTTTATAATTGTGTTTTATATTTATCTCTTTGTTCCATGCTTATAATGTAAATTTGATAACACTAAGAGGTAAAACGTTTTCAATATATTTGAAAATATTACCTCTTCAATAACATGAGATGCTATTTTTAGAAATTAGAATCTGTTTCCTCAAACCCAGGCGTTAAATTGGGCATTTTTGGACTTCTGGGCAAAAAATAAACAATAAATATACTCTAATGAACCACTAAAATTCTATTACTGTTCCACTATTTAAAAACCACTATTTTTTTTTCTGCAAACATTTGCAAATAGTATTTAGGCTGTATTTTAATCCATTAGAGGGAATAAATATAGGTATTTCCTTAATAATAGATTTTGAACTAGAGCTAATATTGGTATAAATGAAACGGAAAAAAATCTTTTATCTTTGTTAATCAATATAAAAAAAGTAGATCTGTTTGCTTAACTAAAGATTAATATCACTCTCGAAATGAATTGACTGATTGAAGAGATACGTAGAACGATTTCTGGAAAGAACGATGAATTAGACATAAGTAGTGTCCATTATTTTATTTATTTTTTTTTTTCATTAATGTGAAATAAGAGCTAATATAATATTATATAAAATTAATAATGAAAAAATACATAGTGGAGTAATAAATCAAATTCCATTTTAATAATACAGCTGTTATAATATAAAACCATTATAATTATATTTTTAAAAAAAAAAACAAATGATATATATTATTATTCGTATTTGGTTTGGTTTTTTGGAAGCTAGGTCTATTTTTAACACATTATCAAATGAGACAATATGTTAGCCGAATCAAATACGAACATATTACAGTAGATCAAAAAATAATATAATATTAACCAATCGGACATCGTTATTAATTTGTAAAATTAAACTCTATACACTGACACTGAATATAAACATTTTTAAATTTTAATAATATTTACTTGGAAGATCTGGAATAAAAGGGCATTTTGATATACACAAGTTTCCAAAATATATAATATTCCCAAAGAATCTAAAAAGGTGCTAGAAATGATTGTATGCGTATTTATCGATTGGAATCAATAAGAACAGACTGGAAAGATTTAGTTTCTATACCCAGTATTTGCACGGTTCTAATAATAGAATTTTGGCTTTTAATAATGATATTTTTTGGTATCTTCATTCCAAATAAGAAGAATAATACTTTATATGCAGAAAAATAATACCAAGTAAAGATATGGAATTAATTTTAAATTTCTTATATGCTAACAAATTTAAAATGCAAAATCTGTCACTGAAAATTTAAATTGGACAAATTTTATAATTTATTCAAAAATAATAATATTATAGTTCACATTTATTTAACTAATATATTATACACCATTAAATCAAAAGTCTGTTACTGCTCCAACAATTGAAATTTAGAGCTCAAATAAGTTATTTTTAGTTTTATAGAACTTTTATTTATGTTCTATTTTACATCCTTCGGCCACTTCTTTAACTCTCAAGCCACTACGAAATAAGTTAATATAGGTATTTTTGCTATTTGAGTAATAATGATTGGTTGATTTGGAGCTCTACGGTATACTGTTATGCAACACGGGGGCTGATGATCTGCGTTCTAAAAAAATTACAAATTACTAAAAATATCTTTAATAATCCTAGATAAATATTTGTAAACTGAAATAAAACTTCCTATCTATCTATGACGTTGAATAAACAAAAATAATAGAACAAAATTTTGAGGATATTTCAGAATGGTATAGTGTATAATTCTGAATTGATTGAAATGACAACTTAGCATGCTATCGAAAGAACATAAGAAACCAAATGGAGCTGAATACGTACCTTTATAGATTTCTATTTTTCGTAAGTTAAAAAAAAAGAAACTAACATTTTGAAGAAAGAAGAAATCGCTGATGTTTCTCCCAGCTGAAAACTACAGTAGTGTCAGAAATGCACCCATATCCATATATATATATATATATATATATATATATATATATATATATAATATATATATATATATATATATATATATATATATATATATACTCCCAAATTATTTTTTCTTTTTGCAACAGAGTCTTTTCCAAAGCTGAATTTTTTCAACTAACATCTTACCTTTTGTTTTTCATAACTAAACTTTATTTTACAAAAGAAAGCTAGAAATTTACTTTCTTTTCGACTTAGAGCCTGAAGAAAAGAAAAGCATTTTCTCAAATAGTTCTATTAACCCTCTGGCTGTTATTTTAAGTTTCATATAAAAGAAGGGAGACGGCATATACTAAATTATATCCTTAGACAATGAAATCCTTCTCCACCAGAGTTTAATATTTGTAGATGAAATAAATATAGGAAAGATGGATATTTAATTCTTGTTAATTCCACATGTAAAAAAATAAAAGAAGATTAGAATATGTGCTTAACTAAAGAGGCGTAAAATTCAAACTAAAAAGGATTGAAGAAGGTTTATTATGAGGGTTAACTTTTCCAGGGAGAAAGTAGTTTCATCTACTATTTATAGATAGTTAATCGTTCATGATATATGGTTATATCACTTACCTTCACGTTACAGATGTATATTTGTATGAACTAACAAATGATCATTTACATCCGACAGAAACAAAAATATGAGTTGATGAAATTTGAAACCATAATCAATTTTTTTTTTCAATTCAAGTGCTTGCTTAATAACTAGAGATTTTGGTGTAGTCTTTAACCCTTTCGTGGGCCATTTATTACTCACTCCACGTTTCCAAACTTTCACACAGAGCTGCTAATTTTATCAAACTGGTTGAACAATTGATGACAGCGCAAAACCGTAGCGGGAATCAGTCTACCAATCGCTTCAATAACAAGACCAATACATTATAATCTGTTTTTCGTTTCCGACAGGTGTATTTTGTAAGATCGTGTAGGTGGGAAGTAATCTTCCCATAGCCCACGAAAGGGTTAAGCAAGAAAATCTACTGAAATATGCTATAGAAATCTACTCTACTGCTAACAACTAATACCGTTTTAATCTTCTAGTCTTAAAATATGAGCGTAAGAGTGCAGTTAGATTTCGGAACTTAAATCTAACTGCAATTCGAATTTCAAATTAATTTTCTCCATGTATTATACATTCTTCATAACTATCAGACTATGTCATAAGAAAGTTGGTATGCATTTTACTGTCTAAAAAACTGGGACTACTTCTAACAGGATATTACGAACTTTCATATACTTCACAGTATGAGTCGAATCATAAAAGGTCGAACGACAGTGTACTACGAATCCCTGACACCATTACAAAATAGAACATAACGCAAAGTAAAGCAATTTTAGAATGCAAAAGTATGTAATTCCCTGATCCAGCAAAAAAGCAATAAAAGACGAAATTTAGCTAAAAATTAATATATTTATTTCTGTATTGCGTAAGCTACGGCAAGAAAACAAAGTATTGCATTCTGAAAAAGTTATTTATGTTCCTCTGGGCAAAAAAACTCCGATAAAAACAAAAATACATCCATGTATGACTCAATTCTATATACTTTTAGCAACAGATTCGATTCCAATACTCATTTCTTCTCCACCTAACATCTTACCTTTTGTTCTTCTGATCCGAAGTTTATTTTAAGAGGCAGGGAGAAGAAAGTTCCAAACTCTTTCTCTTTCCTTTTTTTCCCTTTTAGAGCCCGGGGCAGAGAAAGGAAGAATAAAATCAAGAAAATAATAGTGGCACAAGAAAAAGAATTTTTTTTCTGCAAACAGTTCCTGCAATAGTCACCCCCGTGGCTGTTATTTTAAGTTCCATCCATGAGAGGGAATAGGGAATATACTGGATTATTTCCTTAATCAATAGATTCCTGCTCAACTAGAGCTAATATTGGTAGGCGAAATGAAAACAGGAAAAGAGAATCTTTTATCTTTGTTAATCACCCATATAAAAAAGTAGTGTGCGGTGTTTGCTTAACTAAAGAGGCGATAATATCACTCTCGAAATGAATTGACTTGTATTAAAGAGACCACAGTCAGATGGTCGACTCTTCTGGAAAGAACGTGGTGAATTAGACTTAATTGTCGTGTCCAGTTAGTTTTATATACTTTCTTCTTTCATGTACTGTTAAGTTTTAAGAGCTAAGTAATATTTTTTTAAATATCCATTCATCAGTCCATAATGAGAAATATAAATCAGTGGAGTAATAAATCAAATTCACCTTTTAATAATACAGCTGTTATATGAGACAAACCATTATTGGAAGTGGTGTTTTTCTAAAAAATGAATGACAAATGATATCATTTTAGTTGATTCGTTTAGGTTTGGTTTGGTTTGGTTTGGAATGCTACGGTCGACTTTTTGCAACACGAGAGCTAATGAGACTGGGACCTACAGCTTAGCCGAATCCAAACGGCTACGAACATCCATGTCACAGTGAGATTCGAACCCACAAACTCCAATATCGAAGGATAGCCCCTTAACCAATCGGACATCGTTCGGCCTGATTCGCTTAGTTCGGCCTGATTCGCTACCTTTGTAACAACTTAAACTCTCCATACACTGACACTGAACTAGCTGCTAACATTGGTTTAACATGTTTAATAATATTTACTTGGAAGATCTGGGACGCTAAAAGGACATCTTTGATATACACAAGGGTTTCCAAAATATCTTCTATCTATTCCCAACCTCCTGCAATCTAGAATCCACTTGGTGCTAGTATGTCTTGTATGCGTACTGGTTATCGATTGGAATCAATAAGAACAGGCACTGGAAAGTTTAGTTTCTATATCCCAGTATTTGCACGGTTTCTATAATACTGGAATTTTGCCCCAGGCTTTTAATAATGATACTTTTCGTATCTTCATTCCAAATAAGGAAGACTAATACTTTATATGCAGGAAGTAAAGTTAATTATCAAGTAAGATATGGAATTAATTTTTGGGGTAAATTTCTTTATATGCTATTCTCTAATTTAAAATGCAAAATCTGTCACTGAAAATTTGTAAATATAGTTGAGGCAAATTTTGATAATTCCTTATTCTTAAAAATGAATAATATTTGTAGTTCCCACAGTTTATTTAGGCTCTTCCAGATATATATATAATATATATATATATATATATATAATATATATAAATATATGTATTATGTATACTATATTACATATATATTGTATGTATACATACATATATATACATATATATATATATATATATATACACATACATATATATATATATATATACATACATACATACATATATATATATATATATATATACATATAATAAATATATATATTATAAATTATATAAATATGTTTATTTAAAAAATGGAGGTTAAAATTAAGCGAGTTATAATTAAAATAGTTGAAACTCATTAACGACAACGTAATAGGAGAAAGACACAGCCTCGAGTGGAACTATACAGATTACAAGAACTGACGTCGAATTAGACATAGGAATTTTGCTTAGTTAGCAACACCAAAATAGACAGATTTGAGCGGGAACTCGGGCTGATAACAACCTTTACGCTTGTGAAGATTATGAGAATGGCTAAGGATATCTAAATGGCTAAGGACAGAAAGATTACAATAAAAATTATTTATATAAAAGTATTTATCAAATGTGTCTTCTATGCCTTAACCACTCGTCCATGTCACACACACGCACACACACACACACATATATATATATATATATATATGTGTGTGTGTGTGTGTGTGTGTGTATTTCAAATTACTAAAGCACAGTTTCAAATTACTAAAGCTTTCTGTACTTTCTGTACGTTAGAACTAACGCTTCTTCGCTGTCTTTTACCACAGACAATTGTGCGTGTTCAGAATAGTATTTGGAATATTCTGGTGCAAAATGTCAACTAAGTTGTCAGCAGTTTTACCAACCAGTCAGTCTATAAACATTACAATTCGAAGAGAGAAGACGGTTACTGTTACATTTTTAAGCATGAATATGTGAGTTCAAATTTCACTGTAATTTTCTATGTGTTGTATAATACACTATTTACTATTTAGGTAACACAATAGTCGAATGGGAAGGAAGTTACTATTTAGTACCGTAGTCTTTGATAGGAATGTAACTGTTACCAAATGTAATAGAGGATAATCAAAATACAAGTTTCTAAATGGTTAATCAAACCTTTAAGCACATTATACAAAAATTTTCGTGTATATAATATTAGATTTTAGGTTTTCTTAATTTTCAATTTGAAGTCTTTTAATTCTCTTCCATTATCTTTAGTTTGAAGATTTAAGGTCATGATTAAACTCAGAACAATAACTGCATCGTTATCTTTAGGGATTACTGCTTTTATAGACAGTATTAAAATCTCATGAATAATATCCCAAATATAAATGTCCTAGCATTTGAAAGTGGTTTCATGTATGCAGTGTATATAATATTTCCAAAATTTTAAGGGATTTTTTTGAAATTTTGAGAATTTATCTCATTTGGTATCTGTGCTCTGTTAAGTTTAAATAAATGCCATCCTAGTTTAGAATTAACATAGTAAGGTTAATTTTGCTTGTTAAAATTAAGATAAAGAACAATGCTTTAAAATGTTATGATATTTCTGAATGTTTTAAAATGTCACGATAATGTTTTAAAATGTTTCATGCTTATATACTACTTTGAACAGTAAGGATTTATAATAATTCTTCTAAGAAGAAAAACCCGAAGCAAATTTAAAGCATTAAAAATTCTCATAAAATGTTATAGTATTTTCACGGGCTGGGCAAGGTTGACTCAGACCTCCATTCCTTCTGTGAGTAGATGAACTGAGGAGTGCTTCGGAACTAAACACTGGGGGTTCCGCGTAAGATTGACCACCTAACCGGAACATATGCCTCGCACCCTAGGACCCTTGGTCACATAAACGGAGATTGGCACCGTAGGCTATGGCCCCCTAGGGGCTTTTGCTCCTAAGAGTTCAGTTTTAGTTATAATGTTACTGTTTAATGTTTAATGCTGTGTTACATTTTTATTGATTTTAGATTATCTATAAACTGTGATAATACACTAAAACTACTGTACTTTAGCCTGGCTATTACGTTTTACTAAAGTCTGAGAACCTTATGAATTAAGTGTTAAAAATATTTTAGTATATCTCATAGGACTTGCTATTAACATTTTTATTACAGGGGATTACATGCGTGTACTGTAGTTGAAATTGTTGTTCAGAGACCGGATGTTTTACAATTTCAATCATTCAAAAATATAATTCGATTTGAGAGTTTAGGAAATTCAAGCATTTCCATTTCCCTTTTGTAGTAGTATATGGAAATTTAGAAGCTTCTGAAAAAATACTGTTAATAAATGAAATAACATTCAAACCAACAAAAATACTTTCGGAAAAACTATTTGAAACAAAAGTATCCGTTACCTTTTTACGGGAATTATTATATTATCATTGCAGTTGGAGTATCACTTACCTAAAAAAAGAAAGTAAAAATCATAAAAATATATTACGACAATAACATTAAATAATTTTACAAAAAAGTAAATTAAATAACTTTTACAAGAAAAAAGGAACAAGAGTTAAAGAATGTACAAATAATTCAAAATGAAAAAATGTTGAGTTCCCATATTCACTCGTGTATACGTAAATAAAAATGCCTTTAATAACATGAAAGTTTCTACGTGAATTGTTTAATAATATTTTTTTAAGCATTTCACAGTATCACAAAATGAAATTTATAATATTGCTTGGCATTTATTATTTCTTATGCATAACATAGACTCTAAAAATCTCCATGCTTATTCAACTTGATAATATCTACTAGGTACAAGCTATTCTGAAGAGTTTCTTCCGATAGATTAATTACTTATTAAATTAAATATATAGCTACTCTTTTGGTGTGCAGTTAATTCAATATTCATTTATATATATCGTATCATTTTAATTTAACGTTTTATCTCAGATAGATACACATGCATACAAGGACTGGAAACATATTTCCTTGCACTGGCGTATAAACTAGGCATGTATATCCAGTTTCTAGAAAGCACAGTACTTTTTTATATTTACTTCCCATAGGAATGGGTTTCTCAAAATATGTTCCGTGGAAACTTAGCATTAAATATATATCTACCCTTTTGGTGTGCGATAGAATCAGTATTCATTTATCTATACTGTATCATTTTACTTTAATGTTTTATCTCAGATACACAAGCATACAAGGGCTGGAACCATGTTTCCTTCAACTAGCGTATAAACTAGACATGTGTATCCAGTTTCTAGAAAGCAGAGTACTTTTTATATTTACTTCCTACAGGAATGGGTTTCTCAAAATATGTTCCGTAGAAACTCAGGATTAAATATATATCAACCCTTTTGGTGTGCGATAGAATCAGTATTCATTTATCTATACTGTATCATTTTACTTTAATGTTTTATGTCAGATACACAAGCATACAAGGACTGGAAACATACTTCCTTGAACTAGCGTATAAACTAAACATTCATAGCCAGTTTCTAGAAAGCACAGTACTTTTTTAAATTTACTTCCTATAAGAATGAGTTTTTCAAAATATGTTCCGTGGAAACTTAGGATTAAATATATATCAACCCTTTTGGTGCGTGGTATAATCAGTATTCATTTATCTATACCGCATCATTTTACTTTAATGTTTTATCTCAGATACACAAGCATACAAGGATTGGAAGCATATTTCATTGAACTAGCGTATAAACTAGACATGTATATCCAGTTTCTAGAAATTACAGTGCTGTTTTATATTTACTTCCTATAGGAATGGGTTTCTCAAAATATGTTCCTTGGAAACTTAGGATTCCACACCAATCGTCTAGATCT
>CM063510.1:105593999-105598999 GCA_032207245.1 Pardosa pseudoannulata | reverse complement strand
TGGGTTTGTGTCAAGGAAGAAAAACATGGTAAGGAGTAAACCGGTACATAAGTAATTCTAGGTTAATAAGTAGCTTTCAAATCAGGAAAAAGAATGATAGTTTTCGAATGTCGTACCTCTAACATTTCGGTTACAATAGACGCCGGGCTGTCAATTGCCAAATTTTCAAAAAGTAGTCATCCATTACCTCCCCAGGTCTACAGTAACCAAATTGAAACAACATACTTTTGACAACTGTTCACAAGCCAACATCTCTATCATGTCTTCACGATACAGGAATGGATACTAAAATTCGCATAATGTTTCAACAGTACTTCCAGTAGGTACAACTCACACAAGCAAATTAATTTCCCTTATTCAAGTATTGCATACCGTCTAGGTGAGTTTCAATTCTGACACAACTAATCTAAAATTTCATTAGATGTAAAGTATCATTACAAGTAGTCTATTTAAATGCTTAATTAGACTTTACTCTTTCCTAAATACATTTTTGAGTTGACTCGATTGCAATTAATTATGTATTTAATAATTTATTAGTATGCTGATTTCATAAAACGATCACATTTTCTTTCATGAAGGTATACCAGTAGCACATTTTTTAAGATATAAATTTGAACTTATTTTTCATTTGTAAATTATCTATTTTTTGAAAGATAGAAACTTATTAGTAACCACAAGCCGAAAAAATCAAGCTCATTTCTTTGAAGAAAATAATCTCTCTTATCTCTTAAAATAGCACTTATCCAGTTTGATTTCTTTTCAACCCATAGCAATATTATGTAACAATCAAATTATTATTGTTTATGTGAGATGCTATGAACACATTCAAATGCTCAAATCATAGTTATATTTAACTTTTTCCCCCAAAAAAATTATTGGAAATATTGCAGTCGATATTTATTTCTTTTTTAAAATTTATTTTCATGTAGATTTTCATTCAAATTTTAAAAACAGCTTATTCGGGATAGAAGAAAATACACTTTTGTCACACAATTAAAAAATAATCACTTTTATACTTGCTTCACATTTAAATCCTTGATACTTCAAATAGTTAGGTTTTACTTTTTCCCATAAAAATATTGCTGAAAACATTTCTGTCGATATTTAAAAAAAATCATTTTCATGTAGATTTCATAAAATAATCAATTTTGCGATTATCTAGTTAAACCTGTTCCAGATATTTTTTTAAAAATCAAATTTTAAAAACAGCTTATTCGGAATACAAGAAAATACACATTTGTCACACATTTAAAAAATAATCACTTTTATACCTGGTCCGAAATTTAAATCCTTGATACCTCAAGTAGTTAAGTTTCACTTTTTCCCCAAAACAATTATTGAAAATATTTCTGTCAATGTTTATTCCTTTTTTAATTCATTTTCATGTAGATTTCATAAAAGAATCAATTTTACGATTATCTAGTTAAACCAGTTCTACATATTTTTTAAAATTCAAATTTTAAAAATACCTTATTTGGGATACAAGAAAATATTCTTCTGTCACACGTTTCAAAAAGTATAACTTTTATACCATATTTAAATCCTTTTTCCCAGCAAATACTCGTTTGTTGCATGATTCTGCAGTATTTTTTCTCATCAGGCTTATTTTTTATTAAGAGAGAAACCTCTTAGTAATCACCAAAAATTGAGCTCATTACATGGAAAAAATAACCTGTCTTATCTCTATTTTTAGTGTACATTTTTTATGCTCTTTCTATCCTTTCTATAGAAAAATGCTGAAGAAATCAAAATATTGGTCTAGATATGAGATAATATATATATACCATAAATGTAGTTAAGCATTTCTTTTTCCTAAAATTAACTTTATAATATTTCAATCCATATTCATTCTATTTTTTGAATTTATTTGCATATACATTTTATAAAAGAGTCACTTTTGACACAGCTCCATATTTTTTTTAATTTAAATTTGATAAATCATTTTTTCCCAGCAAATATTCGTTTGTCGCATGTTCCCGCAATGTTTTAAGTTTTTTTTAAGATAGAAAAGTCTTAGTAACCACAAGCTCAAAAAATTGAGCTCATTACATAAAAAAAATAACCTGCCTTACCTCTTTTTTAAATCTACAATTTCTTTATCGATGCTATTTCTATCCTTTCTATAGTCAAGTGCTCATAGTTTCTATATAGTCTTTTTCCCCAACAAATATTCGTTTGTCGCTTCTTCCTGCAGTATTTTTACTCATCAAACTTTTTTTAAAGAAAGAAACCTCTTAGTAACCACAAGCTCGAAAATTTGAGCTCATTACATGGAAAAAAAATAACCTGTCTTGTCTCTGTTTTTAATGTACATTTTTCATATGCTATTTCTATCTTTTCTATAGAAAACTGCTGAAGGAGTCAAAATATTGGTTTGGATATGAGATAACATATATAACACCATAAATGTAGCTAGGTGTTTGTTTTTCCTAACGTTAATTTTGTAACGTTTCAATCGATATTAATTCTATTTTTTAATTTATTTGCATGCAAATTTTACAAAAGAATCACTTTTAAACCACTTCCACATTTTTTAAAATTTAAATTTGAAAAATCTTTTTTCTCCCAGCAAATACTCGTTTGTCGCATGTTCCCGCAATATTTTTTCTCATCAAGCTTTTTTTTAAAGAGAGAAACCTCTTAGTAACCACAAGCTCGAAATATTGAGCTCATTACAGGGAAAAAAATAACCTGTCTTGCCTTTGTATTTAATGTACATTTTTCTTATGCTCTTTCTATCTTTTCTATAGAAAAATGTTTCAGAGATCAAAATATTTGTTCGGATATGAGATAATATATATACACCATAAATAGTTAGGCGTTTCTTTTTCCTGAAATTAACTTTGTAATGCTAAATCGATATTCATTCTGTTTTTGAATTATTTGCATGTAAATTTCACAAAAGAATCACTTTTAAACCACTTCCACATTTTTAAAATTTAAATTTGAAAAATCTTTTTTCCCCCAGCAAATACTCGTTTGTCGCATGTTCCCGCAATATTTTTTCTCATCAAGCATTTTTTTTAAAGAGAGAAACCTCTTAGTAACCACAAGCTCGAAAAATTGAGCTCATTACATGGAAAAAATAACCTGTTTTGTCTCTGTTTTTAATTTACATTTTTCATATGCTATTTCTATTCTTTCTATAGAAAACTGCTGAAGGAGTCAAACATTGGTTTGAATGAGATAACATATATACACCATAAATGTAGCTAGGTGTTTGTTTTTCCTAACGTTAATTTTGTAACGTTTCAATCGATATAATTTCGATATTAATTCTGTTTTTGAATTATTTGCATGTAAATTTCACAAAATAATCACTTTTAAACCACCTCCACATTTTTAAAAATTTAAATTTGAAAACCTTTTTTCCCCAGCAAATACTCGTTTGTCGCATGTTCCCGCAGTATTTTTTCTCATCAAACTTTTTTTTAAAGAGAGAAACCTCTTAGTAACCACAAGCTCGAAAAATTGAGCTCATTACATAAAAAATAACCTGTCTTATCTCAGTTTTTAATTTACATTTTTTTCCATGCTATTTCTATCCTTTCTATAGAAAAATGCTGAAGGAGTCAAAATATTGGTTTGGATATGAGATAATATATATACACAATAAATGTACTTGGGCGTTTCTTTTTCCTGAAATTAACTTTATAATGTTCAATCGATATTCATGCTATTTTTTTTAAATTTATTTGCATGCAGATTTCACAAAAGAATCATTTTTAAACCAGCTCCACATTTTTAAAATTTAAATCTGAAAAATCTCCTTTACCCAGCAAATACTCGTTTGTCGGATGTTCTCGCAGTACTTTTTCTCATCAAACTTTTTTTTTAAAGAGAGAAACCTCTTAGTAACTACAAGTTCGAAAGATTGAGCTCCTTACATGGAAAAAAATACCCTGTCTTGTCTTTGTTTTTAATGTACATTTATCCCATTCTCTTTCTATCCTTTCTATAAAAAAATGCTGAAGGAGTCAAAAATTGGTTTGGATATGATATAATATATACACACCATAAATATAGTTAGTCGTTGCTTTTTCCTAAAATTAACTTTGTAATGATGTTTCCTGAAATTAACTTTGTAATAATTATTCTGCTTTTTTTAATTATTTGCATGCAGATTTCACAAAAGAATCACTTTTTAAACCAGCTCCACATTTTTAAAAATTTAAATTTGAAAAATCTCCTTTACCCAGCAAATACTCGTTTGTCGCTTGTTCTTGCAGTATTTTTACTCATCAAACTTTTTTTAAAGAAAGAAACCTCTTAGTAACCACAAGCTCGAAAAATGGAGCTCATTACATAGGAAAAACATTACCTGTCTTGTCTTTGTTTTTAATGTACATTTTTTCCTATGCTCTTTCTATCCTTTCTATAGAAAAATGCTGAAGAAGTGAAAATATTAGTTTGTATATGAGATAACATATATAGACCATGAATGTAGCTAAGTGTTGCTTTTTCCTAAAAGTAACTTTGTAATGCTAAATCGATATTAATTCTGTTTTTGAATTATTTGCATGTAAATTTCACAAAATAATCACTTTTAAACCACCTCCACATTTTTTAAAATTTAAATTTGAAAAATCTTTTTTCCCCAGCAAATACTCGTTTGTCGGATGTTCTCGCAGTACTTTTTCTCATCAAACTTTTTTTTTAAAGAGAGAAACCTCTTAGTAACTACAAGTTCGAAAGATTGAGCTCCTTACATGGAAAAAAATACCCTGTCTTGTCTTTGTTTTTAATGTACATTTATCCCATTCTCTTTCTATCCTTTCTATAAAAAAATGCTGAAGGAGTCAAAAATTGGTTTGGATATGATATAATATATACACACCATAAATATAGTTAGTCGTTGCTTTTTCCTAAAATTAACTTTGTAATGTTTCAATCGATAATTATTTGGTTTTGTTAATTATTTGTATGCAGATTTTACAAAAGAATCACTTTTATACCAGCTCCACATTTTTTAAAAATTTTAATTTTAAAAATATTTTTCC
>CM063510.1:105556499-105586499 GCA_032207245.1 Pardosa pseudoannulata | reverse complement strand
TTAGGATATTTGTATTATAAAAAATTTGATGTTACAATTTTCAACAGTATTATGTGTTTGCAACAGGTTGAGAATCACTGTTGTAATGTCAAATTCTAATCGACAATAAGCTGTTAAGAAATATCTTCCCTTTGGTCATTTCTCAGTCACAAAGTCTTTATTTTAGTTTATATATATAATTATACATTCCACTAATTCTTAACATCGCACATTATGTATATTTTGACATGTTGAGACAATATTACTAACATTTGTTAAAAAGAAAGCTAGGAATTTCCCTTTTCTAATTAGAAACGATTACGGTTAGCACAGACTCCTTATTTCCTCCTGAGAGAAAAGTGAAACAGAGTGGACTAACTAGGGTGATTGAAGACTCTTATCCATCTTCTCAAAGTGCTGTCCATCATCGTAAGCCATTCGATACGTCATTATATCTTGTAACTCCCGGAAGGATCCCAGAAAAATTTGATCTCGGGCGCTCGGACACAGAGCAGCGATCAGCACTGACAGTGCAAATTAATCTTAACGGCAGCCTACACTGATTGCTGAGGTACTCCGGGGTGCGGTAGAAGAATGTCCTCCGAGGATATAAGCCCCATATTGACGATTCAACATCCGACCACTTTATTTTCTCAGAGAAGAACACTTTTCTGTTGTAAATGTGTCTGGGAATGATACGTAGGTTTTAATTTTTTTGTCTTTTATCCCGTTTGGTTCAGAGTAACAACAGTTCTTATTAAATGTGTATTTTTAGGTACAGATAAACATATTGTGTTGCTCATTTTAAAGGATTCTATAGTATGTAATATTTCAAATTATTATATATAAAATGTTCTTTAAGATTCTCATTTTCTCATTCTTATCTCATCTATTTCTCAGCCACATATCTCAGAATTAAAAAACGTATACTCTGACTTAAATTCTTTCTACACATCTCCCACAGCCAACTCTTAAATGAAGGTTTTGCTGTCTATTCGCACCAATTTCTAGCACCTCTAATTATAAAGTACATACACCTCTCATATATATATATACATATATATACATTTATATACATATATATATATATATACATATATATATACATATATACATTTATATACATATATATACATATATATACACAAATATAATATATATCCTTATAATATACAAGGTATATAATAAAATCTCGAATCGACTTTTTCTCAGCATTCGTTGAACTTAGACATACACCTCTAATTATAAAGTCCCAAATTTAGTAATAATTAGAAACACAAATTTAGAAATGCAACATTCCAATTTAGAGCCTAAATGCAATGACAACCGCACAAGTTCCCATTTGCAGGAAATACACTTGTAGTTTTTTCTATCGGGGGTTATTTGATCTGGGACTGGGTGAGAATCCCTAAAAAATATTCATCAGGATCGTTTCGCCTCTGTGTCAAAACTACAAAAAATTGTCTAGTCTAAACAATTTAGCATCAAAAACTCCTAACTGATTACAGTCTGTAAGGTATGTAAGTAAAATTAAAAGTACTCACAAATTTTCAATCGTTTGTATTGTGCAAAGAAATTTTCTTAGTCTATTTTCATAACACCTGTGTATCATGAATATCTCGAAATTTTTTTTACTCCCAATAGATTCGAGAGAGGTTTGATTATATATATATATATATATATATATATATATATATATATATATATATATATATATATATATATATACATAAATATAATATATATAAATATATATATGCTTATAATATACAGGGTATGTAATAAAATCTCTAACCTGCTTTTTTTTCAGCATCCGTTGAACTTAAACATATACCTCTAATTATAAAGTCCCAAATTTAGTAATAATAGAAACTTTCGGTGTCCTTAAAATTTAATTTTGTGATAAATACAAAATTTTAGCACGTCTCTCAGTCTCTTCATTTCTTTTTAATTTTCTTTGTTTTACA
This sequence comes from Pardosa pseudoannulata, assembly GCA_032207245.1. Lineage (NCBI taxonomy): Eukaryota > Metazoa > Arthropoda > Arachnida > Araneae > Lycosidae > Pardosa > Pardosa pseudoannulata. Next base: position 105,584,553 of record CM063510.1, on the reverse strand, counting down.
TTTCTATATTTAGAAAGCATCGAAACTCGTCATAAAAACCGTAACAGCAAAGTTCCACTAATTAAGGTTTTTTCCATAATATCAGTTTTATAAACTCAAATCAAATATTTGTATAGGTGTCTAGACATCAGGGAGAGAAATGCTGTTTAAAACACGCTATAAGCTACAATTAAAATAAGTTAAGAAAAAATACAAAAAAAACTAATGAGCTTCATTTATCCTCATAATAAACTAAATTTATGTTTCTCCAAGAAATAAACATATATGCGATTATAATACAAAGACTTCAAGTGTGTAGGCATTTGATTCATCCCTTTATATAAAGCCTACGCAGTATTCTCCAGCAAAGCGTAAACTATTATACTTCAGATATAATACAATAACGTTTTGTTTGAAAAATTAAAAAATTTACTCTGAAAATAACATTTTTCGTATGTTACATAACGTGATTATAATTGCTTTTAAAAGTTTTAGTGTTAAAGTATACTGATATTCAGAAATTTTGTGTTACTGCAAAACACCCACTTAGTTTGTTGTTTTTTTGTGAGCGTGGGATGGCAACGAACTAGAAATTTAGATATATATCATATGTCAGACATATTTGCATGAAAATCTAACACCATTTGAAGCAAGAATATAAATAAAACATAATACTTCATTAAAAAGTTTCGAAGCTTTAACTTCGTTTTGATTTTCTATTGTTAAAGTTCATTCTCGTTTGGTTCCATTGTATTTACTAGAGAACAAAAAAGGTTTCTTTCATTTACATTTCAGAAATTAAATTTACCTTATGTAACTATTCTAACTATATTTCTTTCTTAAACAGTTTTAAAGATTTTTCCAGTCTGAAATTCTATTACGGTTTTGGTATTTTTTACTTATATTTGCATTTGTTGTTCTTAAATCATATCCATTAATACACATTTGATAAAAGCTAAAAGGTTTTTTTTTAAACTGGTATTTTATTTCTATCTACCATAATATGCAGTTCCTTTCTTCATTATAAAATGCTGCGTGTTTGGTAAATGCATTTGTTGTGCCATTTTTTACTCTAATTGATGAATACCAGATTCAAATTTAGCTCTGACTTTTAAATGTGGGAATTCTATATCTGTAAACGAATTATTTTTGTTTAAAAGAGTGTAACAAATATAAGAATGTTCCCCTAACGACTGAAGACTAAAAGAGTCACTCAACCTCCAGCTATCGGAGATATAGCATTGTTGTTCCTTTCTCTAGTTAATTTCTTTATTTTTACTGTTTTATACCTAAACATTTGCTTAGTGTCTCAGTAGATTTCAAATACAATATTATTTAAGCTAGCTGATGTCTGCCATTATTTAACCTCTGTGTCACAAATTGGTGTCCAATCTACTTTTGCTACAAAGAGCTAAAATCTATTTTTTATACAGAAGGGCTAAAGAGAACCGTAACCTATAAAACTGTTAAATTATAGCGACTATTTTCTATATAATTTAAAGGAATTTCTATATAATTAATATAATTTCTATATGCTATATAATATTCTATATTCAGAACCTTTAAAACAAAGATATATCAATCTATTTTTATTTACTAAGACATATTTTATTTCTTCTAAAAACATAATTTTTTAAAAATATTTTTTTTAATTTTCTTGCTGATGAATTCAGTTGATGAATGGGTATAAAATTTATTTCTCACTTTTAAAAGTATAGCCACTGTGTACTTAAATGAATCACATATATTGAAAAGAATATATGTTCTTCTTATTAATCTCTTGTCTCGATGACAATTTATAACAATTTAAATTTTATTAACTTACCACGAAAGACAGGCAGTAAGTAGCTCTAAAGTAAAAATGAATAATTTCTTCAGAATTATTACTTTCAGGATACATTTTTAAAGTGGAAAGAACTGTAATACTTCAGCAAATTTAAAGTCATTCGACCTTGTATCTCGATGGTTTCTTAGCAAGCGCACTCATACAACAGTAAAAACAGTTTTACAGGCAAACATATTTCCTTTGCTTTGTAGGGTAGCGCACACTGTAAGCACATAGGATCGTCTCATGACAAACTGTTAGTTGTTCGGCCTTGCCCTTCGAAGTTACTCTCTCAAGACATTTGAAATATTATTATGTGGCAAAAAATTTCTCTTTGCTAAATAAACCCATTAAGTTCTTCCACTTATTTTTGGTCTCCTTTCCTCCGATGCTGCGACGCTTTTCCGTAGCTTACTACAATGGAGGAAAACCGCCCTACAACCACAAATATATATATATATATATATATAAATATATATATATATATATATATATATATATATATATATATATATATATATATATATATATGTATGTATGTGTATATATATATATATGTATATATATATATATATATATATATATATATATATATATATATATATATATATATATATATATATATATATATATATATATATATATATATATATATATATATATATATGTATGTGTATATATATATATATGTATATATATATATATGTATATATATATATATATATATATATATGTATATATATATATATATATATATATATATATATATATATATATATATATGTATGTATATGTATATATATATATATATATATATATATATATATATATATATATATATATATATATATATATATATATATATATATATATATATATATATATATATATATATATATATATATATATATATATATATATATACATTTATATATATATATAATATTATACATATATATACATATATATAATATTTATATACATATATATATATTACATAATATATATATAATATATATATATATATATATATATATATATATATATATATATATATATATATATATATATATATATATATATATATATATATATATATATATATATATATATATATATATATACATATATATATATATATACATATATATATATATATATATATATATATATATATATATATATATATATATATATATATATATATATATATATATATATATATATATATATATATATATATATATATATATATATATATATATATATATATATATATATATATATATATATATATATATATATATATATATGTGTGTGTGTGTGTGTGTGTGTGTGTGTGTGTATGTGTATATGAGGGTGTGTATGTATGTATATATTGATTATTTAATTATGCTTCTATTGTACGAAATGTTTCATACTTATTTTTAATAAAAAATGGTTCTGGTTACACTTTCAAAAATTATAGTATGTTTACATTCGAGTTTGCCTTCATGCCTGATAATTTGTGTTCGTTTGACGGTGTTAACTATAAAATGTTTTATTTTCTTATATGTTTTAGATTTCTTGTTTTTAATGATTTTAATTATTTTTAGCAAAATATTTGTCAGGAAGCAAAGTAGTTTAATAGGTTCTGTAATTTATTTTTGGTAGATTGGTAGTCTTTTTGGTATCTCAAAAAGTCAGAAAGTATAAATGATTTGATTTCCTCTAATATAGATTCAGTTTACCAAATAAAGTTTATTACAGTTTTCCGTATTAGATAGTCTTCTAATAATGATTTTTATCAGAGAATTTGCTTTAGAAATAATAATGCGTACTAGAAAAAATAATAAATTTTGATTAGTTTGGTTTGAAATTCTTTGGTCCACTATTTTGCTACACGATGGCGAATGAAACCGGGAACTACAGAAAGTTTCACAAATTATATCCATTAATTCCCATATGATAAAAGTTAAAAGACTCTTTTAGTATTAAAATAAACTAATTAAAGTATTTTTATCTTCCAAAACATATTTTTCTGTACTTCAAAAGCAGCCTTTTCTAATTCTAATTTCTGTACTGTTTTCTAAATGAAGAATACTAAAATTAAATTTAGTCCTGACGCTGAATTTTTATATGAATTAAGTTTTTAAAAACAGTGTGTCAACTTTATACGATTTTGAATTTATGCCTCTGATAACATTTCAAATTAATTTCAGATTCAAAAGCATACAAAGAAATCATTAACTATGAAGTAGAAAATTGATAATCTTAAAATTATTTGTTTTTGTATTCACCTTAAAGAAAACTGAACTTCATTATACCTGAATAGTTCTATATGCTAAATATTCATCATGTGTAAAGTAAATATGGCATAATTTCATCAGAATTTGATTCAGGAATACATAAATATATTAGAATTTTATTATAATTTTCTAGTCTACCAGCATCACATTTATAATGAGATTTTTAATAATTTTCTAAATGACTCATTATTTTATATAGCTTTATTTCTTAGTAGATGGTTTAAATATTCTTTTTCCATACTGAAGTACTATTTAGCATAGGATTTTGTTTGCTTGCATTTATGTACTAGATCAGGGATGGGCAAATTTTTTCGATCGTGGAACAAAATGCGAAAAGTAAAGTTTGGTAAGATAATTTTTCTAAAATTTTAGAAACAATATTATTTCGATATACATGGTATTAAAATTTAAAAGTGTTAATAAGATGAATGAAATTATGATTTAATTGTTAATGGTTCTTAATATTGAGTTTTGAAGTAAGATGTACAGAGGCTGAGTGCCTTATCTGTCAATCTATATCTCAAATTATTGTTTGTATGGTTTCTAGCTGAAAACACATGTTCAAATATACAACATGAAGCTAACATAGCAATGATCTTTTGGTCATGAGATATTAAATGTGGGATATAATATTTTACCAAAGAAGAAAAGGAGATGGATATATTTCTTTCAGTTGCATCGAACCGGCAACTTAAAATTCTATCCGGGGCCGAATAAAACCTTCCGGCTGACCGTACGTTGCCCATCCCTGTATTAGATCCTTAGAAATGTTATTTATTGACACAAATGTGATAAAAGCTAAATGGCTCCTTTGATAGTATAAATGTATTTTTATACACAAAAACATATTTATTCTTTTCTGACTATAACTAAATAGCATTTTTGAAAAAGGATTTATCGGTTCGATTTTAGTTTCATAGTCGGGGAATACCAAAATCAAAGTCAGATAGATTTGTTCTACCCTTAATTAATTATTTAAATAGAACATACTAATTCTAATTCCAATGTAAAATTTTAATATTTTGTACAAATAACTCATCAAATATATTTCAGACTCAATAGGATAGGGTAATTGGATTTAATAGGCAGCATTCATGTAAAATTTCATAATTTTTTTTAAATTAATTGTTATTATCTTGACATAAAAATTTGAAAGAAATTAACAATACAAAATAACAATACAAAATTTCATGAAGATAAGAATGCAAACATGAGCCAAATTTTCTGACATTTTATTCATGTTTACATATTCCCGAAGTAAGTTTTAACGCAGATTTCTACTCTGCGAACGTTGCAGACATTAATAATATGATGAATATTGTAAAAATGTTCTGCTTAATGCATCTTTTCTACACAGTTAATCTAACAATATTTCTTAATGAACCAGTTCTAAGGTGTTTTTTTAAATAAATTTCAACAAGGATAAGAGTTTTTACATTCATACTGTATGTACTCTTGTACAAGAAAATTGTTTTCATCAATGTATTGAGGTAAAATCTTACATGCACTTTATGCACGGAATAATTTTTACTGATTTATATAATTAAGTGATGTATATGTAAATCTATATAAGTATATATGTACATATGCATATGTATATAAATATATATATATGTAAATATATACATACATACATATATATATATATATATATATATATATATATATATATATATATATATATATATATATATATATATATATATATTCTAATTTTTTTATCAAAGTATTGAGGTAAAATCTTACGATGCCCTTTATGTACGAAATAATTTTTACTGATTTATATAATTAAGTGATGTATATGTAAATCTATATAAGTATATATGTACATATGTATATGTATATAAATATGTATATGTATGTAAATATATACATATATATATATATATGTGTGTGTGTGTGTGTAAATATATACATATACATATATATATATATATATATATATATATATATATATATATATATATATATATATATATATATATATATATATACATATATATATATGTATATATATATATATATCCTGCAGTAGTTCTACAACAGTTTGTGTTATACAACAGTACTAGTAAACACTAATTATTAAAGTTGAACGCAAAATGTGTTACTTGAATTACGATTTCCATTTTCTATTGCAACTGAGATGCTACAGTATAACTAGATCTCTCAATGTTATTTGTACATTTTCGCAAAAACTATTTCCTTATTGAATAAAGAGGAATAAGGACAATTTAATAATATTGGAAAGAGAATATTCCATCCTCTTTTATACCTTATGTACAAGGTTTCCAGTTTCAACACATAAGGTTATTTCATAGCAGCTGATTCTTTCCAATGACTCATGACTACAAGTGAAAAAGGCTTCTCTAAGAATGAACTCATCTTTAGAATGATATTGAAAGATTTCCCAAAATTGATTCGACAAATCCACACAGCAATACGTTTATAGTCTGGTAAACCAATCGTATAAAATTTTATGTGCCCCTTAGTTGGCATAGTACATATAGAATTTATTGTAAGGTATAGGTGAAAACCCCGCGAAAGGGTCGGTCACCATTCGTATTGTCATTTATTATTTATTGAGAATATCTTAAATATGATGAAGATAAACTACAAATATAATAATACTCTTTTCTTAATATTTAGCTCCATTTATTAAAATGTATTAGTTTTGTTTGATAATTAATGTTTTAATCGTAATCATAGTTAACGTAAGGTTTTCATTACACTACATGTTTTACCTTTCACTAAAAACATCATATACACCACATATACTGTTGTTTAACCCTCCGAGTGGAACGCACCGAGGGAAAAAAGTCTCTAAAAATACGCTAAAGGTTTATTGTGTCAGTGACCAAAGTGTTCTATACTTTTTTACTTCACCCTTTGTCGACTAGATTGGAATACGGGAAACAGACACTCGTTATTGTCCCTTTACTTCCGGTTATAAATAGATGTATAAATAGACATTATAGATTGTTAATTTTTTAATACACATAAACCTCGTCAAGTCTCGAAGATCATCCCATAAAAAATAATGGATTCTAAAAGTACAAATAAAAATATTCTTTAAGAGAATGAGCTATACTTTTTTACGAAAGTCATCCAAGCTATTTTATTGGTGCAATTACAGATACATCTGTTAACGCAAACGAAATACTTCGGAATAGAGTTTTACAAAACCATGAAAAGCTATCAGAGTCTTTGTGCCTCAGGAGGTAGGGGTACATCCCTAAATAAATGTCAGTCAAAGAGGGGTACAGTTCCAAAACAATCGAAATGACCCTCCTACCTCAAACACTGGCAGAAATGTACATTACATCCATTTTCAGAACGTTTTTTCAGGTCGAAAATTGTACGTGACAACAGCGTTGAAGACATCGTCGGTTTGGCGGAATTGTACGTGCGAACCGCTTAGATTGTTAAAGGTTAATAACCATCCTTTATCATGAATAAATTGGCAGATGCTCACCATTTCTGGGAAATTTCAGTCCAAAATATAGTAATATAAATCATTTGAGCATTATAAACCTTCTTCAATTTATAAACAATTGGCATTGAAAATAATTTATGAATATCAAATAGATAGTACACTTCAATTTCAGCGAAGCGACCGGAAGGTGATATATGACGTGAAAATGATTTAAGTACGATAAACATAAATTAAAAGTGGTATTAATGCTGAATATTTCCGTCCTTCTCTATAATTCTAACGTTAAAATCTAAAAACGTTTATTTGACAATGAATGTTCCAATCACAACTCTTAATTTTTCCAAAGGAATTGTCATCCTTTCCAAAGTTATTACATGTATTTCATTGCTATAGATAGTCGATTTAAACTTAAAATAATCTTTTGTGTTGAATAAAGAGAATGAAAGTCCGTTATTTCTCTACATTTCTATGTTTAAAATCTATAAACTTTCATTTGACAATGAAAGCTCCAATCACAACTCTCAATTTTTGCATACTAATCATTGTGTTCCTTTTCTCTAAAATTATTAACGTGCACTACTCAGATATATGTAGTCATTCTCAGTTTAAAAAACATCTTTTGTGTTAAGTAAACAGAACGAAAGTCACAAATTAAGTGAAATATCACTCTAAAGCATTGTACAAAACCTCTTGTGTGATATAAACATTCGCCGCTCTACAAATATCCGTCAATGAGAAGAATTCATGACTGTCACGATGAAATATAAACAGAAAATGCCTTAAATACGATCCAGACAAACAACAAAACATACTAATAATCTCCTCTTTCTCCACCATTCCGTAATTAAAATCTATTAACTTTTATTTGACAATGAAGCTTTGACAATCGTAACCTTGAATTTTTGCAGCCCGCTAATTGTTTTCCTTTCGTTAAAATCATTACATGCACTGCCCAGATATACGGTTGTTTAAAGCTTAGTAAACATCCTTTGTGCTGGATAAACAGAGCGAAAGACAGATCAATACGATGACTTAGTACAGACGGCGGGCACTAGAATACGAAGCTGTTTATCTTTAAAAGGAAAAGAGTGGTCTGGTGCAACAATTCGTCTCTATTTATTTAAGGGCACTTGAGTGATTCCCTACAGAGAATCGAGAGGGATGGCTTTGAGGGAGTTCTTTGGGGATTTTTATGATTTATGGGGAAGTTTGCCGGAGAGTAACGCGGATATAAATAGTTCGGCAGCGCCTGATAAACGATAGCAAATGAGTTATTTCTCTTTCAATAGGAAATTGTCTCTCGATTTTTAATTATTTTTATTATTTTATTCGTGGGTTTAAATGACTTTGACATGGATGTTCGTAGATGTTCGGAATCGGCTTTAAGCTGTAGCCCGCTTATTAGCCCTCGTGTTGCAAATAGATCCTAGCACTTCGTTAAACCAAACCACATTGAAAAAATGCACTAGCAGCATTCGACTATTTCCGATTTCCAAATTAGATATGCATTTAAAATTGTTACATCGAAAAGCACAGATTGGAGTTGAACTGGTAAGCATCGAACATCCATGCGAACAGCGGGATTCGAACCCCCATAATTCCTGTATCGATTAGCATCACCCTAGCTGTTTGATCGTTTAAAAATCAACACGAAGCTAGAGAATCCGATAGCAACAAAGTTTAGGTGGCCCCTAGTTTCAGTGGGCACACCAACGTGGGAGATGTCGCCTACTAGAATCCAGAGTTTCTCGAGGTCGATGTTTTTTGGGGATTTATTTTTGTACAAGTGATCGCCAAATTGTAGCCAAGTGATGTTTCGGCAATTTGTGCTTCGTTTGTATTAAGTTTATACACAATTTCAAGGCATATTTTTAAACAGAAAAATAGTAGAAGATATCTTTAAAATTTTTACATACTCATAAATTTTCTGATACTGTTTCGCAGGTAGATTTGCTATGATATCTTTCACAAGGATCATTTCAAATATTGTATGGTCTAATTTTAATATAAAATATAACGCCAATATAATGATAAAAACTATTTAATTCCAAAGAGAGCATGGTACTCTGTAAATTTATTTAAAATTTTAAATGTTGCTTTAAACATTGCTATTATCTTGCATTTTATAAATAAATTTCAAGCGTGATTAGCAACATAAAGTTTAAATAAACAGTTCGATTTATCAAAATTTAAATAGTTTTAAAATTTTTAAAGCTTTTAAATATTTATATTTAAAAAAATTATTAGTTTTACTCCTAAATATTTTAGGCCTACAAAAGCCTTTAATACAAAACTGTTCAGGCGTTTTTAAATATCTGTTAAAAGCACGAACACTGGCAACTGAAAACAATGAAATATGACAATTTCACATATATTTCTAGATAAAAATAAAAAACATATTACGTGCAGAGTTTTACTTTATACGAAAATTATTTAATCTTTTCTTAAATTTAAAGAAATTCTTAGGATTTTTAATGCAAGTAATTCAAAGAAAAACAAGTGTGACAAAAATTATTTCAAGTATTCTTTTTTTAAGAAAATATTTAATAAATGAATAAATGAAACCATATACTATGTAAATAGTTTTTAATTATTGAAAATAGAGATTTCAAATATTGTATAACTCTGTAAAAAGATTTAAAAGATAATTTAATCTAAAAAAATAATTGATATTTTCAATGTACTTCATATATTATTTCCAAAATACTACAGATAAAAATTATCTTTATTAATATATTGAATAATAATCTTGCTATATACTTTTTTAATGTTAGTATATAAATTTTAGATATAAATTTAATACTAATATTAATATTTTTAATGTTTATGACACACGTGGGTAAACCTACAATAACAGCACAATGTTCTGTATGAATATTTATTGAAATATTAATTTACCATTTTTGTTTGCATATAAAAGCTACAGTAAATATATCAAAAAAGCTTTCAATTTGCACTTTCTGAATAAACTCTTAATATTACAGTATTTGTTTAAAATTTTCTCGTGTAATTTTATGTTTTGTTATAAAAAAGTAATCTACATTATTCAGAATTAATAATCTACATATTTACATAATATTAACCTTACGTAGAAATAACTTTTCAAATGGAAATATACTTTAATCAGATTATATGAAGTAAAATATAAGGTACACAGTACGAAAAGGGAACTGTGAATTTAATTAAACAGTATTATGGTCTATTATTAAGCAAAATAGAATGTTATTACTTTATTTGAATAATGTAATCAAGTATTTATTTTACTGTCATTTTAAATATACAAATATTTTAAATTTAAATTTAAATTTCAGCTTATATATTAATTAATTTTTTTGTTTTTAAAATGAAAAAATATTTTCAAATGAACTTTGATCTTAACTTAATTTTACAGGAGGTGTGCGGATCAAGGTATTAATTACATATTTAAGGTCTCAAATATAATATTTTACACATAGCAATGATATTTAATTAGATATATCTGCTTTTGAACATTTATTGAATTATTATTTTATTACTTTTATTTGATTAAACAATTATTACAAGCTACTTCTTTTTAAAAATATATTATTAAACCAATTATTTGAAATTTTTTAAATTTTTTTGCATATATTAGATTGGAGAAATAGAAATCCATTATTTTTGATAAATTAATGACTTTATTTAACATGTTTCGGATTGTCCAATTTGGATAAAATATGCACCGTTTTGTTGTATAATTTGTTGCCAATTTAAAAATAGCTTCATGATACTTCTCTCATAGAAGACTTGGTCCTTACTGGCGAAAAACTTAAGTAATCGATTTTTACAATCTTCTTTTGATTCCAATTTCTTATCACTCAGGAAGTTTTGCAATGCAAGAAAAAGGTCATAATCGCTTGATTCCAGATTCGGATTATATGATGGATGCATTAGAAATTCCCAACCAAGCTCCTTGACTTTTTATCGAGTGTGTAACCAGGCGTTGTCCTGGTGGAATACAACACCTCTTCTGTTGGCCAATTTTGGCCGTTTCTGGTCAATCGCTAGCTTCAAACGGTCCAGTTGTTCACAGTAGAAATCTGAATTTATAGTTAGTCATATGGAAGCAAATCATAACAAATTATTCTCTTCCAGTCCCACCAAATACACAGTAGAACCTTCCTGGTCGTTAGTCCTGGTTTGGCCACAGTTTGAGCTGCTTCACCGCGCTTTGACCACGATCGTTTTAGCACAATATTGTCGTATTTGACCCATTTCTCATCCCCAGTCACCATCCATTTAATAAATGTGTCGATTTCATTCTGTTTGACCAAGGCTTCGCAGACAGAAATTCGATCCATCATGTTTTTTGGTGTGGCACTCAAACATCGAGCTCCTTTTAGAATCCAACTTTGCGCAAATGGTTTAAAACTGCTTCATGGTCAATCTTTGGCTTCTTGACAATGCTACTACTACTAACATGCCGGTCAACTTCGATTATTTCTGTGATTTTATCGATATTTTCAACGACGGGCCTGTTTGTGCGAGGTGCATCTTTAACATCAAATATGCCTGAACTGAATCGACGAAACCAAAATTGCACGTAACTAGCTGTTACAGTATCGGTACCATAAACACCATTCAAAATTTCAGCCGCCTGGCTTGTATTTTCGCCTTTGTAAAAAAAAACTGTAAATTGTACCGAATTTTCTCTTTGTTGACTTCCATTATTAACACCCTGTAACTCACAACTGAATTAACCAAATCGAAAACAGTAAAAAATTGTTTTAGTGTAAAATGTCACCTTTACAACAAGCATAAATATGAAATTGTTTGATTGATACTTTACGAGATATCGATCGCTACAGACATCTACCGAAAAAAATAATGGATTTCTTTTCCCCAAGCTAATATATAAATTTTTCAGATAAGAACAGGAAATATACTTAATATCAAACTGTAATAGAGACAACACCGAAAAACCATTTTTTTTCAATCCGGAGGGTATTATCGTTTAGTTAAAAAGACTGGAGTGAATACTCAAAATACAAAAGTCAACGCGATTCACTTACATGTGAAGCATCCTTAGAGATGCATAAATTTCAGTCTTGAGTTAAAAAGAGATGTCGAGTAAAGTCTTTTATACTTCATTCAAAAATAAACGCCAAGTAATCGCTTTGCAGGAGATAACAATGAAGTCAATACGGATAAACATTTACTCTTGTTTTATCGGATTCTTCCTTCATTAGAACAGAAATGCGATAGCTGTTAAGCAGCTGGAAGTTTTCTATACTCCAGGAAGAGTCTCTTTATGGAGAGGAGGCCTTCATCTCCCTTCCCCTTTCTCTTTCCAGTTCTTTAGGTTGAAGATGCAGTGATGACGTTATTATTAAAAATACTAAGCAAAGTAATTCGAAATAATAGGATAGTTTTAACCCGGAGAAGAAATCTCGAGAAAAGGCGAAAGAAAACAAATGTGGAATCATAACAGGAAATGAATATTAGGATATAGAGTGTTTCGATAATATGACAGTATCCCAGAGAGTTAAAGCTTGGTATTTCAGTATGAGATATCTTAATAATAAGTAAAATTCTTCGAAATAAAGGGATAGCTTTAATTCCGAGAGGAAATCTCAAGGAAATAAATTCGATATATCAACAGAAAATGAATACTAAGATATACAGTGTTTTTATGAGAATACCGTAGACTAGAAAATTAGGAGTATGTTTTAATGCTTGAAATCATAATTGAATATTCTGTTGCGTAATTGACACTAGTTGTCTATAGTGCCAAAAGATGGCACCAGGTGTTCCAAGAAAAAGAGGAACAGACTATGTTCTAAGGAATATTGTTTTTTGATTTTTAGTTAGTTCCTAGTTATGTAAGTTGTTGTGCGTTCTGTTTTTGTGTGGTATATGTGTGTTCTTTGTCTAACGGGGAAAAGTGCTAAGTCCCCTGTAAATATGTCTTGCTGTCTGTGGAATAAAATATAAAAAGTCCTAGTTTTGAGTTATATATAAGTTTATAGGTGTAGATTAAAGGTCCCATGGCTGTCACTTTACAGTGGATCTCCTATTCCAGCATTACTACCCAGGTAAGCACACCTACACTGTTTATTTTTCTGGTACTCATCCGTTTGATATGAGCGAAATGAGAAGCTTATATATGTTTTGTGTTATGGTAGATTTTTTAGAACTGAACCTGCATGTAATGTCGGGTAAACATTCCTAAGTTATTTCCTTAATGTTGGAACTTTGTTTTTCCATTAGAGATATTTATTGTTAAAGAGCCTTTGTTCCAACATATTCTAAGCACACTTATTGCTGAAAATATTGATCAAAATATTTGAAATTACATTCCAAGGGAGTTTTAATCCAATGTAAATTGTCTAGTGTTATTGAAAACACTAAGCAAACTTCTTCAAAATAAAAGGAAATTTTAATACAGAGTAGAAATCTCCAGAAACTATGAAAGAAAACATATGAGATATAATTACAGGTACTGAATATTATGATATCTGGTGTATCAATAAATCGACCGTAACATCTCAGAATAAGATTTTGCATCGTACAACTTATCGTAGTATTAATTAATGAACTTCGAAATAACAAGGACATTTTAATTCCTGTATGCAATCTCAAGAAAATAAGGAAATATTTGATGTATTGGCATGAAATCAATGTTAAGATATACAGCGATTCTATAAAAAAGCAATAGCCTAGCAAGTTAAAGGAAATTTTATCTATAAAAATCTATGAAATTATAATTGAAAATACTAAGCATAAAATTAAATACTAAGCATGTTTGTTACTAAAATTACTAAAAAAATTACTTTAAAAAAAAGTAAATTTTAATCCTGCGAAGAAATTCCTATAAAAGAGTAAAAAACTGATGAAAAATAATAGTAGGAAATAAATGTTGAAATATATGGTGTTTAAATTAGATGACAAGTAGTTTAAAGCATAAGATAAAAAGAAGAGTTACATAAGACCTTTATTGAAGAATTATGTGAATACCGTAACCTAACAAATTAAAAGTACTTTTTTATGCTTAAAATTATAATTGAATAGTCTGCGCTCACTTATTGCTCAAAACACTGATCAAATTACTTCAAAATAAATTGCAAGGGAATTTTAATCCAGGGTAAATGAATTTATTATTGAAAAACTAAACAAATTTCTTCAAAATAGCAGGACATTTTAATCCATAATAAAAATCTCCAGAAACCGGGAAAGAGAACAAATGTGATATAATAACAGATACTGAATACTAGAATATCTGGTGTTTCTATAAAAGCGACCGTAGCATGCCAGGCTAAGATTTTGCATCATACAACTGATCTTAATATTAATTAAAGAACTTCGAAATAACAGGGCACTTTAATTTCGGTATGAAATCTCAAGAAAATAAAGAAAATTGGATGTATCGACATGAAATGAATGTTACGATATACAGCGATTCTATTAAAAAACAATAACCTAGCAAGTTAAGGGACCTTTTATCCATGAATACCTATGAAATCATAATTAAAAATACTAAGCATAAAATTGAATACTTAGCATATTTGTTACTAAAATTACTAAACAAATGACTTTAAAAAATAGCAAGAAAATTTTAATTCTGCAAAGAAATTCCTATTAAAAGAGTAAAAAACTGATAAAAAAATGATAGAAGGAAATATATGTTGAAATATACAGTGCTCAGATTAGATAACAAGTAGTTTATAGCATTAGATACAAAGAAGAGTTACATAAGACCTTTATTGAAGAATTATGGGAATACCGTAGCCTAACAAATTAGAAGTACTTTTTTATGCTTAAAATCATAATTGAATATTCTACGCACACTTATTCCTCAAAACACTGATCAAATTACTTCAAAATAAATTGCAAGGGAATTTTAATCCAGGGTAAATGAATTTATTATTGAAAAAACTAAACAAATTACTTCAAAATAATAGGACATTTTAATCCATAGTAAAAATCTCCAGAAACCGGGAAAGAGAACAAATGTGATATAATAACAGATACTGAATACTAGGATATCTGGTGTTTCTATAAAAGCGACCGTAGCATGCCAGGCTAAAATTTTGCATCATACAACTGATCTTAATATTAATTAAAGAACTTCGAAAGAACAGGGCACTTTAATTTCGATATGAAATCTCAAGAAAATAAAGAAAAAAATTGGATGTATCGACATGAAATAAATGTTACGATATACAGCGATTCTATTAAAAAACATTAACCTAGCAAGTTAAGGGACCTTTTATCCATGAATACCTATGAAATCATAATTAAAAATACTAAGCATAAAATTGAATACTAAGCATATTTGTTGCTAAAATTACTAAACAAATGAAAATTACTAAACAAATGACTTTAAAAAATAGCAAGACAATTTTAATTCTGCAAAGAAATTCCTATTAAAAAAGTAAAAAACTGATAAAAAATGGTTCTCAGATTAGATGAAAGTAGTTTAAAGCATTAGATACAAACCAGAGTTACATAAGAACTTTATTGAAATATTATGAGAATACCATAGCCTCGCAAATTCGGAGAACTTTTTTATGTTTTAAATCATAATTGTATATTCTAAGCACACTGAAATAAACTAATCAAATTATTTCACAATAAATTGCAAGGAAATTTTAATCCAGGGTAAATGAATTCTTTATTGAAATAACTAAACAAACTTCTTCAAAATCACAGGAAATTTTAGAAATCTCCAAAAATTGTGAAAGAGAACAAATGTGATATAATATCAGATACTGAATATTAGGATATCCTGTGTTTCGATATAAACTACCGTAGCATGGTAGACTAAGATTTTGCACTATACAACTGTTAATTACTATTTTAACATAAACTGTTAACAATTAAAGAACTTCGAAATAACAGGGGCATTTTAATTTCGGTATGAAATCTCAAGAAAATAAAGAAAAATTGGATGTATCGACATGAAATCAATGTTACAATATAAAGCGATTGTATGTGTATTCTAAGCGATGGTGTTTAGATTAAATGACAAGTAGTTTAAAGCATTAGATACAAAGAAGTGTAAAATAAAACCTTTATTGGAATAGGAGAATACCGTAGCCTAGCAAATTAGGAGTACTTTTTTATGCTTGAAATCATAATTGAATATTCTATGCACACTTATTCCTGAAAACCCTAATCAAATTACTTCAAAATAAATTGCAAGGGAATTTTAATCTAGTGTGTAATGATTTTGTTATTGAAAGAAACTAAGCAAGCTACTTTAAAATAACAGGATATTTTAATCCTAAGCAGTAATCTCCAGAAATTGTGAGAGAACTAATGCTATATAGTAACAGAAACTAAATATTAGGATAGCTGGTGTGTCGAATAAACGACCCTAGCATGCATGGCAGACTGAGATTTAGCATCATGCAATTGATCATAGTATTATTTAAAGAACTTCGAAAAAGCAGGAGAGTTTTAATTCCGATATGAAATTTAAAAAAAAATAAGGAAAAATTGGATGTATCTACCTGAAATGAATGTTAAAATATACAGCGATTCTATAAAAAATAAACAATAACCTAGCAAGTTAAGGGACCTTATATCTATGAAATCCTAATTAAAAGTACTAAGCGTAAAATTAAAATACTAAGCATATTTGTTACTAAAAATACTAAACAAATTACTTTTAAAAAATAGCAAGTAAATTTTAATCCTGCAAAGAAATCCCTATCAATGAATAAAAAAGTGATGAAAAATGATAGTAGGAAATATATGTTGAAATATATAGTGTTTAGATTACATGACAAGTAGCTTAAAGCATTAGTTAGAAAGAGGAGTTACATAAGACCTTTTTTGAAAACACTAAGGAAAATACTTTGCAGTAAAAGATGAGTTTTAAACCCAAAAATAAATCCCTAGAAAATCAAAAAAGAACAAATGGGATATAATGATATGAAATAAATTTTTAGATACATGGTGTATCGAAAGGCTGTCCGTAGTGTAGTAGGTTAAAGCTCTGATTTTCAGTAATTTTGAGAAAATGTTACAAAAAAAGTAAACTGAAAGCTAAAATAAATAGAATATATGGGGTTTTGATAAGACATCATTAAACTAGCAAGTTAAGGACATTTTTGATCCTAATAAACAAAAAAAAATCACGAAGCTAACCTAGTAAAACAATGTTATAAGCTAGCAAGAAACAATGATTAAATAGACATTTCCGGCAAACCAATAGTTTTGCAATTTATGAAGTAGTTTTTTACTATTAGAGGGGGCACCGTTAATGAAAACATTAAGCTAAGTATTTTTAACTTCAAGATTATTCTTAATCCTAAGAAGTATTCTTGAAAAAATAGAACTCAAAGCAACTGTAATATAATAGCAGAAAATTTATCTTAAGAAATGTGGAGTTTCGATGAGAAAGTGGTAAAGGCAAAAATCAAGACAACCGATTGAGCTAACTCAACAGGTTAAGCCTTTTTAGATACATGAAATATATTTTTAGATACATGTGTATCGAAAGGCTGTCCGCAGTGTAGTAAGTTAAAGAGCTGATTTTCAGTAATTTTGAGAAAATAATTACCAAAAAAAGAAACTGAAAGCTAAAATAAATAGAATATGGGGGGTTTTGATAAGACATCGTTAAACTAGCAAGTTAAGGACATTTTCATATACCAGAGAACGGTATTGAAAATACCAATCAAAGTACTTCAAAATGCTACAATTCCCATGTGGAAATGTAAGAAAACAAAGTTACAACCGAAAATAATAACTAGAAGAAAATGTTAAAATATCCGGTATTTCATTAAGATTAGAGTAGTTTATTTTAAGATGTCGCTTTTTAATATGCAGATTGTTGCTAAAAGTACTTAGAAAAATACTTCTGAATGGTATGAAGGATTTATTGCTGAGAAACTTAAGAAAAAGTATAAAAAATTATGAAATATACTAACAGGAAATAAACTCTATAATATATAGTATATTGGCTTTCTGACCATAGTTCAGCAGTTAAAAGTAGTTAATTTCAGCACAGGAAATCATCTTTGAAACTAATTGGTAAAACTGATGTCGCAAATACTAAGCAAAGTATTTTAAAGTAGCAGAACGGTTTTAACCCTAGGAATAATTCTTAGTAAATGAAAAAATAAAATAGATGAGAAATTAATAGCAGGAAATTTTCATTAAATTAATATGGTGTTCCTCTGGTGTGACCATAACCCATCAGGTTAAAGCATTTCCCTTTAGTACGGAGTGTTGTATCTGTAAAAACTAAGCATAATATTTGGAACAAAATATCTGGAGAATTATATTATTACTAGCATACAGCCCGTCATATGACGGGATCAATAAGATTTTTAATTTTCCAGAACTATAAAGTACCTTATGAGGCAGGTCAAAAAATGGTTTCTTTTTCATCTGAAAATTAACTTGCAACAAAAAATAATCGACGTTTAAATTTAAAATTGCCACATATGTACCTAACCTATTATTTGAACCAAATATAAAATAAAATTATTTACGTAGTATCTAAGTTCAGTGATAAAATGTATGAAAATAAAGCAGACGATATTTAAATAATGTAAAATAAGACATAATTAAATGAAATGATTAAAGGAATGACGTCATAATGCTAAAAAAGTTATATTTACCTATTTATTATGGGATTAATTGATACATTTATTCGCCTACTCATAAACGGGGAAAATAAGGCTTGGAATTAAACACGCGAAAAGGGGAGAAGGGGTGGATTTCGAACATTTTAAAGACGGCAGTATTTTTTTTATGATATGAAGCACATTTATACCAATTTATTTTAGAATCGAATCGATACTTTAGGTGAAGATAAACCTTATTCGCTTTGAATTTTCCTAACTCTAACACATGAAGAATTCAATATGGATGCCTCTATCCATTCCAGGTCATAAATTTGAGAACAAACGGACAGATAACTTAGGCTATTATTATACAGGGGATATGGTATTATGATAAATACTATTACAAAGAATCAATAAATCAGACTTAAAATATAATTGCTTGAAAATGTGAAGTTTCATATATATATAATGTTCTTAGCAATATCAAATTTTATTTATTATAAAACAAATAGTAAGAATAATAAAAGAGGACCGAAATAAGATAGCAGTCTTGTTTAATTAATATGTTTTTATTTTTAATACTTTTTCATTTTTTCTTATTAATAATTCAATGTAATTCAATTTTGCCCTCACTTAAAAATCAAACATTCAGAGACATGTAATGACATTTTGATGTGAAATACAATGAAATATAATTGCCTGGCTGAGACACTTTAATTTTGTTAAAACAAAATTTCTAATAGTAATTAAATAGCGCTTACACACATTAATAAATAAATAAATATGTTATTAAATTTTGTTAAATAAACAAATCAGAATCTCTATTTTGTATTTACAACATAGATTTCAATTAATTGCATCAATTTAAATATTAATATAAACTCTAAGAATAAGACATCAGTTGTTATTCTACTAATCATCAAATCACGAAGAAAAATTAATCTAACAATATTTGTATTAATAATATTTGCAGAGTATTTAAGTAAATTAATAAACAAATAAAGGTATTCTTTGTCATCAAATATTAATTTAAGAATGTTGATTTAAGATGTTTGTATTTGATTTATCATTAATACATAATAAATTACAATAATTTGACAGTAATTAATATCCGATAATGTATCAGTTGTTAGTTTGTTTAAAGGATAATCTATCAACAACTTGTTCAAAGGAATAAATATGTACGGTTTTAGGAAAATAAGTATATATGTATATATATATATATATATATATATATATATATATATATATATATATATATATATATATATATATATATATATATATATATATATATATATATATATATATATATATATATATATATATATATATATATATATATATATATATATATATATATATATATATATATATATATATATATATATATATATATATATATATATATATATATATATATATATATATATATATATATATATATATATATATATATATATATATATATATATATATATATATATATATATATATATATATATATGTATATATGTATGTATGTATATGTGTATGTGTATGCATGCATAATAGTTTACATTTCTCATTTCTATGTTCTTCTGACGTTTGAGGGGTGATGAGAATGTATAAAAATATTCTTGTCTAAATTCCAATTAAATCCGGTATTGACAAATGAATCCAATTTTACGTAATTTTCTTTTTTCTATTCTTTAATAAGACATGAATTTTTTAAAATCACAATCTGAATTAATGTGCTTGCATAAACTAAGAATAAAGATCCTATTCATAAAGTTATCCTAACAAGTTCAGATTTGTATTTTATTTTTCATAAAACTGGTGCTGTTATATAATGATGCTGTTATAAGAAAATTTATTTGAACAATTTATTATTCTTACACTTCTGGCACTTTTCAATGCCCAGTAAGCCAAGGCAAGTAAAAATAATACTTGCTAAATTTTCTTATGTGACCAGTGGATTAATTTTCCTGGATTACATATATATATATATATATATATATATATATATATATATATATATATATATATATATATATATATATATATATATATAGATATATATATATATATATATATATATATAGAGAGAGACAGAGAGAGAGAGATAGATAGATAGATAGATAGATAGATAGATATTTATATATAGTGGTGGATTACTATTAAAGTCCCACTTTTCAGAATTATGTAAAAACATAACCACCTGTAAAAATGAATTCAAATTTGAACTAAATATACAGGAGGAAGGAAAAACAGTATGGTATAAAAAAAGAGGTTTAACAAAATTTTTAACAGTTTCTATTTAGAATTATATTTCTTTAAAACAAACAGAGTGTATTTGAAATTTTATTTTTCAACTTGCCCTTTCTAGAATTTTAAGAATAAATCAATATTCTTTACTTAAATTCATTTATATGTTTTTAGATACCGTTTAATTTTGCTTTGTATTTAAAGCAGGATTTCAAAACAATTGCTTTTAATATTTACAATATCTGGAGTTATATAGTTCAAAGAAGCAAAGATTCATATGTCTCCAGCTTTATACAACATAACAACCTTTCACAAACTCTTATACTGCTGAACAGGACTGAGTGGTTAGGGTGCTGGCCTTCGGAACCGGAGTTCGTGGGTTCGAATCCCACTTTGGCATGGATGTTTGTAGCCGTTCGAAATCGACTTTAAGCAGTAGGTCCTGGTCTTATTAGCCCTCGTGTTGCAAAAAGTAGACCGTAGCACTCCAAACCAAACCAAACTCTTAAACTAATCACAAATGCATTTTCATTCAATTCCATAGTTATTTCAATTGTTCTCAAATTTCAGTTCTCCCACTGGGGATTTTCTAAATATCTTTTATTAAAATTTTGTATTTTTTTATTTTATAAAAATATGTAGCTATAATAATGAATTAAAATTCTTAAAACCAATTTTTAAAAGTATACATTTGAAAGGATTTTATGAACTATAACAAACATTCTATTTTCTTTTCCAACAAGTGCTTTAAAATTTTTAAAAATGAATCAATATTCCTCACTTAACGTAATTTCATTTTTTTTATTTTTGCTCTTTGTTTAGACTACCGGTCAACTGTATTTAGAATTTAACGTAATATTACAAGAAAATTTTAAGATATTTTAGGTTGTAATATTCAACAAGGCTCATATGCTCACAAAGTTTGCACAATCTTATAACATTTGTTAAACTCTAAACAAATGAATCTTTATGTATATAAGAAATTTAAAACCCTTGTTTCATTCATTTTGATAGTTGTTTAAACATTTTTTCAATTTTCATTTTCACATTGGTGATTTTCTAAATATCTAATTAAAAATTTAAATTAAAATTTTATATATTTTCCTATCTTCTAAAAATCTGTAGTTATAATAATGAATTAAAACACTTTAAAAAATTTAGATATACAACTAATATGATAGTAAATAATGATTATTGTTCTATTTTATTTTCTAACAATTTCTTTAAAAATTCTATGAATAAAGGGTCATAATTTTCACTTTAATTGTATTTTTTAGAAAAAATATATGTTCAAGGAAAATTGAGTCTGAATATTTAAAACAAATTTAAACCTACTAACTTTAATTAGTAGTGAATTAATTTATTTTGTTTATTTCATGCAACGCGCATGTTATCTGGAGTTTTTAATATTTTTTCATGAATTTTTTACAGGTTGTATACAATATAATTTTCAACCAATTAATTTCAATTTTCTTGTGTAATTCCCAAAATCTATTATTTTTGCGATGATAAGTTTTTAGTTTTTAAGAAAAAACTTTCACTTCTTTCAAATATATTGTAAAAATATATACATATCTTAAATGTATAAAATTTAGATTCTAAGTTGTTTTGAGATATTATAGTATGTATTAAAACAATAAGTTTGTCTTAAACTTAATTATAGTTTTAGTAATCATGCGCGTAAGCCTTGATATAATTTTTGTTAACTCTTATTTAAAACTTTCTAAAAATATAGTTTTATATTTCAAAAATGAATGAGGTATGTGCATAAAGATTATAATTTGATTTAACTATTTTACAAAAATTATGTTTTTAAAGTTGGTAGTTTTCAAAGCATAAAAAATCAAAAATGCAAAATCATTTTTGCATTTATTTTTACTTTTAAGAGTTGTATGACTCCTTAAAGTAATATTCTTCATTTAATATAACAATTGTTTTAGTTACTGTTAAAGAGTGTTTGGTATTTTACTTAATGTTTATTTAAAATATTTTAGGTAATATGGTTCAATCAGGCAAATATTTATATATTCACCAACCTTGTGCTACCTTGTATAACATTTGTTAATATTTAACCTAATCAATCTTTATGCATGTAAAAAGTTCAAAATCTTCCTAACATTGAATTCCATAAACGTTTCAACAACTTCTTCAATTTCAATTCCTATATTGGGGGATTCTAAACATCTTTTATCTAAATCATTTATCTATTTAACTTCATATTTTTATCACCTTTTTGAAAATATGTAATAAATAATGAATTAAATTACTTTACCCTAAGTTTAAAAATATTCCTTTTAAATGTGTTTATAAGCAATGATTAATGTTTTATTTTTTTAAGAAGAGCTTTCCAGAAATCTATTAATAAATTAATATTTTTCTTCATTTAATGTAACATTTTTTAGTTAAGAATTTCTCTTAAAGAATGTTTAATATTTTACTTAATATTTAATTAAAATATTTTAGGTAATATGATTCAACCAGGCAAAGATTTATATATTCACCAACCTTGCGCAACCTTGTATAACATTTGTTAAACTTTAAACTAATCAATCGCTATGCATGTAAGAAGTTCAAAATCTTTCTACTATTGAATTCCATAAATGTTTCAACAATTTCTTTAATCCCAATTCCCACACTCGTTAATTCTAAACCTCATTAAACTAAATTCTAGCTAAAAACTTTATATTTTTTATCAACTTTTTAAAAATATGTGATAATGAATTAAATTACTTTAAACTAAATTTTAAAAATATACATTTTAAATATGTTTATAAACGATGATTAATGTTCTATTTTTTTAAGAAGTGCTTTCACGAAATCTATTGATAAATTAATATTTTTCTTTATTTAATGTAACATTATTTTAATTAAGAATTTCTGTTAAAGAGTGTTTAACATTTTACTTAATATTTAATTTAAATATATTAGGTAATATGATTCAACCAGGCAAATATTTATATATTCACCAACCTTGTGCAACCTTATATAACATTTGATAAACTTTAAACTAATCAATCTTTATGCATGGAAGAAATTCAAAATATTTCTAACATTGAATTCCATAAATGTTTCAACAACTTCTTCAATTTCAATTCTTTCCACGGGGAATTCTAAACATCACTAATCTAAATTCTAGCTAAAAACTTCATATTTTTATCAACTTTTTAAAAATATGTGATAAATAATGAATTGAAATACTTTAAACTAAGTTTAAAAAAATATACATTTTAAATGTTTATAAATGATGATTAATGTTCTATTTTCTACTTTTAAAATGTGCTTTCAAGAAATCTATTAATGAATTAATATATTTCTTTCTTTAATGTAACTTTTTTAGTTATGAGTTTCTGTTAAAGAATGATTAATATTTTACTTAATATTTAATTAAAATATTTTAGTTAATATGATTCAACCAGTCAAATATTTATATATTCACCAACCTTGTGCAACCTTGTATAACATTTGTTAAACTTTAAACTAATCAATCTTTATGCATGTAAGAAGTTCAAAATCTTTCTACCATTGAATTGCATAAATATTTCAACAACTTCTTTAATCCCAATTCCCACATTGGTGAATTCTAAACATCATTAATTTAAATCCTAGATAAAAACTTCATATTTTTTTATCACTTTTTTAAAAATATGTAATAAATAATGAATTGAAATACTTTAAACTAAGTTTTAAAAATATACATTTTAAATGTGTTTATAAACGATGATTAATATTCTATTTTCTTTTTTTAAAAAGTTCTTTCAAGAAATCTATTAATAAATTAATATTTTTCTACATTTAATGTAACATTTTTTTACTTATGAGTTTCTGTTAAAGAGTATTTAATATTTTACTTAATATTTAATTAAAATATTTTAGATAATATGATTCAACCAGGCAAATATTTACATATTCACCAACCTTGTACAACCTTAATAAAATTTGTTAAACTTTAAACTAATCAATCGTTATGCATGTAAGAAGTTCAAAATTTTTCTACCATTGAATTTCATAAATGTTTCAACAACTTCAATTTCGTTTCCTTCAGTAGGGAATTCTAAACATCATTAATCTAAGTTCTACATTTAAAAATAAACTTTATATTTTTTTATCAACTTTTTAAAAATATGTGATAAATAATGAATTAAATTACTTTAAACTAAGTTTTAAAAATATACCTTTTATATGCGTTCATAAACGATAATTAATGTTCTATTTTCTTTTTTTAAGAAATACTTTCAAGAAATCTATGAATAAATTAATATTTTTCATTTAACTTAATTATTTTTAACTCCTGTTCAACCGTTTTTTGTATTGAGTCAAATATCTTAAGGTGTTTTCTTTTCAAATTTACAATATCAAGTAATATCTTTCACCGAGGCAAAGATTAATACACCCAACAATCTCCCACAACCTTATAACATTTGTAAAACTCTAAATTAATCATTTTTAGACATAAGAAATTTAAAATCCCTCTTCTATACAATTTGATAGTTGTTTTAGCATCTTCAAATTCAGTCTCAACACTAGTGATCTTCTAAGCAACCTTAATTAATTTTATGTAAGTATTCGATTTTAACTACAAGATGAAAGATTCAAGTAAATTCTTACCTTCTTTTTTTGTACACATACAAAAAGAAATACAGCTTTTCTTTTACACAGGAAAAAGTTTCTTGGGAATATAATATTACCTTTATCTCTTCCGACGTAGAAATAAAAAATAATCTTATAGATTTTGAGCTGCGTAAACAAAACTCTTGTAAAGAAAATAATTTTTACGTAGTTATAGAAATTCATTTTGCTTTTTTTTGTTCTTGAATTCTTCAACTACCTAAGTTATTTTTTTTTATTGAAGCGGAAATTAAAGTTTTACCACTTCCATAAAAAGTTTTTTAATAACCTTGTTTTTGTAAGTTAATGTTTCTCTAGAATGATATTTTGATACTAAATCTTATTTAATTAATTATTTTTTTCAAAAGAAATTACATAAGAAGATTTTATTTTTTAATGCTCATTATTATTCAGGCAAACATGGATCACGCTCAGATAGATACATTTATAAAATATATTTGTATTTATTTATGGTAATTACTTTATTTATATGTTTATATCTTTAGTCAAATATTTTATTATTTTTTCAATTAAAAATTATATTTTTTTAAAACTAATATAACATTATTTTGGCGTCTTAATTTCCCAGACTAAAGGTTGGGACAGGATCGGCTAGTTAACAGTTGGATTGAAAACTTCGTAGGCTAACATAGAATAAAAAATTTTGTGATAAAATTTGATTTTATTATTCAGTGTAGTTGCCTTCAAGGGCGATGCATCGATTATAGTGGCCATAAAATTTTTTGATACCATTTTTATAGTACGAAATGTCTTTAGTCACAAAAAAGGGCCTCAGTTTTTGCGATTACTTCTTCATCGGCTCTAATTTTTTTTCCAGCTAGCACTATCTTGATGTCTGAGAACAGGAAAAAGTTGCTGATGGCCAGATCTGAAGAAAACGGTGCATGCGGAAGCAATTCCAAGCCCAATTCGAATAAGTTTGCAATCGTTTTCACTTACTTGTGACACGGTGCATTGCCTTGATGAAACAGCCCTTTCTTCTTCTTCAAATGAGGTCGTTTTTTCATGATTTCGTCCTTCAAACGCTCGAATAACCCTATGTAATAGTCGCTGTTGATGGTTTTTCCCTTTTCAAGACAGTCTATGAGTAATATACCATGCACATTCCAAAATACTGATGCCATAACCTTGCCAGCCGACTATTGCGTCTTTCCATGTTTTGGAGTTGGTTCATCACGTGCAGCCCATTCGGCTGACAGTCGATTGGACTCCGGTGTGGAATAATAGAGCCATGTTTTATCCATTGCCATATATTGGTGATTAAATTTGGGTTTACTATGATTAAACAGCTTCAAACACAGCTCAGAATCATTAATTCGTTGTTGTTTTTGGTAGATTGTAAACTCGCGAGGCAACCACTTTGCACAGAGCTTTCGCATACCCAAATATTCATTCACAATAAGTCCAACACGTTTCTTTTATACCTTTAGAGACGCATATACCTCAATCAACTTCACTTTACGGTCATCCAAAATTATTTTGTGGACTTTTTGATGTTTTCATCTGTAACAACCCCTTTGAGGCGTCCACTGCACCCATCGTCCCCGGTGTTGATTTCGCCTAGTTTAACCTTACCAAACCACTTCTCAACGGTTGATTTTCCTGGTGCAGAGTCCGAATAATGTTTATCAAGAAAAGTCTTGGCTTCAACAATATTTTTTTTCTTTAAAATCCAATGCTTCATTAACACACGAAATTCCTTATTATCCATTGTTTTCAAACTAACAAAAGTTGCTTCACTCAAAATAATATATTTCACAAACTAATCGTCCGACAGTTGTCTAATTTATACACGTGTCTGTCGAATATTAGGACTAACTGGAAATTATATGGAATTAATATTAGGAGCGCCATCTATGTCTCAGCCTACGAACTTTTCAGCCCACATGTTATAGATTAACTAATTCATTATTAGCAGGCTGATAGATTCCTATACATTAACACACAGTGCAGAAGAAAATGCACTTTTTCGGCACATGCCATTATTTTGTCTTCTCCCTCAACCTGCTTTTAAAAAGAACCCACGCAGATAATGCAGATCATTTTTGAAATGAAACAAATGTGTATATATAATCTTCTTCTTTTTGTACTTTACTTAAGTTGCCTTGCCATCAAT
>CM063510.1:105548999-105551499 GCA_032207245.1 Pardosa pseudoannulata | reverse complement strand
AGCCGTTCGGAATCGGCTTTAATCTGTAGGTCCCGGTCTCATTAGCCCTTGTGTTGCAAAAAGTAGATCGTAGCACTCCAAAAAAAAAAAAAAGACTTAACTAGAGTGCTGAAGAGTTTTCTTATATGCTAATAGTGCGGAATAAAATGCGTAGTAATATTTTTCGGCGAACAATAGAAATGGTTATAATCAACACTAATTATTATGTAACAAGTAATTTTTACCCAAAAATATTCTTTATTCTCCCTTATTACAAGAATGTTTTGCTGCACAAATTCCATGAATTCTTTTTTGACATATAGTGCAAATTTAGCTGGATCGTTTAATTCCATTACATTTTTTTTACTGCATACATCACATTGTCGCAAGTTTGCCCAGGCAATTTTTCTAAAGAAAACTTTGTACTTATTGGTAGTCTTCCTGTGGCATTTTTATTGCTAACCATTCCTCCTCTATGGCAGGAATAATGATCAGTATAACACTTGTTGAAAAAGTGAAAGCAGTTTCTAATTTCTATACAACAACGAAAAGTTTTTTTTTACTACAAATAAGTAAATAAATAAAACACGCTCATTTTGTCTAACGTACCACAATAGAAGGCTCTACTGCATTACAACTTACCTCTATATTTTATTTTAATTCTTATATTATTAAAAATCCCAATTGAGTAAAATAAATACAAACTGCGATTGATATGAATTCAACTGCTCTCAATAGATGTGAAAATTACACTAACCAACAGCAGCGTCTCTGCATTTTCGGTACAAAACAAGGGAAGCGCTATCTTCTCCGCATTTTTGGCACAGAACAAAAGACGTGCGACAGCGCTTCACCGCACTCAAACGGTTAGCCCCTTCCAGTAAAATGACGAGTCTAGCTCGTCATTAGTTTTTCATTCCATACCGCACATTGACGAGCTACACTCGTCCTGCGATTAAAGGTACTGTTAAATATGATAATTAATTTAGTTTAAAATTTCTAGTGTACTGAATTTGACAACACATTTATCACTTGTGAAAATTACAAGTCACTATTGCATATTGTTTACTTAGAATTTCTAGGTACAAGTCCTTGCCAAATTAATGAGTCAGAATAAAAGAAAACCTACTAAGAAATGCCGTGTGTGTTACAAGAATCAAATTAAAAGTGAGACTACTTGGCGGTGTAAACGATTAAGAATTCCTTTGCACTTTGGTTTGAAAAGTACCACTAGCTTGAAGACTATTATCTGTATACCTTATTAATGTTTCGCTTTGATATTTTCTTAATTTTACTGTTTCTGATATTATTTAACACTATGTAAAAAGTGGATTTTAATTAAGAATATGTAAGAATTGTAAAGTGAAACAAGTTTTTTAAATAAAAATGAAATGGTTATTTCATGCACAGTTTTTCATTATTAAATCATACCGGAAGGGGTTAAAGACAGTTAACGTTTTAATATAAAAAAGTGTCTTCGAGCAATGATAAAAATGAATAGGATGGAGTAAAATAACATTTTCTATACGTTGTAATCGCATACTCAATTTTCCACTGTTATAGGCGTAATTCTTAAACACTTGCCAATCCTTTAAGCCCTCTATACCCGGACATAATTTACTAGGAAAATAGAAGGATTTGCAAAGGATCTTCGCAACATCACCATTCTGGGAGGTTTTTGTCAGTTTATCAAAGGATATCGGCAAATATCGGTAGAGAAAAAATAAAGTTCATTTAATAGCCACTATTTTTATTATCTTCAGATATTACAGGAGCCTCGTTTTGCTTGTATCTAAAGACCTCATTGTTAGCAGCGCTTTATTAAGAAGAAAATTTTCATTATCAGGAATGCATTCAATCTCATTAAAATAATGTAAGGAATTTTATTCTTCCCCTTATTCATTGACACTTTTGTACTTTGTTAAATTGTGTTTTAAATTAAACTCAAAATTACGGTTTTATTCGCTTTTTTTAGATTATTAGATTCTTTATTTCTTGAATGATTCAAAAACATGAGTATTTGATGGAACGAAGTATTATATATTGAAATTATTGAGTCAAATTACGAATGAAGGACTGCTGAGTATTTAATATTATTTTACTTTTAAGTACTTAGTGGATTTTATTTCAAACTAGATTAAATAAGAACATTTTAATGAAATGACGTATTCAGGAAGATATGGAGAAATAATTTTGCATCATCTCTGCAATTTATAACGAATAATATCCTGAACTCTATATTTTTAAATTAAGCTTTTTTAATTTTCGAATACTATTATTTCATATTTTAGGAATTTAATTTTAAAATATATTGTTTTTATTTCCTTAATATATCAATCGCCATCAATAAATACATTTAAAACAATATTCAAGATGAATATAGACAAATTTTAGCCTTAGGTTATGATTTTTAAAAAAATGAAAGTTAATATTAGCAGAATAAATCTTCTCATTAATATAGACTTATCTACGTTAGTATAACAATATACTTTCAATTTACATTCTTATCGTAACGTTAATA
>CM063510.1:105526499-105546499 GCA_032207245.1 Pardosa pseudoannulata | reverse complement strand
GGACATGGAACTGTGAACACTCTACGTGTGTCTCTGCAACGAACAATAAAAATGGTGCAGGTTTTGATTTTAGAAGAAACGATGATTTATTAAAATTATTATTATCAAGAAGACTGTTTTCCATTCGCCTTAACTCTAGATCATTACATGCCATATATATATATATATATATATATATATATATATATATATATATATATATATATATATATATATATATATATATATATATATATATATATATATATATATATATATATATATATATATATATATATATATATATATGTATATATATATATATATATGTATATGTATATGTATATATGCATATATATATACATATATATATACATATATATATACATATACATATATATATATATAATATATATATATGTATATATATATATGTATATTATATATATATATATATATATATATATATATATATATATATATTTATATATATATATATATATATATTATATATATGTATATATATATATATATATATATATATATATATATATATAAATATATATATATATATATATATATATATATATTTACATATATATAATATATATATATATATATATATATATATATATGTATATATATATATATATATATATATATATACATATATAAATATATATATATATATATATATATATATATATATATATATATATATATATATATATAAATATATATTTACATATATATATATATTTATATATATATGTGTGTGTGTGTGTACACATATATATATAAACACCCACACATATACGTGTGTGTATGCATATGTGTGTATTTATAAATGTAAATATATAATTTCTCATATTTTTCTTCTATCTCATTAAATTTTACGCTTTTGTGTTCAGAAAGGAATGTAATATAATCTTGAGGGGTTTCCTTCGTTTACAATTTGCTGCTTATTAACACATTAATTTTATTTTTTGCAGTAATTTCTTTTTATTTCATTTGATAAAAGATAAAAATTAAAAATTAAATAAGTAGTATATATCTTCTCAAGAATGTTCAAATTGATATTCATTTAAAATTTAAAGAAAATGTTATTATAAGGAACATCTAAATTGCTCTACGAATTGTACTTTTAAGCAGATAAATATCATTTTTCCGTTTTCTAACAAAACAAAAAAATGGGAGGGAGAGAGCTTTAGAGTGAAAGTAATTTCTTTCGGTTTTCTTAACCCTGAAGGAAAGTAGAAATGCCATTAAATCAATGATGCCCTTCCCTATTTCCATTTTTAAACAATATAAAGAGGATTTCTTTATAATATTTTCACTTTTAAGCTCAACATGAAAGATATCGTCGCTTTGAAAGAAATGACATAACGAAAACCAAAATATCTGTAACTGACTTTTAATGTCGACTTTTCAAAAGGCATTATGGAATAAAATCGCTCCTAATACTTGCTACACAATATGTTCGATTTAAGAACGAGAGGCGGGTAGGAGGAAGGAACCTCATTTGATATTCTTTAAGGGTTGATGAATTATTCAAAATGAAGTTTCTAATATCTGCATATTAAACCGCCGCTTATGCTTTTATATCCAATCGCGTGGAGGAGTCCTGATTTCAATAGAAAGCAGAAATTAAAATAATGTAAATGATGGGATATTTTTTGCTGGATGGAGGGAAACTCGTGTTGTTAGAAACGCTCGTGTGTTGAACTCAATGTAATCTGTAACATATTTCAGATGTAAAACTTAAGCGTTGTAGTTTTGATATGACATCCATAGTTTTAATATTGCAAATATCCCTTGCTGATACTGCCTGCTGATTTCTCTTCTTGATGTCTCGCAATATTAAAGGAAATTTGTATAGTTTATGATCGTATACTTTACACATTTCCATCTTACAAAATATGCTTTCGTAATGCTGCAGAGCGACCAAAATATCTGCTCTTTCTGCGTCTTCCTTCAAAGTGAAAGTGAAGGTCTTTTGGAAAACTACTAAAGTTTTATTTCGGCTTTCCGAAGTTCTTATCTAAAATTTACAATCATACATTGTTTTAATTACTATCTGTATTATCGTGACTTATTATAACCTTCTGGTTTTGTTTGACTATAATAAACTTAGTTCCAGGAGAAGAAGTTTCATACAACCCAAACTTTTAAAGTGAATAGATATTTAAAAAAAATGCCTGTTCCTTTTTTGTTTATGGCTTACCTCAAGGACTAAATTTAATTAGTCTTTGTCCAGGTATATTGTTTTAACTATTATCTGTAGTAGCATGACTTAGTATAACCTTCTGGATTTCTTTGACTATAATAAGTTAGTTTCAGGGGAAGAAGTTTCATACAACACACTCTTTTAAAGTGAATATATATTTTTAAGAAAATTCTTGTTCCTTTTCTGTTTGTGGCTTACCTCAAGGATTAAATTTAATTACATCATTGTCCTGGTATACTGTTTTAATTATTATCTGTACGATCGTGACTTAGTATA
Source organism: Pardosa pseudoannulata (assembly GCA_032207245.1). NCBI lineage: Eukaryota > Metazoa > Arthropoda > Arachnida > Araneae > Lycosidae > Pardosa > Pardosa pseudoannulata. The sequence continues at coordinate 105,544,017 of CM063510.1, read as the reverse complement.
ACTTTCTGGGTTTTTTTACTATAATAAAGTTAGTTTCAGGGAAAAAAGTTTCATACAACACAAAATTTTAAAATGAATACATATTTTTAAAAAAATGCTTGTTCCTTTTCTATTTGTGGCTTACCTCAAGGACTAAATTTAATTACGTCATCGTCCAGATATATTGTTTTAGTTATTATCTGTAGGATCGTGACTTAGTATAATCTTCTGGTTTTGTTTGACTGTGATAAAGTTAGATCCATGGGAAGAAGCTTCATACAACACAAACTTATAAAATAAATACATATTTTAAAAAAAATACTTGTTCCTTTTATGTTTGTGGCTTACCTCATGAACTAAATTTCATTACGTCATCGTCCAGGTATATTGTTTTAATTATTTTCTGTCCTATCGCCCCTCTCCTTTGTTCATTCCACATTTCCCCAGGTGAAAGAGGAGAATTCTCGGAAATTCAAACAACAGCGAAAGGAATGAAATTAATGGGTTCCTTCTGAATATATTGTGAATATTCCTTTGCCAGTTAAAATGAGTTTCGAAAACGGATCACATTAACTGGTGTAAAGATCCCATAAAGTGATAATTTTTACATACATATGAATATAGAAAATCGGGACCAAGTGATTTCGACAACAATAAGCGATTGATAACATTAACCACGATCACATTAAGCGGAGTATTTTCAAAAAATGCTTGTTCCTTTTTTGTTTGCGACTTACCTCAAAGACTAAATTTAATTACGTCATAGTCTAAGTATATTGTTTTAATTATTATCTGTAGTATCGTGACTTAGTATAACCTTCTGGGTTTGTTTCACTATAACTAAGTTAGTTCCAGGGGAAGAAGTTTCATTCAACACAAACTTTTAAAGTGAATAGATATTTAAAAAAAATGCTTGTTCCTTTTCTGTTCGTAGCTTACCTCAAGAACTAAATTTAATTACGTTATCGTCCAGGTATATTGTTTTAATTATTATCTGTAGGATCGTGACTTAGTATAACCTTCTGGTTTTGTTTGACTATAATAAAACTAGTTCCAGTCGGAAAAGTTTCATACAACACAAACTTTTAAAATGAATAGATATTTTTTAAAAAAAATGCTTGTTTCTTTTCTGTTTGTGGCTTACCTCAAGGACTAAATTTAATTACGTCATCGTCCAGGTATATTGTTTTAATTATTATCTGTAGGATCGTGACTTAGTACAACCTTCTGGTTTTGTTTGACTGTGATAAAGTTAGATCCAGGGGAAGAAGCTTCATACAACACAAACCTATAAAATGAATACATATTTAAAAAAAATGCTTGTTCCTTTTATGTTTGTAGCTTACCTCAAGGACTAAATTTCATTACGTCATCGTCCAGGTATATTGTTTTAATTATTTTCTGTAGTATCGACTTAGTATCCTTTGTTTGTTTTTATAAAAGGAGGAATTATTCAACACAAACAAAGTGAATAGTTTTTAAAAAAATGCTTGTTCCTTTTCTGTTTGTGGTTACCTCAAGACTAAATTTAATTACGTCATCGCGGGTATATTGTTTTAATACTATCTGTATTATCGTGACTTAGTATAACCAAGGTTTTGTTTGCTAAAAAACAGGGAAAGTTTCATTAACACAATTTAAGTGAATAGATATTTTCAAAAAATGCTTGTTCCTTTTTTGTTTGCGACTTACCTCAAAGACTAAATTTAATTACGTCATAGTCCAAGTATATTGTTTTAATTATTATATATAGTATCGTAACTTAGTATAACCTTCCGTTTTTGTTTGAGTATAATAAAGTTAGTTCCAGGGGAAGAAGTTCCGTACAACACAACCTTTTAAAGTGAATAGATATTTTTTTAAAAATCTTGTTCCTTTTCTGTTTGTGGCTTACCTCAAGGACTAAATTTAATTACGTCATCGCCCAGGTATCTGTTATATATATTGTATATATTTAGTTATTTATAGTATAACTTAGTATAACTTTTTTTTATAATCTTTTTGGAAACTGAAATAAAATTTGAAGTGCTTGATAGTTTTTCAAAAAGCTTTTTATTCTGTTTGTAGTTTTTTATCAAGACAGGACTAAATTTTATTACCTTGTATTTAGACAAAATTTTATATTATTATATATATATATTATATTATATTATATATATATTATATATATATATTATATTTATATTTTATTATATATCTTTAAAATAGATAATTGAAATATATTATTTTAGTATCGCGTTACTATCTTTTTATAAGTGATATTATCTATAAGCAATTACTATAGTCACTTTTTTAAATAGTGAATACTGCTTTGTTTGCAGTTTAAAAAGAGAATGTTATTCGTTATAATATAATAAAGAGAAGAAAATAATGACTTATGTACTATTATATTATTAATGTGTTTACCTGTCATATATAATATATATATATATATATATATATATATATATATATATATATATATATATATATATATATATATATATATATATATATATATATATATATATATGCGTGTGTGTATGTGTGTGTGTCAGGTTCCACTAAATGACACTAGAGTCCTGAATACATTTTCATAGATTTATTCATATCTCAGAGCACACTACTCATCAATCATCTTCAATGGCGTCGCACATTGGCGCCTAACTTCTAACAAAGGCAGTCTTAGCTGCCTTGGGTAGCTACAGCTCTGTCTGTGGAATGTGCACACTGCTCTCTGCTACAGATCACTGCGCGTGAGCCGTATTTATGTAACTCGTATTTATGTAGCTAACTCATTACGCCGCATCACTCCCAGTAATCAATCCCTACTTAAAATCTTTTAAAAATAATCTACAACTTAAATCCTAACACATATATATATATATATATATATATATTTATATACAACAACCCATACATGTACGAGTACTTCCCCCAATTATACATGGTATATTGATTACACATTGTTTCAATCTCCATGCTTTAAAAGTTTTACTTTCTTTGGTTCAATTTTGGTATTCCACTTCCAGTGCATTCTCGACTAATGCCCAAATTAAAGCAATTCTATTAACTCTCACGATTCAGAAAATCATATTTTTTTACACATCGCTTGCCGCTCGTCAATGATAAATGACGTTATTCCAGTGCCTTCCGCAAACCATTACTAAAATAAGTGCAGCGACTGTTTTCGGGCGGAAGTAAAGGGAGACACAAACCGCACTTGCAGCTTCTCGTAATGGAGGACTCATTATTTTTAATTTTATCCCCATCCTGCAAGAAGTAGGGGGATGGAGGGTTGCGACAGCAAGATATATGGGCTGGAAAAATTTTGCAACGATTCTTTGATGAAATAGATCACGGTTATATCATCCTTAAATCTTCATTATGAGACCGTTTAAAAACTGCTTCTCGTTTGTGTAAAGGAAACGGTATTTTTCCACCAGTATTTTATGGAATTTTACCAACTAAAATATTATCGTAATTCAGGATTTCAACAAAACTTTATGTTGTATCAAAATGTGCAAAATTCTTGAAATTTTGAAGCTTAAGGGATCATAACACCTCTTTTTTTCAATTTAAGCACTACAGTAAACGTTGTAAATGTTTTGAATTTTAGAATAAAAATTAAAAGAATTTAAAACAGTGAATTCTCGACAGTTAATTTAACTAAAATCTAAAATTTAAAAATGTTTAAAGTTTTTTAAATATTTTTTTTTTAAATTGCAATTGTTACTTCAAATATCTTTTCTGCATTTATTAAATTTTTTATATAAAACTATAAAACTATCTATGGATTTTTATATATCTATAAAAGTATAGTTTATAAAAAACATTACATATATATATATATATATATATATATATATATATATATATATATATATATATATAATGTTTTTTACTATATATATATATATATATATATATATAAAATAATAACTTTTTTCATAATAACTTTTTTTTACTTTAAGTATTACAGTAAACGTTGAAAATGTTTTGAGTTTTAAAATAATAAAAATTAAAAGAATTTAAACAGTGAATTCTCGACAGTTCATTTACCTAAAATCTAAAATTTAAAAACGTTTAAAGTTTTTAAAATATTTTTTAAAAAATTGCAATGATTGCTTCAAATATCTTTTTCTTATTTATTAAATGTTTCTATATAAAACTATCTATGGATTTTTATGTATCTGGAAAAGTATAATTTATAAAAATATTTTAATGACAATTACATTGAGACTCATTAGGTAAGTAGAGATTATGACATTTTCTTTTACATTTTATATTTAAAAAATGAATGAGCAACGTACTGGTAATTTCCCGCACAATTTTATTTTATACATTTTGGAAATACCGAGAACTCTTAGCAAATTTATACGTGAAGGAAAAAGAAACCATGGATAAAAGTTTTCTCGCAATGTTCATTTATTAAAGAAAGCTCCTATAAATGAAATCATATACACAAATAAATTTTAATTGTTGGAGATATAAATTTGTATGGTGTTAGACAGGTAATTTCAGCCAATAAAAGAATAATTCAATATTTAACACTATTTCGAGTACTAAGTTTTCGTATGTTATTACATGATTCACTGCTGCATGATATTTTTGAGTATCTCTCCCTCTCAAATTTTAGGATTCCATAGTTAGAATCATTGTCTAGTTCCAACGAACTCAGAAGTGACTGCTTAGTAAACTACTGTACGTCAGGGCTTTCCTGTTTTAGCCCTTCCCCAACTATTTAAATTAAAGCCAGTTAGGTCTTGGGACTTTTTTCAAGTGTAGCAGACAATGCAGACATTATCTAACGCCTTAACAAGCATGCGGACCTGTTACCAATTTAGCACCACCCGAAGACCAGTAAAAAGGTTTGCTACGGAGGCAAGTAACGTTACTCCCGCTGAGTCTTTAATTTAGAAGCAGGGACTAAACAGAAGTCCCCAAATCTTGCCCTGCCACTCTCTACAGGTATTGTTTGAGAACTTGAAGGACTTTATGACCACGAACATATTTTACGTGCCTCAGTCACCTTTAAAGAACACGGCGGATCTAAGGCAGGCTAAAGCCCCAAACCCGCAACCTTTTAGATTATTTAATATTACTTTCTCCTCATTAGCATCTCTTCTCCAATCTCTATAACTGATTCCTGTGGAAGACTTCGGAGAGCTATGGCAGCGAACGATATTAAGCCGTCCTTTTTAATGAAAATAAAACGCACGAAAGTATCCTTTGTGCCTTGATCTTTTACAAGTTAAAGACAATTTAATTACTTTTGGATATTTTAATATGGTCCTGAATTGAATTTTCAGCTCTTTTTCTTAACCCATAATTTGACAAGATGTTTTTTCAAATATTTTTTAATTTTAATTAATGTTATTTTCCCATGTCTGTATAGACATTAGGATCTCTGTAAAATAAACAAAAAATATATCATTTTCCATTTTTGAGATAATTAATATCCGCATGGCAAACACTGACAATTATGCTATACAGTAGTTATAAATATACATGTCCGGTGTAGCGGACTTAGCCAAATTAAGGATTAAACTGGACTTAATAAAGTTAACTGGGAACAATCTTTTGAGATATTATTTTTAAAAGGTTCACTTTAATATCTATTCCACACACGCTTCCATAATATTAATTCTATAAAAAAGTAGTATGTTTATTGAAACTTATCTATATTTTTTAATCTTACTGTGTGTTTGTTCAGAATTGACTATCGCTCAGTCCTCGACAATTACATTAATCCATGCCAAGCAAAGTATGTTAAACCCTGTTATCGTGTATGGGAGATAGGAACACGAGAGATTAAAACAACTACATTAAAGCGCAGATATCTGAGGTTGCATTTTGAATAATTCATCAGCCAATCAGCATGGCAAATGAGAGACTCTCGATTTTTGAAGGGAGGGGAGCAAGCGCGAGGTAGGTAGAGATTATGAAACGATGTCGCTGATGAGGATGCTTATGCATTCGGGGGAATGAGCCCATCCGACCTCCTCGACGACTGGATTTTCAAATATTACCTCTTAAAAATCACGAACATTGTGTTAGATTAAGGTTTATTGATTTGCGTGCACGCCGGTATAAACAGGTCTATACAGACGTATTACGCCGTAATGAAAGCGACGGGAATTTGAATTTGGTGCGAAAATTTATTCGTAAGAGGGAAATGTGAAAGCGCACCAAACAGGAACGGAAGCATGTTTCAGCAGAATGTTTTGGATTGCAAATATATAATACATTTAAAGTGACTCTCAATCTATGATAATAATTATATCGTATTTATGAATAAAAAATAACGTTTAAAACGTCATTATAAATCGTATTTAAATTTCTGTCTGTCGAATGTAATTTTTCCATTAAAATTTCAGCATGCTAATGGTATTTATGAATAGATTCAAATTAAATGTACATTTCCTGATATTCAGCCTTCTCATATGCAGGAAAGATTATTTAAATAGTATAAAGTTTTTAGATATTGATGCATTTTTTATCTTTTAAGCATTTTAAAAATCCATTATTGGAATATTATGTGTGTATTTATGCAAGAGTCAATCTATTTCTGTTCCAGATATGTGGGAAGTGTTACACAAAAATCAAGGTAGGATAAAAAAAAGAACTCTGGAAGCAGAGTCGTTGTAGCTCAGTCGGAAAAGGCAACGCTCTCGTAACTAGAGAGATGCGGGTTCGGAACCCTAGCCGGCTTAAGACCCACCGTGATCGTTAAAGGTGACTGGGCCACGTAAAACATGCTCGTGGTCACAATGTCTTCCAAGTTCTCAATCAATACCTCTTGGTGTAGCTGGCCAAGCCTATGGGTCTTCTGCTGGATTCCTTGCTTGAAAATTACGGGGCCCCACTTGAGCGTAAGTCGTACCTTCCCTCTTTTGGTGTTCCTTAAAAACGAAAACCACACCCCTTTGCCTTAATAAGAGTAGCCTCTGGCGCAATTGGGCTTCATTTGGCCAATTGGCATAAGACAACAACAAACAAGGAAGCTAAACTATTAGAAAGGTTAAAATATTGAATAGCGTACAATATCAGTTATATCTATCTATCTATCTATATACATTCGTCGGGGTAATGACTATCATAAAAATATAGTTAAAAATCTCGTGAACGTAAAAATAATTGAAAAGCTTTTAACTCTCAATAATAAAAGCTGTGGAACGAGTTTTACATCATAGTTCTATTAAAATTATAGGTAGCTTAAAATTAGATTTATGACTCGGAATCTAATAGGTTTTATCCCCTTTTATGAAAAAAAAGTCTAGGAGATATTATTAACAAACTAAAATCTTCTCAGATTTTGTGTAAATCTTGGAATATTTTCAAAAATGCAGTTTGATTAATGCGATTCACGATAATACACCAGACGTACTGTGGAGAGAAAATATCTTCTTCTTAAAAATATGTCAAAACCAAGCAAATCAAAATATTTTGTAATTCTTTATTGAAAAAAGAGCTGTAATTGTTTCCGTTAACAATAATCATATATATACCATATTTATTACACCCTTTTATTATACATACAAACACACAAAACATATATATATATATAAATATATATATATATATATATAATATATATATATATATAATATAAATATTTCATGTTTATTGTAATATACCAAAATAATAGTACCAAATAAAGGGTAATAAACCACTAAATTTTCTCAATTGACAACACGTGTATCAACTCTACCACAAAAGGATATATATAAATAAAAAAGCCCTATATCGAATATAAAGGATTCCTATTATACTGTCATTTCTTTTCTGCTGTAAACTGCAACGTTCATGTTTTGTATATAATAAACGACTTTATAAGAAATATATAGGTGTTTGATTAAGCGGTACTTATAAGTACCGTCAGGATAAAAAGAGTTAAATCTCGAAAAGCACATACAAATATTTTCAGAAATTCATACCTAGAAAAATTAAAAGAGGAAATGTTTCGTGCTTTAAATAAAGCTCTTGATTTTCTAAGTTTTGATTTTGGTCGATTATGATTACATCGATTCATTGATGTTCTCTTTATTATTTACATTAGTTTTAAAATCATTAATGATGTGAAATCATTTAAATTATATATATACCAAATATATCATAAATGCAAATAAAATAAGGATTGCTAAAGGAAAATTTATATTTGAGATGATATGATCAGAAGGATTTTTTCACATACAATTACCGTTCTCAAATGTAACGTAAAGAGAACACCATACTTATACATCAGGTAAATACATATAATCAAAAAGATTACAATGCAATTAATTTTTTATTACATTTTTAGTATTGCATTAGTACATTTTATTTTTGGAAGCAGGTATTCGACGTTACCACCACAAGATAATACGCAATCGAGGTATATTACAGCGGATTATAGTGTGTCGCTGACATGGTCAGTCAAATGACATCATTAAATCTACCAAAATTATTATATATTTATATATATAAATATATATATATATATATTATATATATATATATATATATATAAAATATATAATAAATATATATTATATATATATATATATATACTAGAATAACTTTTAGTAAAAAATAGGTAGTTCAATAATTTTAGTACCTAAAATATTTAAAAAATATAAAGTTCTAAAGCATTGCTTCTACCCAAAATCATATCAGAAAAAAAAACCTTAGACAGCTTATCTTGAGAAATGTATTACGCAACTGACTCTCGATTCTATTTCTTCTTTCCATTTGTAATTCCCAGTGGGACAGTGCAACGGTCTGTCCAATGCAATTACAGTATACATCGAAATGGAATATTAATGAGCACCTGCTGGACTTTTGACATCCACGTCATCAGCTGAAAAAATCCTGTCACTTTCGATGAAGAAATCTTTTCAGTTTTTTTTTCCTCTCGTCTTCGATTTTGGCGCATCTCTAGCATTTTCATATTGATCCATTGTCACGCTAAACGGAGAAAAAAGTTCAGTATAGAGCTGTTAAAGTCACCGAACGGAATACATTATTTTTAAACTATTTACTTGCTTGCCTTATTCACAAATACTAACGTATTTGTGAATAAAGCAAATGTAAATAACTACATATACGTATATCCTCATCAGCCTAACTGGCTAGACACCTGGTCACTGTGGGACAATATTTTCTTTTGCAGATTTTTCCAAGATCACTTTATCCTGATCATCGATATTTAGTTCTTTATATCAATAAAGAGAAAGATGTCTTTTCTTAGTCCAGAATAAATTTTAAGTTTCTCCACGGACTTCGCGGACTTCTATAGAGATTTCTATACTTCGCAGGTAAACATTTCATTTGTTTTATTCATAATTTAATGTTTTATTCTCTATCATAGAGTCAAACATATATGTTGGTACTAGAATGTATCAGCTGCAAAATTAACTACTAAAATACAGTAAAAATTAATTTTCTTTTTTCTATGATTATTCGCCATTAAAACTTATCAAATGATGCAAAAATACAGTAAGAATGTTGATGGCAAATTAATTAAGGATATAAAGGGTTAAGTCAATCTATATGTTCAGAGCGTGAATTCTGAAACATTTTCTGTAGGACATCAATTTAATTTATGGAAGTAGTGACACGGGTTACAACTTGTGTTTGAAGTAGTTAGTGTTACAACTATGTAACACTAACTACATCAATAAATAAAGTAAAACGAGATAAGGAGTGTTGATGGTAAATTAATTAAGGATATAAAGGTTTAAGTCAATCTATATGTTTAGAGCGTGAATTCTGAAACATTTTCTGTAGGACATCAATTTAATTTATGGAAGTAGTGACACGGGTTACAACGTGTGTTTGAAGTAGTTAGTGTTACAACTATGTAACACTAACTACATCAATAAATAAAGTAAAACGAGACAAGGAATGTTGATGGTAAATCAGTTAAGGATATAAAGGGTTAAGTCAATCTATATGTTTAGAGCGTGAATTCTGAAACATTTTCTGTAGGACATCAATTTAATTTATGGAAGTAGTGACACGGGTTACAACGTGTGTTTGAAGTAGTTAGTGTTACAACTATGTAACACTAACTACATCAATAAATAAAGTAAAACGAGACAAGGAATGTTGATGGTAAATCAATTAAGGATATAAAGGGTTAAGTCAATCTATATGTTTAGAGCGTGAATTCTGAAACATTTTCTGTAGGACATCAATTTAATTTATGGAAGTAGTGACACGGGTTACAACGTGTGTTTGAAGTAGTTAGTGTTACAACTATGTAACACTAACTACATCAATAAATAAAGTAAAACGAGACAAGGAATTTCGATAGAATTTTATTACAAGAATTAATACTTCTTAAACATTTTTCTACTCTTTAGTATAGAATGGTATCACTAGATGACAAAAGTTTATCATTTTTATTAATGATTTTCCAGAGGGAAAAAATGATTTACTATATTATAGAGTTAAAAGCCAAATGCCAATACTAAAAGCGTTTAATCAATATCTAATTGGTAGTAAATGCGTGAGTTTATTACACACTTTTTAAAAGACTACTGAATGAAAGACAATTTTTCACTCACAAAGTTTATAAGTTTTTCCCACCTACTCAATTTTGAAAATTATTAACGTTGTAACTTTCTACACTGTAAATAAGTATTGGTCTTATCTTTGATCAAGAGGGTAACTCCATTCTTTACCTGAAGTTTCCGTACTGTATTTCTTCTAGAAGAGGCAATAAGTACAGAGCGTTCCAGTAAATAATGCTCTCAGGTTTTCAGCCAGAAATTCTTCGAAGAAAAGTAAATATTTCAGGATCTTAAAGAACTGCCAGAAATTTTTCGATTTCAGCTAGAGTGTTTTTTCTTTTGTGACCAAGATTTAATAAAATGGTATTCATATATAACGGGAATTTAGAGTACTTGCACATGTATGATTTATTGGGCTATTTTATATAGAATTACTTAAAACTTTATGCTAAAGTTAATCTAAAAGATTTTATATATGTTAAGAAAATCTAACAAAACTAGAATATGAAATGTTCATTGTACTTAATTCATAGAAAGTGACATTGCTTGCAGTGTAATACTATATGAGCTTAAAGTACTTAGAGACATCCCTTTATTCTCCAGGTAGTTTATATTGATTGTGAATGCCTACTAATTAAAAGATTACTCCGATAGCATGAAACGCTCATTTTACTTAATTCATAGAAAGTGACATTGCTTGCAGTGTAATACTATATGAGCTTAAAGTACTTAGAGACATCCCTTTATTCTCCAGGTAGTTTATATTGATTGTGAATGCCTACTAATTAAAAGATTACTCCGATAGCATGAAACGCTCATTTTACTTAATTCATAGAAAGTGACATTGCTTGCAGTGTAATACTATATGAGCTTAAAGTACTTAGAGACATCCCTTTATTCTCCAGGTAGTTTATATTGATTGTGAATGCCTACTAATTAAAAGATTACTCCGATAGCATGAAACGCTCATTTTACTTAATTCATAGAAAGTGACATTGCTTGCAGTGTAATACTATATGAGCTTAAAGTACTTAGAGACATCCCTTTATTCTCCAGGTAGTTTATATTGATTGTGAATGCCTACTAATTAAAAGATTACTCCTACAGGACATAAACCAAAATTTAGGGTATATAACATCTAGTAGGAGACTTTGCAAAGAATAAATAGACATTAACAATTTACTTTAGCTTTAACTAATTTAAGATAACATAGAATAATAATTTTATGTTATAATTTTCTGACTTTGAAATTAATTTATAAAAAATTTTCAAACTTGAGTATATGCAAAGATCATAGTTTGCAACAATCCATTCTTCTTAATTGTAATGTTAACTAAAAGAATTTAGTTAAAGTAACTGGAAGAGTTTTTAGGACCTGTAGCTAATATTTTGTTGCCTGATTGTTCATTACTCCGTAGATAACTTATTAATTACAGCTGTCTTTAGAAGCTGTAAGTATTCGCTGAAAGGAACTCAAATGAACACTAGGGTTCGTTTGGCTAAAACTTTACTCACAATTAGAGAAGTTTTAAAAAAGCATGAAAATATTATTTGCTCTTTATAATGCTCTAAAATGGAGTAGTGAAGTTTACCACAGCTGATAATTTATTGGTATTTAAATATTAATAGTAATATATATACATTGGTAATATTTTATTTCTAACATAGCAGTATTCCTGGACATTTGGAGGAAGTTTGTAGTATTTTATAAACAATATTTCAAATTGATATGTATTGCAAATTCATTATATTCTATTCTGCTGTAATGGTTGAGGATCTTTCAAAATTCCTCATTCTTTATAACTAAAAAACGCGGTATAAATTTTAATAAATATGATTTATATTCTTTACTACTGACATAGTATTGTAACTATATGCTGTATTCAAAAAGCATTCGTCATTTAATTCCATTTATATAAGGTATTTCGAATACTCAAACTTGGTGTACATAATCGGACAGTTATTAATATCTCATCACTTCCATAGAACTAAAACAAAATGAAATAGGTTTGACAATAAGTATATCTAAATCCATTAACATGATATTTTAACTGTGGATATACAAACAGCATTTTTATATTAATCCAATTTATCCAAACTATTTCGAGTACTCAAACTTTGTTTACATGGTCAGATATTTATTAATATTTCATCACTACTTTAGAAATAAAACCAGACGGGGAAGGTTTTACAAACAAGAAAACAAAATTTATATTCTTACGACTATAGGACTATTGGTAAATTCTGTACATATACAAACAACATTTGTTCACTATTTCATTTTAGAAATTATTAAAGATTTTTTCTATTCTTTACTACTGACACAATTATGCAACTATATGTTGAGTACATTCAAACAACATTATTCAATTAATTTCATTTATACGTTTATTTGTTTCGATTACTCAAACTTTGTTTACATCACTTCCATAGAACTAAAATAAAATGACATAGGTCAGTATATCTAAATCCATTAATACAATATTTTAACTAAGTGATGTGGATATAAAAACAGCATCTTTGAACTAATCCAATTTATCCAAACTATTTCGAGTACTCTAACTTTGTTTAAATGGTCAAATATTTCGTAATATTTCATCAGTGCTTCAGAACTAAAACCAGACGGCAAAGTTTTTACAAACAAGAAACCTAAATTCTAACGGTTATAAGATTTCTATTCTTTACTACTGACATAGTTATGTAACTATATGCTGTAGACATTCCAACAGCATTAGTCAATTAATTCCACTTATACTTTTATTTATTTCGATTACTTAAACTTTGTTTACAGAGTCTTGTATTTATTAATATCTCATCAATTCCATAGAACTAAAACAAAATGGCATAGGTCCGTATATCTAAATCCATTAACACATTATTTTAACTAAGTTCTGGGTATATACAAACAGCATTTTAAAATTTATTCAATTTATCCAAACTATTTCGAGTACTCAAACTTTGTTTACATGGTCAGATATTTATTAATATTTTATCACTGCTTTAGAACTAAAACCAAACGGAGAAGGTTTTACACAAACAAGAAACTTAAATTCTAACGATTATAGGACCATTGGTAAATTATGTGCATATATAAACGGCATTTGTTCACTATTTCATTTTAGAAATCATTAAACAGGATTTCTACTGACACAGTTATGTAATTATGCTGTAGACATTCAAACACCATCAGTCAATTTATTCCATTTATACATTTATTTATTTCGATTACTCAAACTTTGTTTACATAGTTATTAATATATCCTCCCTTCAGTAGAACTAAATCAAAATGACATAGGTTCGACAATCAATATATCTAAATCCATTAACACAATATTTTACTTAAGTGCTGTGAATATACAAACAGTATTTTTGAATTAAACCAATTCATCCAATGTAATTCGAGTACTCAAACTTTGTTTATATGGTTATATATTTATTAACACTTCATCACTGATTTAGAAATGAAACCAGACGAAGGTTTTACAAAGAAGAAACCTAAATTCTAACTGTTATAGGACTATTGGTAAATTCTGTACATATATAAACAGCATTTGTTCACTATTACATTTTAGAAATTATTTAACAGGATTTCTATCTTTTACTACTGACATAGTTTTGTAACTATATGTTGCATATATTCAAACAGCATTAATCAATTAATTCCATTTATACATTTATTTATTTCGATTACTCAAACGTTGTTTACATAGTCAGGTATTTATTAATATTTCATCAGTTCTATAGAACTAAAACAAAAGTACATAGGTTTGACAATCAACATACCATTAACACAATATTTAAACTAAGTGCTGTGGACATACAAACAGCATTTTTTAACTAATCTAATTCATCCAATCTATTTTGAGTACTCAAACTTTGTTTACATGGTCAGATATTTATCAATATTTCATCACAGCTTTAGGACTAAAACCAGATCGCTTAGGTTTTATAAACAAGAAACCTAACTTTGAACTGTTATAGGACTATTGGTAAATTCTGTGCATACACAAATGGCATTTTTTCACTATTTCATTTTATCAGAACTCTCCCAAAGCGTAAGAGAACCAGGAAAATAGTAGTCAAACCTATTTCACAAAAATTGTGCCTCAAAATAAACAAGTAGCCTTTCCAAATTCTTCCGAACGAACCCGAAATGGGTTTTTCTTCTGATCGGACGAAACATATTTCCCCGGATTCCGAATAAGAACATAAGAATCCTATAGAATTTTTTTCTATCCATATGAAAATTCCTTCTCTGGAGACACGGCATCTCCTATACCACTCCCATTCCATGCTGGTAAATGAATATGAAAAATGTGCATAGGGCCTCTCAGCGAAAGAAACGGACGATGATGGATTCACTGAAAGCGACCGAATTTTTTTTTTTCAAAAACTCGTGACTGCCGGGTGAAATGCTCGTTATTGTTCCCGCCGTAATGGTTTCCATCATCCCGCTAGATCCCATTCTGCCCAAGAAATGAGGTGTGATCGAAATAAATAACTGAAATGAATCACGAACGACACGTGATTCATTCGGGCAAATTTGTTACGATTTATGCGGCACTGGGATGCAAGTGGGAAATCTACGGGAATGAATGAATTTCACTAGTTCTCACCAAAGTTTTCCACTTTGTTTTACTATTTTTCCTTTATTTGAAATCAATATTCCGAGACCCTAAACATTTTTATGGTGTTATTTTATTGTCTTCTCCAGGGGTAACCCCGAATATGGATATTTGCACTGCGCCTTTTTAAACTCCGCAACACAGGAAAATCCACTGGTCAAGCAGTATACTTAGTTTATGCATTGTATCCTCCTCAGTCACTTAGTCGTCTTACATGTGACGAAAATCAAGTGAATCCCATGCAGCTTACTTTAATTGTCACATAAGTAAAATAAAATGATGCATTCAAAATTTACTCCAAATGACATATTTTGGTTTTATTTGGAGCCCAACAATCTACTTTCAGCAACACCGAGGATACTACGATTAGGACGTGAATGAAAGGCTTGGTTTGAATTGGAGCTCTACGGTCTACTCTTTTGCAATACGAGAGCTAATGAAACCGGAACCTATTGCTAGAAGCCGCTTTTGAAAGGCTACGAACATCCATGCCCCAGTACGATTCGAACTAATGAACTCCGGTACGGAAGATATCGCCTTAACCGTTCGGACAAATCTCTAATGTGAGTCAGAGAATTTACCTTTTTACCTTAAGCAGTTATGGTGCATTAGGACGTACTGCTTTAAACCGATTTCTAAAGCGAGGATTCATTTCTAGAACAGGACAACTGAGCCCTTTAGATGTTCGGGTTGAGTTTAATTTGGATTTGTAGAATATGCTTCATCTATGTGTAAATTGATTAGGTTTGATAAACAATATATCTAAATCCACTAACACAATATTTTAAATAAGTGCTGGGAATATACAAACTACATTTTAAAATTAATCCAATTTATCCTAACTATTTCGAATACTCAAACTTTGTTTATATGATCAGATATTTATTAGTATTTCATCACCTCTTTAGAACTAAAACCATACGGTGTGGGTTTTACAAAAAAGAAACCTAAATTCTAACGGTTACAGGACTATTTGTAAATCCTGTTCATATGCAAACTGCATTTGTTCACAATTTCATTTTATCAGAATTCTCCCAAAGCGTAAGAGAACCAGAAAAATTGTAGTCAAACTTATTTCACAAAAATTGTGCTTCCTAATGATATTAAATCAGATTAAAAAAACTTCGTTAATCTAGAATTTCTTCCGGAAGCTTTAATTATGGATAGACGAACTGTTTTATAAGTTTTGTAACTTGTGAAGCTCTAAAGCACGTTTTATTCTGGACGCTTTATAATGCTAAGAAATCCCAGTGTCTCCTCTTTACGAATGTTAATGTGTTTCTCCAATGTATTCTACATATTAGAATAATTAAAATAGATTATTTAATATATAATTAACGGTTTTATGTAGATTATTAACAGCTTTCAGTCTCATAACTGCTTCCTATGTATCTCTAAGAATCAAGTATATTGGATTCCATTATATGTATATTACTCTACCAAGAAAATATTTCTAACCGTGAGCGGCTTGCATTTAAAGATTTTTTGTAAAAACACTTCTATTCTTTTTTAAAAGCAAATTATTCTTTCTTAATTATTCTTTCTTTAATTATTCTTTCTTTAATTATTCTTTCTTAAAAGCAAATATAAGTATTTAATGTAGAAGGTTTTCTAAAGGGAAAATACATTATAGCTTAGATATAATATACCATTAGGTCATGTTGCTAAGTTAATTCAAAATGTCTCAGGATTACTGACAAATCAAAAACTTAACAGAAATAATAACTTTTGAAACAATATATATATATATATATATATATATATATATATATATATATATATATATATATATATATATATATATATATATATATATATATATATATATATATATATATATATGTATATATATATATATATATATATATATATATATATATATATATATATATATATATATATATATATATATATATATATATATATATATATATATATATATATATATATATATTATATATATATATTATATATATATATATATATATATTATATATATATATATATATATATATATATATATATATATATATATATATATATATATATATATATATATATATATATATATATATACATATATATATATATGTATATATATGTATATATATATATATATATGTATATATATATATATATATATATATATATATATATATATATATATATATATATATATATATATATATATATATATATATATATATATATATATATATATATATATATATATATATATATATATATATATATATATATATATATATATATATATATATATATATATATACATATATATATACATATATATATATATATATATATATATATATATATGTGTGTGTGTGTGTGTGTGTGTATATAGAGATAGATAAATAGTTAGATAGATATATAGATAGATAGATAGATACATTTAAAAATCCCATTCCACTCGTG
>CM063510.1:105511499-105521499 GCA_032207245.1 Pardosa pseudoannulata | reverse complement strand
CTTAAAAGTTATTTTGGGCGAGAGTCTTTCTTTTCCTTTAGATTTTGGTGATCATGTGCACCAAGGTATTTTCTGTTTCCAACAGCCATGCGCGAACACGAATTTTGATTTAAATTTGACTGACTGAAATCCATCCACTCCTAAAAATATTTTTAAAATCTATGCAAGTCCGAAAAGTGAGTAAAAAAAATAGAAAATTGAGAACAAAATCTTAGCTCATTATTATTTTGAAAAATGTCCAAAAACAATTAAAAGAAGAAAAATTATTAGTAAACCACATCATTGGTAAATATATAAGTAACACCAAAAATAAGAATCTCAATGGGTCTGAGGCAATTACCATACCTAAAAACTTTCAAGATATGATATGTGAATTCAAGTTAAGCTTAATGCAGTACGTATATTGTTATTCCGTCACAAGAGAAAATCAAATTAAGACCCATATACTAATACCAATATTTGTCGAGGGAAGATATTTGAATCTACGAATTCCCATATTGAAAGGCAACGCCCTACCTATGAGACTGTGCCTCTAGCATAATTAACACCTTGCCTTATGAATCGAGCGAAGATTGTGTGTGCCACTTTCGATGGAAGCTTTTCTCATGCGTCGTGACCAGCAGCAGTTTCATCACTAAATAAATTTTGCACACGTTTTTTTTACAGGACAAACTACAATGCTATCTTCAGATGTATCCAAATCGGTATCTGTTTCAGTTTCTAAGGTGTAATCAGGACCCTTTCCAGCACTGTATTAGTATCACTTATTAGTATCACTTTTCCTTTTTGCCATTAGGTTAAATTTTCAGATTTTTTAAAGAATTTTTAAGTCCCAACAGTTAATTATTTATTGCATATAATATAATATTCTATTGCAATTACGCCTAAGAATAAACGACCAACTCTTATATTGCAACTGTAACAAACAATAACGCAAAATCAAAAACTTTCTTGCCTAAAAACAATAACGTGTCTGATGCGAGCTTTTCATTTTTGGCCAGAAAGAATCATCACGTGTGTGATACGAGGTTCTCATTTTTGGCACAGCAGTACGATCACGTCTCCCATACGTTGTTTTAAGGCAAAGGGTTAATGGGAATATATATATTGATTAGCTTACCAAGAAGTCCTTATTAAAATCAAAATGTAATCTACCATTCATTTAACAGATCGTGTAAAGACGTGAAAATTATCCACATTTACTACATAAATCTCAACTCCTGCACTTATATTGCTATCAACCAATATCTAACAACCCCAATTATTAACATTCTGCGCTATGCGTAATACTTGTTCTGTTTAAGACAGGTTTCGAACAATCGCACTATCTTTCTGCATGTTTATTTTTATGGTTGAGGTTAAACAATTTACAAAGTACTCAGTTCACTTCTTTTCTTAGAAAAAAACTGAAAATACCACCTAATGTCATTACCAAAATAATTTCCCTGAACCATTTGGCATCGGTTCCTGAGGACTTTAAAGTTTTGAGCGAACTATCGTGGATTTCAAGCCTTGACTAATTAGTCTCTTTTAGCAAGCTATTAAATTAGCGAGCCATTCCTAGCCCATTCGAGAGGCGTGAGCTCCAGTTAGTCTTCACCATTTCTCTTTGACCCGCAACCAACACTTTCTTGAATATTTCACTCAACGCCCCCCCCCCTGCAATCTCATTATGCACCGCTTTTGTAACGTAAAGAAATCACTGTAGGGTGACAATTTGTAGGGTGTAAAGGTCTTAGCTCAGATAGTAGTTGTGGAATAAAAGGGAATTCTGGCTTTATATAAAATATTCTATATTTATTCAGATGCTTTTGGAAAAGTTCGGAAAGGCAATACTTTTTTTGTTAAAAGTTCGCTTTAGAATTTCACGGATGCAATATAAGTTTTTTAAAAGACCTTTAGATATACTGTAAGCAGTTACAAAAGATATTTTATTTAAAATATAGCTACCCTATATTTAAATTTAAAACAATGTCATTCTTATTCCACACAAAAGATGTTTAAAGACATGTTCTCAATAGAAACTATCACATATTTTTAGGTATTTATGGTTGAGGTTAAAACATTTTACAAAGGATTCAATTTCACTTCTTTTTTAAAAAAAATAAAAAACCTAAAATGTCATTACCAAAATATTTTCCCTGAAACCATTTGGCATCGGTCTTAAAATCTTAAAGTTTTGAGCGAACTATCGTGAAAATTTCAAGCCTTGACTAATTAGTCTCTGCTTTAGCCAGGTATTAAATTATTAAAGTATATCTAGCCCTTTCAGTAGGCGTATTTTAGTTAGACTATTTTCTCCAAAAGTCTCATAGAGCATAGCTCATAATTTCCTTATGTATACATATATTTTAATGTAAAAAATCACTATATATAATAATAAGAAGCGGAGCATTATTACATAATACCTATAACAACACTTCGTTTTTTGCTTGAATGCCTTCAGAGTAGTCCGGATCTTTAAAGCTTTCTCTTTTTTAACAGTGTTATTTAATTTATTTTCACTACTTTACTATACATTTTCAATTTGATCTCTAAAATTAATGTGAGAATAGATGTTTTTGTTAAATTACCTTTTATTTAGATTTATTACAACATTTTATTCACTCTTTGACTATACATTTCAATTTGATCTCTAAATTATTGTAGAATAGATGTTTTTGTTACTTTGGAGACTCTCTTTATTTAATTAAAAATACAACTTTAATTTTCATATCTGACTATACATTTTCAATTTCATCTCTAAAAAATTTGTTAAAAAATATATGTTTTTGTTACTTTAGACTCCCTTTATTTAGATTTAAAAATGCAACATTTATTTTCACTATTTTTATACATTCAATTTTTTCTCTAAAATTATAAAGATTTTTTTGTTACTTTAGACTCTATTTAATTTAAAAATACACTATTTTCACTATATACACATTTTCAATTTGATCTCTAAAAATTATTATAATATGTGTTTTTTTACTCTAGAGACTCCTTTATTTAGATTTCAAAATTACAGCTTTATTTTCACTACTTTACTATACATTTTCAATTTGATCTCTAAAATTAATGTGAGAATAGATGTTTTTGTTAAATTGGAGATTCCTTTTATTTAGATTTCCAAATTACAACATTTATTTTCACTTTTTGACTATACATTTTCAATTTGATCTCTTAAATTATTGTGAGAATAGATGTTTTTGTTACTTTGGAGACTCTCTTTATTTAGATTTCAAAAATACAACATTTATTTTCACTATCTGACTACACATTTTCAATTTGATCTCTAAAAATATTATGAGAATACGTGTTTTTGTTAGAGACTCTCTTTATTTAGGTTTCAAAAATACAGCATTTATTATTTTCACTATTTGACTATACATTTTTAATTTGATCTCTAAAAATAGTGTGAGAATACATGTTTTTGTTACTTTGGAGATTCCCTTTATTTAGATTTCAAAAATACAGCATTTATTTTCACTATTTCACCATACATTTTCAATTTGATCTCTAAAACTATTGTGAGAATAGATGTTTTTGTTACTTTGGAGACTCCCTTTATTTAGATTTCAAAAATACAACATTTATTTTCACAATTTGAATATACATTTGCAATTTGATCTCTAAAAATATTGTGCGAATAGATATTTTTGTTATTTTGGAGACTCTCTTTATTTAGATTTCAAAAATACAACATTTATTTTCACAATTTTACTATACAATTTTCAATTTGATCTCTAAAAATATTGTGAGAATACAAGTTTTTGTTGCTTTGGAGACTCCTTTTATTTAGATTTCAAAAATACAACATTTATTTTCACTATTTGACTACACATTTTCAATTTGATTTCTAAAATTATTGTGAGAATAGATTTTTTTTTGTTACTTTGGGGACTCTATTTAGATTTCAAAAAATACAACTTTTATTTTCACTATCTGACTACACATTTTCAATTTGATCACTATAAATATTATGAGAATATGTGTTTTTTTACTCTAGAGACTCCCTTTATTTAGATTTCAAAATCACAACATTTATTTTCACTAGTTGACTATACATTTTCAATTTGATCTCTAACAATATTGTGAGAATACATGGTTTTGTTACTTTGTAGACTACCTTTATTTAGATTTCAAAAATACAACATTTATTTTCACTATTTGACTATACATTTTCAATTTGATCTCTAAAAATATTGTGAAAATAGATTTTTTTGTTACTTTGGAGACTCTCTTTATTTAGATTCTAAAAATAGAAATTTTATTTTCACTATCTGACTACACATTTTCAATTTGATCTCTAAAAATATTTTGAGAATACATGTTTTTGTTACTTTGGAGATTCCCTTTATTTAGATTTCAAAAATACAGCATTTATTTTCACTATATCACCATACATTTTCAATTTGATCTCTAAAACTATTGTGAGAATAGATGTTTGTGTTATTTTTGTGTTATCTTTGGAGATTCTCTTTATTTAGATTTCAAAAATACAACATACGCTTTCTGAACAAACATTTTTTAAAAGCATGTTCCCAAAAGAGAATACGCCAATTGTTTCAGTTATTTGCTATAATTACTGAACTAAAATACTTTGCAAAACATTCGTGTTTGCTTCTTTCCATTAAATATGTTAATTTTTATCCTAGAGTCGTTACACACAATTATTGAAAAGTTATCTGACACAAGGTCTCAAGGTCTTTAAACCCGTGTGCGATCTTCCCCAGACTACAAGTCTTAACTAATTAGTCGGTGTTAGCGAGTTATTAAGTTAGCATACCATTTCTATCCCATTCACAACGCTTGTACCTCAATTAGTCTCCCCCACTTTTCTCCAATCCTCAACTAACGCCACCTAGAATATAGCCCCTAATCTCATTATGTTAAGAGCTTCTCTTTTTTTTAACTGAAAGAAATGAGTGTGAGCAGGGTAGGATTTAGCTATTGAACTATCTCTGCAAAAATAAAAACTGACTGATGCTTTATTGAACATTAATGTAAGAATTTTTATTCTTACATTATTGTTCAATATATAAGTATATATAAATTAAATTTAATTGTTGAAAATGTAGTAAACACAAAATTTTATTCTTTTAATTCTGTAGGAGGTCAATTTCAAAGGAATCTTTTGTAGTAGTTCTCTATAATGTAATCGGAATCTTTAGTTTCAAATTCTATGTTTCTACTTTAAGCCGTTTCATATGAACGTCAATATAATTAATATTTATAAATAAATAAATAAATAAATATGTATATATATATACATATATATCTATACATATATAAAATATATATGCATATATATATATATATATATATATATATATATATATATATATATATATATATATAATATATATGCATATATATATATATATATGCATATATATATATATGCATATATATATATGCATATATATATATATGTATATATATACATACATATATATGTATATATATATGTATATATATATATGTATATATATACATATATATATATATATATATATATATATATATATATGTATATATATATATATATATATATATATATATATATATATATATGTATATATATATATGTATATATATATATATATATATATATATATATATGTATATATATATATATATATATATATATATATATATATATTATATATATATATATATATATATATATATATATATATATATATATATATATATATATATATATATATATATATATATATATATATATATATATATATATATATATATATATATATATATATATATATATATATATATATATATATATATATATATATATATATATATATATATATATATATGTATATATATATATATATACATATATATATATATATATATATATATATATATATATATATATATATATATATATATATATATATATATATATATATATATATATATATATATATATACATATATATATATATATACATATATATATATATATATATATATATATATATATATATATATATATATATTATATATATATATATATATATATATATATATATATATATATATATATATATATATGCCTTTATATATATATATATATATATATAAAGGCATATAATCTCTTAGCCAGTTTTCAAATAAAAATAGTGTAGCTCAGTAATTGACAAAAATGGTTATAATTAGTTTTAACCATATAAAAGTGTATTGCAAAGGTTAACTAAACTACTTAAAAGGAAAAACTTATAAACTAACAATTTAATTAAAATTGTCCGATATTTTTCATAACTGTGCTATTTCTCCAACTGTTTCAATACTAAATTACTCATTAACTAAAAAACAGGTGAAAATAAAATGAAGTTTTCTTAAATATAAAAAACTAAAGGATAAGTATAAAATGTGGTACAATAAAAGTTAAATTATATTGAACAGATTGTATCTGAGAAAACTGATTTAAAACTTATTTAAAGATAAAATACAAGAGAAATTTAAGATTTTAAACAAAAATGCCCATAAATAATCGTCTCATATATACACTTAAAATATTTTTGCTTAGCCTTTTGGATACTGGTGTGGATATTTCACCCAAGATGTGAAATTCTGAAAAGTACTGGCTTGGTTGAAATATGCCCCAAGGACAACTGTCCACTAGTTACCTTTCATACGGGGGAGACAGAACAATCCTTATAAACCCTTTTTACTACTTATCTTGTGTTGTGATATTTCAGTCGGCAAAATCAACGATCGCGTAATGAAAAGGTTTCGGGTTCGGAACCCGAGCTGGCCCAGGATCCGCCGTGTTCCTTAAAGGTGACTGGGGCACGTAAAATATATTCGTGTTCACAACTTCATACAATTTCTCAATCAGTACCTCTGGGGGTGGCAGGACAAGCCTATGGGTTTTCTGCATGGTCCCTGCTTCAAAAAATTACGATTACCTACTTGGTCGAAGTCGTTCTTTCACTTTAATGGTGCTCATTAAAACGAAAGACGCACCACTTGGCCTTAAAAGGAGAGCCTGCAGGTTCAATCGGGCTTTGTTTTGGCCAAGTGGTTTTGATAAACAACAACTATTTATCCTGCTATTGTAGGTTTAATTTTTACCCCACTCTGGTAATATTCTTTGTTTTTTTCCTTCAGCTTAATGTTGCACAAAGTGGCAATATCAAATAAGTTGCTCATAAGAGTTAAAGACTTATTTTAAAAGTCTCATCTTTATCTACGGCAATATGCAGAAACTACCCACCGCAAAAAGGTTAATGCATACTTGCCTTTGCAATAACAGTATGTTCAACTGCAAGGCGTTAGAAATAGAAAATAATACCCTACAAGGTAGTCATTTCTAACTAAATCAATTATCGTAAACAGTTTGCAAGTGCACAAAGACTTATATAGACTTTTACGCTAATATACACGATTTCTGTCATTCATAAGTAATAGTTATTTATACAGTTTTACGTAACTATAAAGTGATTATTGCTTGTTTGATATAAATTTATGCTGTTTAAAGAAATAATAAAAGTTATATTAATTAAGAAAGCGGTAATTTTTACTGATCAATGCATGCGCACAAATTTCCACGTTCTGTACGCAAACGTTTGACAGTAAGAATATGAAATTCTCCAAGTTATTCGTGTTTTAAATTTTATGAACGCGTTTCTCAAATTTATGAATTAAATACCCTTGTACCGTATAAAAAAATCTAGTTAAAACTAAGGCAGTTAGTAACGCCTATTCCGTCAATTATCTGTTCAAAAGAACTATAATAAACATCTTGTGAGACAAAAAGGAGAAATTTTCACTACTATTTATTCTTCAAGTTTTTGACTATAACCTAAAAATTGTCTAATAAGTAAAAAAAAAATTACCACGTTTTGTGTAAAAAATAATATATATGAAAACATGTAGTATTTGAAATTATAAAAACACTTTCAGGTAATTCAAAATCATTGGCATCAAAGATAATCATAAATTCACATTTTAATGTAATATTGTAATATATAAATATATCGATAATGATAAAATATTTTTTCTATTAAAACTCTTTAAAAGTAATAGTTTTAAGAGTGGACAGTTACTTTAATAAAGTTTCATAAATATATATGTATATATATATATATATATATATATATATATATATATATATATATATATATATATATATATATATATATATATGTATATATATATATATATATGTGTGTATATATATATATATATATATATGTATATATATACATATGTATATGTATATATATATATATATATGTATATATATATATATATATATATATATATATATATATATATATATATATATATATATATATATATATATATATATATGTATATATATATATATATATATATATATATATATATATATATTATATATATATATATATTATATATATATATATATATATATATATATATGTATGTATATATTATATATATATATATATATATATATATGTATATATATATATATATATATATATATATATATATATATATATATATATATGTATATATATATATATATATATATATATATATATATATATATATATATATATATATATATATGTATATATATATATATATGTATATATATGTATATATATATATATATATATATATGTATGTATATGTATATATATATGTATATATATATATATATATATATATTATATATATATATATATATATATGTATATATATATATATATATATATATATATATATATATATATATATATATATACATATATATATATATGTATATGTATATGTATATATATATATATATATATATGTATATATATATATATATAT
The DNA here is from genome assembly GCA_032207245.1 of Pardosa pseudoannulata. Lineage (NCBI taxonomy): Eukaryota > Metazoa > Arthropoda > Arachnida > Araneae > Lycosidae > Pardosa > Pardosa pseudoannulata. The sequence goes on along the minus strand of CM063510.1, from coordinate 105,512,676 downwards.
ATATATATATATATATATATATATATATATTATATATATATATATATATATATATATATATATATATATATATATATATATATATATATATATATTCATTCATTCAAATATTCATTTATATAAATTTTTAAACACAAACAATTTAATTCTGTCATACACATTTTATGTATTATGCTATACACACACCATTTTGAACTAATTTCCTTGAACTGGCGAATCAGTTTGCCTAAACCCTTTATAGAACGTAACTTGAAATAAGACATCGTAAAATCAGATAAAAGATCTCGTAAAATGGAGAGACACCGCTGTATACAAATCTCCCAGACTGTATTTTGGATAAATGAAGTGGAGAACACAGCGGAGTTCTTTATTATTTTTTTTCCAACCATTTCCCCTCTTTAACTGCGACTGTACTCGAGTAGTACACACCCGTCACCATGGTTACGCCGCTGGCGCGCTGCCAAAGCGATTGCCGTAAAAGTCAGAAGAAAAGCGCTTTTGACAACGGTTCGGAAAAATCAATGTACCGGGGCGGGAGCAAGTTTTATCCAAATATTTGAGGGCTTTGTACAAAATAGAGTATAATATCTTTTTTTTTCTTTTCTTTTCTTTCTTTCAGAGCTTGATAGCGAGCGGTAAATGGAGGGGAAAATTGTAAACTTGTCCCTCCGAAAAACAAGGGACGTATTGATTGTAGATAATGTGCTTGTTGAAATGTTATTAAACGCTGTAAATAATTAATTAACTTGCGGGGGATGAGGCAAGCTGCGAATTTCGCTATCTTTCCCGGGTGATGGACTCTTCGCGATGAATAGAGCAGATATTAATGAATGATACCCCCCCCCCTCTTACCCCGGAAAATGTCATGCGTACAATTAAAGACACTGTTCTGGATGGGTTATTAAATTGAAGGATTTCAAAGGACAGCAATTAGCAGGCATGGGTTCATAAAAATATTAATATGAGAGAGCAGAGTTAAATTACTATTTCATTAATCACGTACTGAATACAAGTGGGAAAAGGTTTATTATCGTTAAAGTGATCTTGAAAATCCATTTCAGTTTATTTTCATGCAGAGATGCATATAATATAAATACATACACACACATATATATATATATATATATGTGTGTGTGTGTGTGTGTGTTATGTATATATATATATATATATATATATA
>CM063510.1:105491499-105501499 GCA_032207245.1 Pardosa pseudoannulata | reverse complement strand
AAATCTTGAAACACATGTTTAATACAGAATTATTTTAATAATGCTCTAGGATCTCGAGGTACCTTTTGTAAATTTCTTTGAATAGATCAAAATCTAAATTCGTATACTAGAGGTATTAGTAACATGCTAGAGTCGACAGGACTAGAGGATTATTAATATAAACATTAAATTCCCTTAAATACAAGACAACAGTTGATATATATAATATATATATATATATATATATATATATATATATATATATATATATATATATATATATATATAATATATATATATATATATATATATATATATATATATATATATATATATATATATATATATATATATATATATATACATATATATATATATACATATATATATATATATATATATATATATATATATATATATATATATATATATATATATATATATATATATACATATGTATATATATACATATATATATACATATATATATATATATACATATATATATATATATATATATATATATATATATATATATATATATATATATATATATATATATATATATATATATATATATATATATATATATATATATATATATATATATATATATATATATATATATATAAGAAAATCTTTAATAGATATTGAATATTTTTATATCCTGTTAATCAACACACAATAGTAGTTCAACTCGAACAGTCGTAACCCAAGAAACTTTAATTTCCGAAACATAAAAGTTTAACGAACTGAAAGCAATAAAGTAAAACAAGCTTAATATTATTTCCATTATTTATAGCTAATTATTTAACAACAATATGTAAGATTTTAAAACTGAAAAAACATATCTTTTAACAAGCAGAAAGCTTTAAAAAAAAACTAATATTTATCATGTTATAAAAAAGTTACATGGCTCTTAATAATGCAATTATTGTTTATATAATTAGTTTAATCAGTTTGAATTCCCGTAATACTTTTAATTACAAATTTCTATTGTATGTCTAAAATATTTTTCAGCAATATTTCCTTAACATTTAACGGTTTGTGACATATCATATTAGTGTTTCAAGAATCTTGCATTTATTATTAATTAGTATATTATAGTTATTCTTACTTACTTAGCCCTCAGTAAAGCAATATTTCTTTTTATGATTTTTCACAGTACTTATTTTGAATTCATGTTAATCGGAACTCCTAACCAACTTTCTATACATGGAAACTTTAGTACCATGTTGTTTATCTTCCTTGCATACTTTATAAGAGGTTAAGCTATTTTTAAAATATTCCTCAAAGTATTCTTTCCACAAAAGAAAATGTCCAAGACAAAGAATCTTTATCAGCTCCAAAATAACGTTAAGGAAGTGAACTTGACAAATGGCCGGCTTTGTATCTTCGATTTTCCCCCTACACTTTGTCTCACAGGTGCGAAATTCATGATAATGCCCCCATCAAGAGAAAAAAAGGAAGCTTATAATCCCCACCCCCTTCTATCATTTATTTTAGATGAAAAGTAAGAAAATAAAATAGTTCGTACAGTTTTTTTTCTGCCGTCATTTTTCTCCTTTTGCTCATAAAAGAATTATTCAAGATCGGGGCGATATCTAAGGAAAAGAAACATAAAAGAGCTTTATGGAGAAAATGGATGTTAGATGCGGGTGGGTTTATTTTCGAGACTAATTTTAAGGGAATTATCTGACGAGATATGGGAGTGTGATTTTAATAAGAAAAAAAGGAAATTTCCTCTTCTCAAATTTTTAATATATATAATAATATTGCGACGTCATGTACACGTTTCGGTTATATAATGACATACCTTTAAATCTTTGTTCAAGTATGGTAAGCTGACTGTCATACGATTTGAGGAGGATTTAAAATAAGTCATCAACAAATCGGTAAAATAACCTCTAAATTTCTATTTTTACGTCTATATACCAATAATACCTAATAAAGTGAGTCTTCTTCTCAGCCGATTAAGTATAAGTTTCGACACAGATTTTAACAGTGGTGTAAAAATCATAATCGGAATGTCATCCCTGTAGTTTGTTGTTTGTTGAAATAATAGTTTTTCTTTTTTTATTAATGCAGCTGCTAATACAGTCACCATATGCCTTTATGCCAATACAAGGCTGTGAAGTTGTTACCCATTTAGCATCACCCGGCGGGGCACATGTAGCTTAAGGTACAAGGGCAAAATTACCCTCGCTGGATCTTCAAAATTTAGAAGTAGGGACCAAGAAGAAGAACTCTAGGCTTTGATTCCATCCCCAAAGGTATCGTTTGAGAAATTGGAGAACATTGTGAGAACGAACATAATTTACGTGCCCCAATTACCTTTAAAGAACACTGCAGATCATAGGTTGGTTCAAGCCTCGAACTTGCAACCTTTCAGTAACGGGATAGCTGCCTTTGCCGACTGAGTTACCATGGCTCTTGAAAGGATAGTGTTTCCACAAAAGTAAAACTAAATTTAACTTCTTTATTTTTCTTAGTTGTCATTTTTACACCTACATGGTTAAACAGTTAATAAATTAAAACAGACGTGAATAGAGAGGTGTACCAGAATACATTAGACAAGAATACAGTACAGGGACATATAACTAACTCTTAATTTTAAAAACTATATATTTTTAGATGATGTAACTGACTGTTTAAAACATAAGCTTTAAAGAAGGACCAATTAAGTATACTGAAATTGTGCAACCAATACCATAACTGCAAACATAATTAACTTTAACTATTTTTTAATTCTCGAATTTTCTCCAAAATACGTTGCAGGAACTAAGGTATTAAACTGTATTTGGTGAAAGAATGCAAGTGGGTCAAAAATTGATGCAAAATTCAACGTCAACCATAAATAACGAATCAGCTATTCATTTTAGAATAATAATTGTTTATATTATATACCTTAGACCCCATGTTGTTTATGCTATAGTTGTTTTTTCGATCCTTAAAATTATTATCAGATCTATAAAAACACTGTTTCATGTCTGACTTGTGTACAACCCCCCCCCCAAAAAAAAAATAATAAAACTAGATAAGTGAATACTTATAGAAACTTTTGCTGTAAATTGAGTATATGACGAAGTAAGTGCAGAAAAAACAATTCCAAGCAATTATTTTGCTGCGTAAAATTTTACAATTGAAAACACAGAGTGGGCTAGTAGATTATCGTGAATAAGTGTCTAGTTCTTTTATCATATTTCATGGGTAGAAGCGGATGTAAATGTTACAAAAAAAATTATGGCCCATTAACGCACTTGCCCATTTTACCATAAACTGTATCATTTATCTTATATTTCTGTTTATTTATCATATTTAAAATGTCCCTTTAGTGTGGTTTGAGATGGTTTGTCTCAACTCCTAATCCATATTTATGAATGTTATCATTTAATAAAATTATTAAAACAGATATCTAGGCCTCCCTCAATTTTTAAGTTTTTATGAAACTGACTGGTTATTCTTTAATTTAGATGAAAATTTTATCTCAGAAAAATATGCCGTTTTAATAAAAACTATTTGATTAATCTGTAGTCAAACAAATGTGAAATACATTTGTTTGACTACAGAACTGAAAACATAATAATATATTTTTGTGCACTTAAAAAATCGCAATAAATATTAGTCTTATAATAAAACATTAATTTATGAAATCTGAATGTAAAACATGTTCTTTAAATATAGACAGTAAGTAATTTTTATAATTATGTGTACATAAAATTTTAGTTTTGTTAATATAATTAATGTTAAAATAAACGTACAATCTAGATAAGAGGTCCATATAATCCAAATCTTCTCTACATACAAAGAGGTGTTTCCGTTCCTGTACGTCTAATGTGGAGATCCCACAATATCAAGTTCAAAGCTTATGACAATTAAAATGCTTCATTTATTTCGAATAGCATATATTAGACACAGGTTTTGTAAATCACAGGGATTCTACTATTGAACAGAGCTATCTGTAATTAGAAGATTAATGCAGCTTTTTATCGAAAATGAATCAGGCGCTTAATTAGAGATAATACCTTAATTCAAATAATAGAGTTAAAGTTTAGAGATAAAACGTACATAAATTATTATTTTTAATCTAATGCAAAACATAACCAGCATCAAACTATAATGAATTATATGAATTATAATATATATATATATATATATATATATATATATATATATATATATATATATATATATATATATATATATATATATATATATATATATATATATATATATATATATATATATATATATATATATATATATATATATATATATATATATATATATATATATATATATATATATATATATATATATACATGTATGTAATGCATCAAAATTATTTCTCTTTAACATCTTTTAAAAATTCACCTTTCCCTTTATTCTTCAAATCTATTTTCCCAGCGTAATATATCGTAATTAAAGAATTTTCCGCTACTTAAAAATTTTCCAACCCATTTCCCAAATTTTTCTCTGCGATATATGCAAATTTTCTGCCCACTTACCGCATTTTCTAGATGTCGTTCGTAAATATTTCAGTTTTTCCCATCCGATGTAAGTTACTTCTTACTGTTAAATTAGCTAACTAAGTTGCCGGTTAATTGGGAGAATTCTATGTCTCGCTCACTGTGGGGTCCAACCCTGTTCCAGAACGTGTTTCAAGAGTTATTCCCTTTTCTATCTTTGACTGTTAAACATGTCTTTTTAGAAGATCTTAAATACAATGAAAGTTCTACTCAGAATTGTCACTGAAGACGTTCGAGGACTACAACCTTGAGTTCGACATATCCCATGATCGAATAACCGAACAGTTGATGTGGGAATTCTAATTTAATCTAATTACGTATGTGATGTCTATACGCGTGGTGGCGTCAAGTACTTTTAAAATAGTTTTTTCCTTACTTTCCCATGAAAACGGTTCAATGTATAATTTATTTAAAAACATGTTACAATTTTTGGATTTACAGTGTTAAAATAGGAGAACATCTGTATGATCATCTAGAATATGTATATATATATATATATATATATATATATATATATATATATATATATATATATATATATATATATATATATATATATATATATATATATATAATATATATCTCTAAAGATATATATATATATATATACATATATATACATATATATATATATACATATATATATATACATATATATATATATATATATATATATATATATATATATATATATATATAAACTATAAGGAGAGTGAATGCCTATCTCTAAAGATTTAGTACATATAATATAAGTTTTAAAAGATATAGTGAATTATTTCCTATAAAGAATAGAAGAAAAATCTCCTGACATATGAGAAATCATTCTACTAATGTCGAGAGACAAGTCCCTGGCGTTTTAGAAAAGAAAACAAAAAACCTTTTATATGCTTTCTCAGTACTTTAGATTTATTGGTTACTTTATTATTAGACCGTATAAGTGAGTCCACATTTCACTAGTTTCAAACGTTGGCTATGTGAGTGAATCCTCTTTTCCTTTTCTATCTACTAGACAATCAAGAATACTTTTGCTTCTACAGACTGATTGTGACCCTTTCCTCTTTCGTGATGGATTGGGTAGTTTCTTTGACTCAAAAGTACAGTATTTTTATTTCTGCATGCGCATGGTGCTATATTATTTGAAAAATCAGCAATATTTTGTAGTTATAAAATGTCAGTAAGAGGAAGTGGTGATCTAATTTTTAAACACATTTTATCTAAAATATGATTATAAATCAAGAAACGTAGCTATTCAATAATGCGGTTGCTTTTAAAGAAACAATGACTATTACAAATAATGTGAGTTACAGGAAATGGTAGTCTGATTTTTAAATAATTTCTTTTGTCTGAAATATGATTATAAATAGAAAAGCATAGCTCTTCAATAATGCATTTTTTTCTAAAGAAACAATAACTATTACAAATGGGAGTTAGAGGAATTGATAATCTGATTTTTAAATACTTTTATCTGAAATATGATTATAAATAGAAAAGCATAGCTATTCAATAATGCGGTTGCTTTTAAAGAAAATATGACTATTACAAATAATGTGAGTTACACGAAGTGGTAGTCTGATTTTTAAATAATTTCTTTTATCTGAAATATGATTATAAATAGAAAAGCATAGCTATTCAATAATGTGGTTGTTTCTAAACAAACAATGACTATTAAAAATGTGATTTAGAGGAATTTGTAGTCTGATTTTTAAATACTTTTTATCTGAAATATGATTATAAATCATAAAACATAGCTATTCAATAATGTGGGTTAGAGGAATTGGTAGTCTGATTTTTAAATACTTTTTATCTGAAATATGATTATAAATCAAAAAATATAGTTATTCAATAATGTGGTTGCTTCTAAAGAAACAATGACTATTACAAATAATGTGGGTTAGAGGAATTGGTAGTCTGATTTTTAAATACTTTTTATCTGAAATATGATTATAAATAGAAAAGCATGGATATTAAATAATGTGGTTGCTTTTAAAGAAACTATGACTATTACAAATAATGTGAGTTAGATGAAGAGGTAGTCAAATTTTTAAATACTTTTTTTAATCTAAAATATGATTATAAATCAAGAAACATAGCTATTAAGTAATGCGGTTACTTTTAAAGAAACAATAACTATTACAAATAATGTAAGTAAGACGAAGTGGTAGTCTGACTTTTAAATACTTTTATCTGAAATATGATTATAAATCAAAAAACATAGCTATTCAATATTGCCGTTGCTTCTAAAGAAACAATGACTATTACAAATAATGTGAGTTAAACGAAGTGGTAGTATGATTTTTAAATACTTTTTTATCTGTAATACGACCATAAATAGAAAAGCATAGCTATTCAATAATGCGGTTGTTTCTAAAGGAACAATGACTATTACAAATAATGGGAGTTAGAAGAATTGGTAGTCTAATTTTTAAATACTTTTTTATCTGAAATATGATTATAAATAGAAAAGCATAGCTATTCAATAATGTGGTTGTTTCTAAACAAACAATGACTATTACAAATAAGTGGTAGTCTGACTTTAAATACTTTTATCTGAAATAGATTATAAAACAAAAAACATAGCTATTCAATATTGCCTTTTCTTCTAAAGAAACAATGACTATTACAAATAATGTGAGTTAGTCTGACTTTAAATACTTTTATCTGAAATATGATTATAAAACAAAAAACATAGCTATTCAATATTGCCTTTGCTTCTAAAGAAACAATGACTATTACAAATAATGTGAGTTAGACGAAGTGGTAGTATAATTTTTAAATATTTTTTTAATCTGAAATATGATTAGAATTGAAAAACATAGCTATTCAATAAGGCGATTGACTCTAAAGAAACAATGAATATTACAAAAAATTTTGTAATTTTTCTACTTTTAGTTATGACACTTTCTATTTTTATAAATAGGGTAATAATTAACTTAATAGCATTAAAAATTCTAATATTTTTTAAAACTTTTAACAATTTTTGAGATATTTGTGTTTTACTTTTTAAATTTCTTTATATATTTTGGGTTATTATTACTTTAAAATATACATTAGAAATTTATTGCAGTTATCTTGTTGATTAGTTGAATAAATTATTTGTAGGAATCGTTTTGTGTCTACGTTGAATTTTCAATAAAACTTTAGATTTTTTTCTAAATTAAAATTGCGTTTTAATAGCATCTTGAAAGCTAAAATGAATATATGTATATATATGGATAGATATATTGAATTTAATATAGATTAATTGTGTACGGTTAAAATATTTTGATACACTATGAAAAACTATGTTTCTAGGAAATTTAAAAAATATCAAAACCGTGAAAACTTGGTTAAGTTGTAAGAACAGAATTAAAACTTAAAATAGTCAAAATTAATGCAGGAATATTCAAAATTAATATTTCTGTATTAACTAGGTAATCCAAATTTTTTTTTACGATTACAATATTTCTTTTACTTTAAGCAAAAAAAAACAGAAAATATATCTCATTAAGAAACATTATGCGATTGATTTTGTGATACCCCAATGAAAATCAGTTAAATGATTTATTACAAATATTTTATAAATTTATTTATAAAAACAAATTATAAATTAATTATTTTACAAATTTTGTTAAAGTTATAAAAATATGCACGTAAGGAGCACAAATACTTGCTCTACAAACAAATAACTCTTTTAAATCATAAATGTAAACCCTCATTAAGGTTAATTGATTGCAGTAAATTATTTAAAAATTAATTTGCATAGTAAATGGCACTAGTCTTATCATAATTAATCATATTAAACAGAAATGTTTTAAAAGAAAGTTTTTTGTAGAATAATAGTGTACTTTGTAAAACGTTCTGTGTAAAATATTTGTTTTTACTTAAAAACATTTTTTTGATGAATTTTGCGGTTAGTAGTAAGATAATACCAAGTTAGAGTAATTATGCAATAATGAATCCAAATTAATATAAAATAAGGGTAATGTTATAAAGCAGGGTTTATCAGTCTTTTTTGCTTAATTCAACAGTAAAAATGTTTAAAATCATTTGCGGTGCACATACAAAATATGAAACAAAACCTAGGAAATTAACTTTGAAAAAATTTCAAGTACTCTATGGAATAATTACTAATACAAATTCAAAATAACAAAACCAATATATAGAGCAATTATCATGCTAATAACATTTATGCAGAACGTATCTTTGTTTAGTAATAATCCACTGTACAAAAAATATAAAAAAAAGTTGTTGGTTTGGAGCACTACGACCTACATTTTTCCTACACGAGGGCTAAGGAGACCGGGACCTACTGTTTAGAGCCGTGTACTACCTGTAACCAGCCACCCACCCGAAGTCGGGTGTAGGATGTTGAATTGCTGGTTCGGTCTGACCGACCGGTAACAATGCGTTACGTAGGGGCTAAGTCAGCATTAAGTCAAGCAAGCAAGCAAATAAAATTTAAAATAACAAAAAAATGTAGAAAATCTAGACCAATAAGTACAACTAATGGAAACCACACCCCAAGGGTCAAAGTACCCCCTCACGAATGGCCATCACAACTGCCCTGTGCAGATATTATTTCCCTCGCAGACACCAGCTCTCATGTCAGAAAGTTTCATGGAGTACTCCGGGTCAACCGGATTTTAAACCGGGGCGGGACTCCTGCGGAGTATCCCCCGCACTTTCGTAAAATATTTAGAACCAATTCCGAAGGGCTACGAATAACCATACTACAATGGGACTCGAACCCATGAACTCAAATACCGATAATAAGCACCCTAGCCATTCGGCCATCATTTGGAAAAAGGAATGAGAGAGATAAACAGATGGTTATTATTATGTAATAAATTCAGAAACGTTCGTAGTACTAATTTTTTCATTAAATGAAACTTATTTCTGTGACTTTCATTTTAGAGGAGTTTTTCACTTTAGTGCTACTTTTTTATATTTACGTATTCAGAAAATTAAAAAATGAGGTTACTTCAACACCTCTTTAAAACAGCGGCATAAAGAATCTCGAACTAAAACGATGATTAGAAAAAATGTATGGTATGATGCCGGATAAAAAAAAATATCCCAATCAAAGACTAGTTGTCGAGTTTCAAGAAAACTTAAAGTATCAAAAAGCACCATTGGCAGGAACACAGAAAGTGTAACTCACTTGATAAAGGGAACATAGTAAAAATGAGAGCTAGCACTTCTTACAGCCTAGCGAGCCTGTTTAGAAGATAAAAGTAGAAAACAATAGGCTAAAGAGTCAATGGAAGACATTTTTGACAAAGGTGCAATGAAATTCAATCCTGGACTGACTAATGGCATTGAAAGGATGTTTTTCTTTCAGTTTATGCTTAACAAAATCACCTATTTCATTCTTTTAATCTTCTTTTTTATATATTCATACTATATTAAAAGTGCACTAAAAGTGAAATAAGAGAACCTAGCATGAAGTTTTTAAAACCAATGTTTTATATTTGGCATTTAGCGAACCGTTTATTTTAATATATATACATCTA
>CM063510.1:105481499-105488999 GCA_032207245.1 Pardosa pseudoannulata | reverse complement strand
CTGCTGCAGGGAATGTATTATATATATATATATATATATATATATATATATATATATATATATATATATATATATATATATATATATATATATATATATATATATATATATATATATATATATATATATATATATATATATATAATATATATATATGCATATATATATGTGTGTATATATATATATTTATATATGTATATATATGTATATATGTCAGGCTTTGCAGCCATATGAAGAGTCATAATTTTCTTGATAATGTCTGTATTCAAGTATATTGCCCAGTTTAACAGTCAACCATCAAACATTGCAAGCGTAGCTACGTCTACACTGAAAGGAATGAGCCCTACTCAGAGAGAGTTCATTCAGCAAACCTCTCATTCTCAAACACAAAAAGATTAGTAAACACAAAAGATTTTAAAGAGTGTGTACCACATTTATTACTTATACACTTCCGCGAGTGTTTAAAAAGAGATAGAGTACCGATACACAAAAAATAACTAAAATACGGGGATTCCAAAAGAGTAATGTAATGTCATCTATACAAACAATATTCATATAGTTAAAAGTAATTTTCTTTTCATAGTTAATGAACTAAAATGATCAAAATTTTCAAAATAAGAATTCCAGATTTTCGACCGGGAATGAATTGAACGATCCACTGATGTCCATTTTCGATCCATATTGCATGCACTTTTTGTTATTTTGACCCCCTAAACGTGGTATGTAACTCAATGTTCCTTTGAAAACTTTGTTTCTTCTATTGTCTTCTAACATCTCTCTGAGCTTATCAGTCAAATTTTAGAACCACATGAATATATGGAAGACTCATTCCTCAGAGAGCAAGCCTCTTTGCCCCAATAGAAATTTTTCTCACTATGCTCTGCATAGAAAAAGATATATATATATATATATATATATATATATATATATATTTATATATATATATATATAATATATATATATATATATATTATATATATATAATAATATTTTATATATATATATATATATATATATATATATATAATATATATATGTATATATATATAAAAATATATATATATATGTTTATATATATATGTATATATATATACATATATATATATATGTATATATGTATATATATATATATATATATATATATATATATATACATGTGTATATATATAACCTTTTTATATTGATAAATACTTTTAGAAACGTTTTAATTAGTAATGAAAACAAGTCAACAGGCTTCCTAATAAATTCAAAAAGGATATTCAAAAGAATCTCAGAGATACAACTTAATGAAAAAATCATGTCTCAGTAAATGTCCTTTTATAACAATGACCAAAGTTATATATATATATATATATATATATATATATATATATATATACAACGGTTTGGTTCGCCACAATACAAACACTGAATCGCTTATTAACAAACTTAGGAGACACATTCATTTTTCCCCCTGTGCCTTATGTCCGTCAGTATTCCTCCATGCCCAAAGAATCTGAAAGTTCCAAGATTCGATCGAAGCCCCTACGTGCTTAAATATTTATTCCAGTCGTCCTCTGACAAGACATGCAACTCCCAGAAGAGAAAAGAGGAGACCCGAGGAAATCAATATGAGCGGAGTACATTCTTTCATGATTCCATTTTTTGATTTATTCTATTAGCGGAGATCGAGGTTGCCCATTTCTCATCGGACGCACGTACGGATTTAATTTCTAAAGTGCAGGTCTTGTTTTTATTTGCCCTGCAGGGAGAAGACTAAAAAAACAGACACACACCACAACTCATAGTTTGTTGGAGATGCCTGATTATTTCGTGGTGCAATTATGGAGGGTAATTACGGAGTTATACTTTTAAATACAGTTAATGACGTAAATGGGAGAGGAGAGGTTTTAGTGTCGATTTTAAGGACGGCACGACAGGTGGCGTTTGCGTAGCAGGCGTTTTTCAACGACATCTGTTATAATTAAGCTATTTGCACATGATTAAGTAATTATCAATTATATAATTTTTAATATGCCAATTTTTAATGGTAAAATTCTTTAACCAATAAACTATGGAATATAAAAGATGTCATTTCAAGTAAATATATTTTAACCAATAATGCGAATTTTTTTCTTTTAATAAAACAACCAACAGCTATTAAGAGAGACTTAAGAATATTAATAAACCTATGAACTGCCATCTTGAACTCTCTGATCAATTTTAAACTCTTTTATATACCTAAGCATTTTTCAAGAATCAATGTTCCTTATAGATTATCAATTTTGCGAATAAAAATATAGCTACTATAAAATTAACATTTCGTAGCAAGTTTCTTAGTTACCTTTCCTATGCGTTAAAGATAATGAAATGCCCTGTTGAGAAAATTATTTTTATATGTCTATCAGTCACATCATATTCTTGTGTATATAGGTTAATGGAGAAATATATAAATCTATATACATGGCCATGTATATATGGGAAAATTAGTAGTAAGCAACTCTCATATGATTTTAGAGATAACTTTGTGTTGTTATTATCTTGTTAAATGAAGGAGTCATTCTTTTAAAACCGGTAATGAATAGCTAGACAAGAGACATTTGCTTAACATAAATTCACGAATTGAGAAGATAATGAGTGAGTTTATGTTATCTTTGTTGTTGTGACTTATCCTCCAGCTCTCTGCCGAAGTCAGACAAGATCCATCAGACAGACAACACAAAGGAATTGGACGATAAGAAGAGGGACGAATATATGTCCTCTCTGGAAGGCCCCAAACTGTCCAGGATGTGGTCAGTAGAAGCTTTCTGAACTTGACAATTTGAGCAGCCTGTAAATCCTTGCTTAAACGAAGCTTGCTTGAAGGATATTGCTTTCCAAGCCAAAGATCCTTCTACCTTCGAAAAATGAGAGACTCTTGGTATGACCAATTGCCAGTTTGCAAATGGCCGTTCGAGAGACTTTATCACAAGTGAGTGCAAATGAAGACCCAAGAACTTTGCCAGCATACCAGGAATGGCTAGGAGAGACCCTTCACTCCTTCAAAAGTCCAGCATTGACAATGGATTGATGTTCTACATAAGTGATGGTTGAAGAGGAAAATTAGTTTATGTACATAATAGGAGCGTGTTAGAAAAATAAGCAATTTTTAGTAGATTTTAGTTTTATTTAAGTTCTTCAAACATTAAACTGCATATCTGAACATAATTAACTTTAAAAGACATAAGTTAGTTGTAACATATCTTTTTGAGTTTTGAAAACGCAGTAGAAAAGTATTTCTGAGCTTCATACCTTTCCTTAGCGACGAAACTGCAAAAATGACTTGCTAATAAGACTACTTTTATCTTTACCATATGAATATTGCAAAATATTTGACACAACTTTAAGATTCCTTTTTAAAATGCTATTAATAAGTGAATAAATCCAAGAAAATTTCGACTAACTGAGCAAATTTATATAATGTAAAAATACATTCATACAAACAAACAAATATTGAAGCATAAAGTCACATCTGTATGTTTTGAAGACTTGTTCTATTTATTATAAAATTATTACACTATTCCTCTTAACTGATTGCATTAAAAATGTAGAATCACTATTGATAAGAGTTTTAAAATGTTACCCAACTTATAATGCAAATTTTCATTTCAGGGCTTATGGTTGTATTATCTATAGAACGAACTATATTATTTTGACAGTTAAACATTTATGTAACTTTTAAAGAATAATCAGCTATAACTTTCTTCTATTATTTTTTTCCTAATATCCATGAGCTGTCGAAATACTTATATAAAAATGATTTTTGTATAAAGAATTTATTCTATATAATAAAACTTTCAGATACCAATAGTTTTAAGTTGTTAAGATAAGCATATTTGCGTATAATCAATTGAGACATTATTTCTTGGTAAAAGTTTAAATAGAACTAAAGAAACACACGAATTTTCGTATTATTTTATTAAGTATTTAAGACTTATAGCCCATCGAAAAGATACTCACTCATCAAGCGTGAAAATTCCTTTAGGAGGTTGGAGACCCTTTAAAAATTTTCAAGCTTTTAACAATTAATATGTTTTTTCCCTTTTAACATTGTCAAAACAAAGTGCAAAAATAATTAATTAAAACTTTTATTTAATTAAAAATGCATTATATCCGTGACAAGGCACATTCGACGCTCGTTAATGCTTAAATTTTATGATTTGAAGGAACGTGATCTAGACATTATTCTGAGTGAACACAATCTCCGGAGACTATGTCGAGATCAACTCCCCTCGAGACACCCATGCCCCAGTTTCTCCTCCTGCAGTCACTTTCCTTGATTAAAGGAAGCACCACGGTTCATGTTGTGTATGGTTAGAAATCTTTCATCAGCGCGGACCCTTCTGAAATAAAGCTGAAATTCCCTTTCACTAAATACTCCCCGATGACAGTTGCTTTGTACCAAGAATTATTTCGGAGGGCATTCATCATCGGAATGGGTAACAAGAGGGCATTGCTGTACTCATAAACCTTCAATTAGCTTTGCATAAATATCAAAACTGGAATTAATTTGCTCTCATGAGCTCTGCTTTGGTTAAATTTTAGTCTAATAACAAGAGTTTGCGTGGAAGAGAAATTTAAAGGATTTATGACGTCAAAGAAATTTGCTATTATTCTGTGCTTTGTAGTACTCATTGTTAATAAACTTTTATAATTAGCATGAGATGAAAATGATAGAATGTGCAAAGATATTTTTAAGCATTTTAAAATACATATTATGCAGTATTTTATTGAATCAGATATATATATTTTGTGTATGTACATATATATATATATATATATATATATATATATATATATATATATATATATATATATATATATATATATATATATATATATATATATATTATTTATTTATATATATGTGTGTGTGTGTGTGTGTTTGCTTATGTGCTTGTGTAACTACCATGCTTTTAATTACTAAGTATGAAAATAACACTAATGTTTAACGTCAAAGTTCGTTAAAGGATTATCAAGGGATATATTAAGGAATAGCATGATGTCACTGGGTGACCTAAGATATGGTATAGCCGGAGAACAATTGTTTGTAATACCAGATCTAGTTAAACCGAGACATTTTCCTTAAAACCATTTTTGAATTTTCTACATATATCCTTGCCAGAAACGTGGTTTTAACCCCCCGATTGTCTGACTATACATGATAAAACTGTGTCTTATCTATTTGGTTATCGTGTGGTTGGGGTAGACTGGGTACATTTTAATGTCAATAGTGTATTTTACTACATGGTTTGAAGTAATGGATGTGAAAAATGATTTAATTATTAAATATGGAAATAACACTACTGTTTAACGTCAAATTTCGTTAAGGGATTATTAAAGGATTAAGTAAGGAATAGCAGGACGTCACTCGGAGACCTTAGATATGGTATAGCCTGCAAACAATTGTTTGAAATACGAGATCTAGTTAAACCGAGACCTTTTGCTCAAAACCATTTTTGAATGGCTACATATATCCTTGCCAGAAACGTGGTTTTAGCTCCCCGATTGTCTGACTATACATGATAAAACTGTGTCTTATCTATTTGGTTATCGTGTGGTCGGGGTAGACTTAGTACATTTTAATGTCGATGGTGTATTTTACTACATGGTTTGAAGGAATGGATGTAAAAAATGATTATAGTTATTAAATATGAAAATAACACTAATGTTTAACGTCAAAGTTTCTTTAAGGGATTATTAAAAGATTCGTTAAGGAATAGCATGACGTCAGTGGGTGACCTAAGATATGGTATAGCCGGCGAGCAATTGTTTGTTATACCAGATCTAGTTAAACCGAGACCTTTTGCTTAAAACCGTTTTTGAATAGATACAAATATCCTTGTCAGAAACGTGGTTTGAACCTCCCGATTGTCTGACTATACATGATAAAACTGTGTCTTATCTATTCAGTCATCATCTGATCGGTAGACTTAGTACATTTTAATGTCGATAGTGTATTTTACTACATGGTTTGAGAATTCGGATATGAAAAAGAGGATTATTTTATGATAATCACCAAACCAATGTACACTCAAGAGCCAAAACATTTTTTCCAGATGGAAATGGAATGTTCCATCCGGACAACACCCTGTATCGCAAGGCTAAAATTGTTTTGGAGTGTTTCCAGGAACATGATGCTGAATTCCAGTTAATATCATGGCCACCTAACTACCGGATCTCAATCCGATAGAACACATTTAGGATGTCATGGGACAGCATCTCAGAGTTCAAAGATCACCAATTCGCAATATCTCGGATTTGCGTAACCGTTGCTTAAACATCTGGTACAATCTGTCTGCGACCATCTACCAAGGACTTGTGGTATCCATGCCGAAGCTGTGTTTCGCTCCAAAGGTGTGTCAACGGTATTAACAGGTAGTCATAATGTTTTGGCTCTTCAGTGTAAATGCGTATAAAAAGGAAATATATATGTGCACATATGCTGAAAGCTTACTCATATTTACCTGCATATATACATTAACAGACATATTTAAAGAGTAATTTTTTATATACTTCACTTTAGAATGCGTCAAGTTTAAACATAATTTAAATCCACATTTGTGGTCGTGTAGAGAACACTTCCAAATAATCGAAATAATTTTTTTTAAAAAAGGATCAATAAAGAAAATCATTCAAGCAAGTACTCATAAAGAAAATATCCAAAGTTTTCCCTCCTGGTTTTTCTTTAAGTTTATGCTTAACAAACTTACATATTTCCTTATTTTAATCTTCTTTTTTATACATCCATACTACATTAAAAGTGCACGTAAAGTAAAATAAAAGAGTCTAGAAAGAATTTTTTTAAAAACCAACGTTTTACATCTGGGATTTAGCGAACCGTGTATTTTAGCTTCGTCACTAAAGCGTCTTTAAAGTGCGCTAATTTTGACTGCTATTTTTATATTTATCTAACTTTTTTCAGGAAGTTTTCATATGCGATGTTTTTATTTCTATATGCTTGAAAGGTATATTAGCATATATTTATGTACGAAGATGATGTATAGTAAAAGGTTTTTTTAATATTCTTTCCAGGTAAATGTGTTACAAAAATTTCATTGCATCTCTTGCAGATTTTTTTAGGATTTCAATAAATTTGTTTTGCATTAGATAGATGATGTAACATATCTTCAAAATCAACAGAAGTAAAAGTAACAATTTTATAAAAAGTTTTATTAGTAAATAAAAATAATTATTCAGCAGTTTTTCCATGATGTAGGATTAAATAAAACATCT
Source organism: Pardosa pseudoannulata (assembly GCA_032207245.1). Lineage (NCBI taxonomy): Eukaryota > Metazoa > Arthropoda > Arachnida > Araneae > Lycosidae > Pardosa > Pardosa pseudoannulata. The sequence goes on along the minus strand of CM063510.1, from coordinate 105,481,745 downwards.
TGGTTTTAAAAAATCTAAAAAAATCACCGTGCAAACAGCTATAATGTGTTTATATACAAATGTTTTATCATATCAAATATGTTTTAAGATACGTATGTAATACGCATTAGACACGATATTTGATGAATATTTAACAAAAATTAAATAATCGGTTTTAGATTTAGAAAGGTGAAAAAGAAAAATTTAGTAGAATCTCGATCCTTCATTAACACTAGAATTACGGAAGGGGTCATTTTGACACCTGGA
>CM063510.1:105391499-105468999 GCA_032207245.1 Pardosa pseudoannulata | reverse complement strand
ATATATATATATATATATATATATATATATGTATATATATATTTAAATATATATTTATATATACATATATATATATATACATATATATACATATATATATATATATGTATATATGTATATATATATATATATATATATATATATATATATATATATATATATATATATATATATATATATATTATATTATTTAAATATATATTTATATATGTATTTATGTAAATGTATATATGTATATATATGTGTTATATGTGTAGGTATATTTATATGCCTATGGATATATAGAAATGTGTATTTTACATATATCGATTTACTACAAGATTCTCGCTTTTATATGTCAAAACTTTGCAATAATGAGGTAAAATGTTATCAATTTTTATATCTACTACTTAATATTAAACATTTTATCCTTAAACATTTTTTTAACATTACCCTCTCTCGTGATATCGTCGCGAGTAAAATAGCATTTTATTTAGAAACCGTTTAAATTTTTCTTCTGTATTTTGGGATTCTACAAAATCTTGAATAAATAACGATTCAACAAAAATAATATTTAGAGACCTTTTTACACATCAGTATGTACGTGTCAGTTTATAAGTCCTTTTAATGGTGAAGAATGCACAGATTTGTGTTACAGCTAAAAATATTCAATAGACTGTTTTTTGTTTAGTATTTATGATAAAACCTTTTATAGGGTGAAAATATTCGCTATCACATGAAACATCCGTATATTATTGAATAGAAAAGTAAATCCTAAAAGGAAAAGTAAATAATTTCTGCTGCTTTTTTAAAGCATAGATGTTTACGTATGAAAAGGCTTCAAGATACTATTTAACCACACCCGCACAAGATATTAAATTTAGTTTCCACCTTTAAAATCCTATCGCAGGATAAAATTTTTATCTAATTGATTTTTGTGATTTATAATCCCCTTCTAATACACTTCTAGAAAGAAACATCAAGGTCTATATCGCAACCGAAACTTACCTGCTCTGGAAATCAATTGAATCTTCTTTAGATACATTTATAATCCACATTCTTTATTACCATCAGCTAACTAAGATCTCTTTGACAACAAACGATAAACGATATAATCATTTAACCCCTTCCCTGTTTTACCCGTACGCTGTACGGGCATAGCTTTCGGGCCTTTACTGATTTGCCCGTACTGAGAACGGGAAATCTGATTTCTATTTCGCTTGCACCGTTTCGGCCGAATTTTTTCCAATTTTAGTTAAAATTCTTCGTATAGATGTCCAGTAAATAATAGTCTACAGTTTATTGTATTTTCTACTCTGATTGGTTCAAAAGCGCCGGAATTTTGGCGTGTTTTGTATCAGACGACAAATTGTTATCTATCAGTGTATAGTTTTCTGGTTATATTTTACTAATCGCCTCATAAATTTATTGATGCAAGAATTGAATAATATATTTTTACTTTTAAATAATAGATAATTCTGAACGTATGGAGCTAATTTCTTATGATTCTAGCTGTGACTCGTAATCAGAAACTGAATTATCTGTAAATGATAGTAGCGAAAGTTTACTAGATGATCTAAATAGTAGCAACTCTGATAGTAGTACAGATGGAATCAGTCAAGCAAGACAATTTTTTTAAATTAATTGTGATAATACTTCGGATCCACCTCCTAGATTTGCTTTCACTGGAATTTCAAAAATTAACTTTGATATCGATGAAGCTGAAGGTAAACTTCAGTTCTATGATGCTTTCATAGAATGAAAAAAAGTTGTAACAAATGCTTAAAAATATTAGAAATGTTAATTTTAATGACATATCTTTACTTAAAAATGTAAAATGAACAAAAAAATGCAATAAAAAATGTGACATTTTTTGACCGAATTCTGGAAAAAACGAAACTATCAAAGGGTTAAAAAGCGCTAAACTAACCCTTTTTCTTGGATATCGCAATCACTGCAGACAAAAATGATATGAGAAACTTACTTTGTTCGCAGACGTCCCCTTCGTAATCCGTGGTCCTGCAGTCGCAGATAGGCCCTGCGTCTGTCGATATGCAGATGCCTCCGTTTAAACACGGGTTATCTTTCTCGCAGTGGTCGTCTGCAGACTCGTCCCCGTTTGAGGCATGTTGGGGGCGAAGGGTGGACGTGCGGATGCCCTGCGATTCCTGAAGTTCCTGAGGCTTTAGCACCCCGTCGTCGCTCGTAAAGACGACGTCTTTCACTGAGCCTTGGAACCTGGAACATGTATCAAAAGAATAAAGCTCTGGAACCAATTAAACTTAGAATATTACATATGTGTCTAAATTAATTTCAATGCCCTCTCAAAATCTGAAATATGTGTATTAAGGTCTCTTCTTTAAAACCTAATTGTGATTGCTCTCTACTTCGGTATTGATAGATTTAAGACAGTATGTGGCGAAATGTACCTTATAGTGCTTACATGTGCCAGGAAAAGTGTTTCATTCACAGTTGTTATTAATACATATTGCACATTTCCCTTCTGCAGCATCTAACCAGTGATACATTAAGCTGCCAGATACCTCCTGAGAATCTCTAGAGTTTCATCCTAATCTTATAAATAGTGATCAGAATAACAATGATATTGTTGTTATTCGTATTTGATATTAACCCTCTAACTGCTCATCTCGCGATTTCCACGGGCAATTCAAATGTCGCAAAATTTGCTCATCTCGCAATTTTCACTGGTATGTGTTTTTCTTCCTTTATTAAGAAGCACATTCCGCCTTTTCATCGGTTAACCAGTGGAATAAATTATATACAGTATTAGAATTTAATTAGGTAATAAATAGAGTTATATTTCTATAACTATAGTTATATTAGGAATAGTTATTGTTAGGAACTATAGTTATATTAACTATATAGTTATATAGTTATAGAATTATAGATAGTATGTTATAAATAGAAATCAAATGTATTTCTATTGAAATTTATTAAAAAATAATTTTTATGTGATAACATCTGAAATTAGTTTTTCTTAAAGCTTAATTTCTCATGATAAAAGTCAATATAAAGAATCTTTTCTAGAAAAAAATTAGTATTTCAATTCTGCTATTTATATATATACTTAAACTATGCACGAAAAAAAAGTACGCAATGTTTAAAGAGATCTTGGTTTACAAATAGAGCCGTCAGAGGGTTAAGTAGTACTCAATTGGATGTAACTCATATTCCAAGACTATTACCATTCTTTTGATTCAGTATCTGCATTATAGTTGATGAGCAGGTTGAAAGAAGACCGTTTTCAATTTTTTCTATGAGTTCATAAATGAAACTGGGCCTACTTTTTAAAGCCTATTTCAAATGATTTCAAACATCCATGCCAAGAGAAGAATTCAAAAAAAAATATTCTGATACCAAAGCATATTACTCTAACTTTTTCGTATCATTCGACTACATGCTTAATGGTTACATTTATAAAAGTAAATATAATATGTTTAATATAATTTTGTAGACAGGAGTTTTTCCGTAAAGTGAAAAACATCTACTTTTATCTTTGTTAAAATGTAAGGACATGTATTCATTTTAGTCTGTTGGCTTATTAATGTTTCATATACTCATAACTCTTACTATATTTTCAGAACATATTTAATTTTTCTTAATATTCTAGGAAATGAAACTCAGATTTTCAATCAATTTTTAGTCAATCAATTTGCCATTTGTCTAGATCATAAAGTTTTAAACTGTGGTCCAAGGACCCCTTGTGTCCCACACTGCAGGTACATACTGCAGGTCCATGAAATATTTTTGACTTGCTTTTTCATCCCTGAGCCTTCCCTTTTATTCAAAATACAGAAACAAAATCAATGTAGAAGTGGAACCTTACAATAAAACTTTCCAACAATAGTCCCGACATTGCAGATCTAATTTCAAGAAAACTGCTCCTCATTAAGCAAACATTATTTACAGAAATCATTTTAACAATATATATTTTGACCAAAAATGGTTTGAATGAGTTTAATATATTAATGGTTTTAAATTCTTTTTGCTGCTGTTTTATACATTTGCAAATAGACCGAGACCTACTGCTTAAAACCAATTCCGAACTGCTAAAAACCAGTAGTTGGAATTGAACCCACGAACTCCGGTACCGAAGAAACTACGACCTACTCGACAATAGTTTGGCCCGTGATCTCTTAGAAATGATTTCTATAGCGTATTGGAATACACGGGAATATAAAATAAATACAAATAAAATTATTCAGTCCGGGACTATACTAAAGAACCCTATATTATCAGACCATTCGAACCAATTAGACTTTATATTGATCTGAGATAATATGGAATTATATTGCTCCTTGTTGGTAGAGATGGCAAAAGTAAATGAATGCTATGAACAGGAATCGTGTAATTTGAATTTTAATTATATTTATTATTAGTCAGTTATAGACAAATCCAACCAAATAACAATTTAATAAAGTCTCTGACGCTATGGATTGCGACAAATAGAAATCGTGTAATTTGAACTTTGTCTCTATTAATTTTGCTTCTTTGTGGTTATTAATAAATAATGCAGCTTAATTTCATTTTACAGTAATATTTGCTCAATTTTACTCTCTTAAAATAACAACTCTATTGTTTGGTATGGGGCAAGTAGACTATCCCAAATTTCGTGAATTCCTCCAGAAATACAAGTTTAAAGGGCTAGGCTACCGTGTTTTACAATAAACTATAGATCAGATTGAGCATATTATTCATCGCTAAGCATCTCACCTGGGCTCAAAAAAGGCCGATGGCAGCGCCAGCAGGGATAGTTTGGTTCCGTACCAAGCGGGCAGGCCACCTATGAAGACGGCACTGTTCGTTGTGGCGTTGCCAAAGAGGTAGTCGGGTCCTGCTGTGAGGCGCTTTTGAACGTCTTCGTCCACCGTTAATATCGTTTCTTCGGCATTCCGTGTGATCTGAAAAAGACAAGAGAAAGGTATAAGCAAACACAAAGAATTCACATTGATTTATAGAATCTCAAAATATAAAATGTACTTAGAAATCATTTTTCCAACTGAATGCGATCGTTGATTGTACTGCTGAAAAGTTCAAGCAATGCTATTTAGAGGAGAGATTTAGTGTTAATTTCTGTTATGTTGAGATTTTTTCTTATATACAGATTACCGTGAAACAGAAAATAGAGGTCTAAGACTAAATTTTACAACAGACATAAATACGAAATTTTAAAATATGCACTTTAACATTAGTGTCAGTTATAATGAAATTTTTCTTACTAAATGTCTTGATTGTTATCAAAAGAGAGGTGCTCATTTGGATGTTACAACAGCCCTAAATATAATACTTGAACATTATCTGGCCAATAGTTCACGATTTATGCAAGATACGTGTTTTTGGTACATATATGCGTATGTCACGAAGAAACTATTCAAAGGCTGGTCAATCTGTATGATTAAAATTTTAAGTTTTAAAATTTTAAAGTTTTCTGTTGCAACGTACAGATGTAACGAAATAATTAGACCAAATGGATTCATGCAGGGTCAAACTAAATATTTCCTTTGAAATCCTAACACCGAAATTTTTCGAATTAGAAATAACGGACTACTATAAAGACTTAAAATATAAGAAACGGTAGAAAAAGATGTGGATGAATAATTGAATTTTCGAGGGAGGGATTAAAAGGATGATTTTTTTATAAACAAAATATAGTCTTCTGAAATTTCATAACTATGTATTAGCATGCTTTGTTCAGAACAAAATGACGGAGGATACGTTTACATGTTTTGAATCCGATGATATCACCAATATAGATTAAGATAGCTTCATTGTCAACAGTATTAACTTAAATAAATTATAAAATCATGCATTTGAAAACAAAATTGCTATGGTCGTAATTAAACTGAAAATTTCAAAGTATATAAAAATTATCTTTTATAATTTTATTCTGTTATAAAAGCATTTTAATGCCAAATATTGTCATAAATAATTTCATACCTGAAATCGGAAACAGTGAAGCTAGAAATCTGACACTTTCTGAGCTGAATTAGATTTAAATACTCCTAAACGTTCTTAACATATTTTGGAGTTATGAAGTATATATAGCGACGTTAGGGTAACATTTATTATTCCCTATGATTCTTAGATTGAGAAACAAAAACTGCTAATTAATAAATACAACAGCTTGAGTATACCATAATAATTACTTTACTATATTTCTCTATATTATTAGGCGTGTAAAATTAAAAGCTTTGTGTGCACAATTATGTACCAACAGGGTTAAACTAAATGAATACATGCAGAGAAAAATATAAATGTTACCTATACGCAATACTTTCCATCTATAATAAGCATTCACAGTATTAACAGATCACTTCTTTCAATTCTAAATAATAATAAAAGCTGAGAAAATGTCATTTTCTGTTCTACACTTTTAGACAGGTTCCGGTAAAAATAATTATCCTGAATTATTCCAGATCAGACTCAAATTCTTTTACGTCCATACAGCTTATACATTTGTTTAATATCGTGATAGATGATAAAACACTAGCTTATTTATTCTCGGGAAAGCAAATAAAATAGAACAACTATTTTGTAATATAAATGATGTTGACACATTGTAATGAGATATGTAAAAAAAAATTTAATTATCATCTGCTAACAAACAAAATAAATAATCGTCTTAAAAGAAATTAAATTATTCTATGGAGCAAACATTTGGCTATTACAAAATAGTACATGGAATTAAAAACTGAATATAACATTTAAAAAGAAATTTAAGAATATATTAAATTTTATCATTAAATGAATACATATAAATACATATATATATACATATGTATACACATATATATATACATATATATACATATATTTATATATATATATATATATATATATATATTTATATATATATACATATATATACATATATATACACATATATATATATTATATATACATATATATACACATATATATATATATACATATATACATATATATACATATATATATACATATTTATTTATATATATATACATATATACATATATATACATATATATATATTTATTTATTTATTTATTTATATATATATATATACTTGAATATGTCTATATTTATCCTAAATACACGTTAAAAATTTAAAACTCGCCACTTAATGTTATACAGAAGGAAGATATTTTATAAATGTTTTAGGTTTTAGATTTTTATAAAAGTTAACGTGATTTAATGCAAATAATTGTAGATTTTATTGCGTATAGATTCCATTTTGGCTGAACTATATTTAGGGGGTATTTGAAGCAAATATGATGTTGATTGAATACTATTCTAGACGTCTTAGTTTCTACTACATTATCAACTCGAAAGCTGTTTCTTGGCGACAGTTAGAGGGCTTTTTCTGTTAGAATACGTTAACGACACTGACCGGAATATTAAATGGATGGTCTTATGAGTCATGAGGGTCTGTGTCATGATCCTACGTTCCAACCAGCAAGTTTCAGTGTGAGATTCAATACTTAAGTATCAGTGTTTCAAGGTCACCTATTATTTAGGATCGTCCTCAGATCTTTATTTAGAAACAAAGGAGATAATTGGGATTTCCTATTTATGGAGATATATTCCGCATAGTTCGTTGAAGAAGCTGTATCATGTAGTAGAACTGGCTGTTTTCAAGCAAAACTATAAAAGCGTTCATTTTCTACTAGGAAATAGATTATACTTGCTACATGGATTTTCAAGCATTCAAATTTCATTAACTGCTGTAGGGTGGTGTAGGTCTTGCCATTGGTTAGTAACCTTCTTAAAAGTCAATCTAATTTTACCAAAAGTTTTGAATAAAAGTTGCTCTGATTTCAAATGTGCATTTTTGTAATTATATGGAGTAAATGAACTCCTTTAGTTTCTATGTCTAATGCTTTAAAAATAAATGATGAGTTTAGGCAGGCATGTTGTAGTCATTATATCATTACAAGTGTGTTAAATATTTCATTAAATATTATTGCTGATTTCGAAGAAAACAACATTGAAAAGTATTTTAAAAAGTGATGATTTAAGGACCCTTGTTACCTTTCAGTCCCACAATAAACCAAGATAGATGATACCCTTTAAATCCCATACTAGGTCAAATCATTGGAGAAAATGTCCTTCCTCCCAAGATGAGGGACTGTTGTAGAACACAGGAAAAATTTTTAACGGATTCCCTGGCGATGACATGCTTTCATAAGACATTTGCAGTAGAAAGAGAATCACGTGCTTGTTGGAAGAATGAACTGGCTTGCTCCCACGTTATGGATGGGGTACAACTTAATGGAATTGATGGTTGAACTGTTAAGACAGCGAAGGAAAACATGCAAACTTTGGACTATTGGGCTCATAACATTTAAACTTTCACTGTGTAGGGCATCGTATAGAGTTAAAAGATAAGTAAACGTCGTTTACCAACCTGCAAGTGATGCCACTGGCTGTCGTGCAGGTTCTTTCCAGCGGCAAGTATGGCGGTGCCACCTCCCAGATTGAACCTTAGCCTGGCGTTTCCTTCTACGAGCTTGACCTCAAAGAAGTCATAGGTGCCTCCATCGTCTGTGTACAGGAGTAAACCATTGGGCTCCCGCGTCCGGAACCGGAGAGACAGTGTGCCATTCAAGCCGGCGTGCCACCGTGGAAACTGGGCGAAGGAGGTGGGAGAACCGTCCAAAATGAAGGGCAACGCCAGCTGCAGGACTGCGAGGAGCCAAGGAACCACCAGTCGCCAGTCCATCGTGCCCCGAGGGTGTCGTGTGCCGTCACTGGGATGGAGGGAACATGCCTGTAGGAAAGTTAATACAAGGATATTAAAATCTCCGAAACACTCAATTATTAAACATTCAAAGTTAAAACCATAAGATTTTTAAAATGCAGACTAAATCAAATTCTGTTGTGGTAATCATTCTAAATTATTCACAGATAGGTTTATAAAAAATTAATACGAAACTGATAAACCAAAAAAAATTCTAAACCTTTAGCACCCAACGTATTTCGACGTATTAGCAATGGTATTTATGCTAAAAAGAGAAATATGTATTAAAAGAAATAAAAATATATGTTTCAAAAGATATAAATATTTTTAAACATATATATTATAACAAGAAAAATATATATTTTAAATCGTTCTAAAAAACGCATACGTTTACAAAAATATTAAATAATTCAAATCATAAAATTTGAAGGTACCACACTTGGAAGCCTTTTACTTAGTAAAGGAAGAGATCTAGTACAGATAGTTTTTCTTGGTTACTTTCGGCAAACAAAACATTGCCAAATCGGAAAAATTTCGGCAAAAGTAAACTTTGAAAGTAAAGTGAAAAAATTAATATTGTTTTTCAAATTAAATATGCTTTATTTTTAATTTACCCTCATGAATATAGTGTCATATTATTTACAATCGGTAAATTCATGTTAACACTATATTGGCGTACAACATTATTATTCGCTACTACCAAGTCACACACATTTGTTGACTATTTTAGTATGGAAGCACCATAGAAACGTACAACCTTATTATTTGCCAATAACTAAGTCGCACACATTTGTTGAATATTTTATTAAGGGAGCACCATATAGGCGTACATTATTATTATTCCCTATTACCAAGTCGCAGACATTTGATGAATATTTTAGTATGGAAGCACCACAGAGGTGTTCAATATTATTATTTGCCAATAACTAAATCGCACACATTTGTTGAATATTTTATTATGGGAGCACCATATTGGAGTACAACATTATTATTCGCTACTACCAAGTTGCACACAATTGTTGACTATTTTAGTTTGGAAGCACCATAGAGGCGTACAACATTATTATTTGCTAATAACTAAGTCGCACACATTTGTTGAATATTTTATTATGGGAGCAGCATATGGGTACAACATTATTATTTGCCACTACCAAGTCACACACATTTGAGGAATTTTTTTATTATGGGAGCACCATATAGATGTACAACATAATTATTCGCCCCTACCACGTCACACACGTTTGTTGACTATTTTATTATGGGAGCACCATATAGGCGTACAACATTACTCGCTTGGGCGGGACAATACAAACAAATTGTGTCCTTGTAATTCAAAAGCAGGGACCAAACAGAAGACCCCACACTTGGCCTTCCACCTCCAGAGGTTTTGTTTGGGAAAATAGAGAACTTTGAGACCACGAACCTTTATTACGTGCACCAGCCGCCATTAATAAGCATGACGGATCTTACTAGATTTCTTTAGCTACCATCAGGGAAAATATTTTACTGACGAATAACTTGATTTGGAACAAAAATTATTTCTTTAAACAAACGTTATTGAGTAACAGAAAAGACAATTACCTTTTCTGATTTCATTAACATTTTTAAGAATTAAATTGGTTAAATGCTTATATTTCCGTCCAAAAGCATACCAAAATGTTTCACGAATAATGACTGAAAAGGACAGGGCACTGATTATCAATAGCATAGTCTATGGATTTGATCCCCATTGTCTGTAGTCATTTATATAAGTTTTTAATAGAATAGTAAGTAGACCCGATTTAATTAAATTCATATTGAAAATACTTTAAACATATTGTTACAAACCAAATCAAATAAAAACTAAATCAAATACTAATTCTAGAACATTTTCTTTTCATTTAGGTAGTAAAGTTGATTTTAAAAAATCTTTAAATGCAATGCTTTCGTCGATGGAAATGATTTCCCCAAATCTAAAAATTAATGTGTAGAAACATAGCACTGTCGTCAGAAAACTACTTTAACAATTAAAAATCTATTATTTAAAAGTTAGTTTCTCTTTCATAAGGTATTTAATTTTTGTCCTCAAATGGTGAATTTTAAATAATAATTAATAAGCCATCATTATTCTAATTAATTAAAGTCATTTACCGCCTAAGCCGTCTTAAAACTTGTCTTCGCCCATAATTTATCGTGTAATTCTTAAAAATAAAAATTTTAGAACTTTCATTTTTACTGACGAAAAGCTTTCACTGTTATCATCCATCAAAAGCTGAAAGCCGCCCGTCTAAATAATGGTTAAACAACAATATTTCTACTTAAACAATGTTGCGGAAAAATCCTGAAAATGCATTTTAGAGGCACCATCAAACGTCCATTATTCTAACCTTTAGCTCTATTCTGATGCCAAATCGGCAAAGGAAACTTTTATAACTAAATACACTCGGCCAATGTTGTTACATTGCCTCACAGTCTCCTAATGCTGAGAAAATGGAAGGAAATAGAGTAGAGCTAATTAAGAAATTTTTCGCTTATATTTACGATAAATTTAGAAGAGGATGAGTTAATATTAATCAAGTTACTAAGTCGCTACTCTGGAGTGAAAGTTTTAAAGGAAGCAACGGCGTTATTCAGTTTAAGTGTGCTTAATTAGTAGCTCTTCCGGTTAACTAATATTTATTTTTGTAGGCGACAAAACCGTTAGCGTGCAGGTTTTATCACGAAACGATATTTGCTTAGGAATGTGTTGATGGAGGTAACACTCTCCTATTCACCTATACGTACTGGTGTCTAAATAATTAAGGTTGATGTCGATGAAATGTTGTTGAAAAGAGTTCTCTCACGTGTAGAAGCAATATTTGCCTGCATTTCTTTTCGCGCTTGAAGGTGCGCGAAAGAATTCCTGGATGAAGAATGAGTGCTTTAAGTTCAGCTTATTTGTTCAGCTTATTTACTTTAAAATTAAATATCCTTCCAGAGAGAGTGAGGCTGCTTTCCAAAGATACATGCATTCTTTAAAAGATTTCTAGATGTATCTCGAAGGAAGATCTTTTGAGTAGATGCTTTTTAAATAAACTTCAAGTAAAGTTCGATTCTTAATACTATTTAAAGTATCTTACAATTGATTATACATTAGGTTTATAATAAATATTTTCTAGGAGCACTGATGTCAGCTATTGTTAAATTGGACCTTTAAAAATCTAATATTAAAGGAACAAAAAAGAAAAGAAATTTGTGCTTAATTACATGATTGAATTTCAGTTAATTATAAATTTAGTAAATATAATTAGCTGAAATAATTAATGGTTCTTTCCAACTATATTCTGCAGTAAATTTAAAACAATTAGTTTCAAATATGTGGGTTTCACAATTGGGGTTTAGTGTTATGAAAAATATAAGCGGCATTATTATTCAATGGAAAGGAAAAAAAAATTCTTAATCATCCACAAGTTGTTTCATTAGAAGTAATTTTAAAGGAATTTTTATTTACATTGTAATTTTAATTGACAGATTGCAATTTTACTTTATATTAAAACCGCTTAGTAGCCAGTTAAACTGAAAAAGCCGTTTTTATTCTGAATAACATGTATGATTGCAGGTGTTTGCATTAGTTTAAAATTGTACGGGAAATATATTGTTCAGCTGATTTACTTTAAAATTAAATATCCTTCCAGAGCGATTAAGGCTACTTTCAAAAGGTACATGCATTGTTTAAAAGCTTTCTAGGTATACCTGTATTTCAGAGAAAGATCTTGTGAGCAGATGCTTTTTAAATAAACTTCAAGTAAAGTTCGATTCTTAATACTATTTAGAGTATCTTATAACTGATTATACATTAGGTTCAAAATAAATATTTTCTAGTTCAGTGGTTAGGAGCATTGCTGTCAGCTATTGTTAAATTGGACCTTTAAAAAATATAATATTAAAGGAATAAAAAAGGAAAGAAATTTGGAAGTAATTGCATGATTGAATTTCAGTTAACTATAAATTTAGTTAATATAATTATCTGAAATAATTAATAATTCTTTCAAACTATATGCTGCAGTAAATTTAAAAGAATTAGTTTCAAACATGTGGGTTTCACAATTGTGGTTTATGGTTATGAAAAATATAAGCAGCATTATTATTCACTGGAAAAGAAAAAAAAATTTCTTAATCATCCACAAGTTGTTTTACTAGAAGTAATTTTAAAGGAATTTTAATTTACATTGTAATTTTAATTTACAGATTGTAATTTTATTTTCTATTAAAACCGCTTCAATCCAGTAAAACGAAAAATTCCGTTTTAATTCTGAATAATATGTATGATTGCAGGTGTTTGCATTAGTTTTAAATTGTGCGGGAAATATATTGTTCAACTTATTTACTTTAAAATTAAATATCCTTCCAGAGCGACTAAGGCTACTTTCAAAAGATACATGCATTGTTTAAAAGCTTTTTAAGTGTACCTCTATTTCAGAGACAGATCTTTTGAGAAGATGCTTTTTAAATAAACTTCAAGTAAAGTTCGATTCTTAATACTATTTACAGTATCTTATAATTGATTATACATTAGGTTCACAATAAATATTTTCTAGTTCAGTGGTTATGCGCATTGCTGCCAGCTATTGTTAAATTGGACCTTTAAAAAATATAATATTAAAGAAATAAAGAAGGAAAAAATTTGTGTGTAATTACAATAAAATGTTGTTTATTATTGTCTTATGTACTCTAACATTCTAGATCTTTCTTTATTATGTATATTAGTTATTTGTCGAATATTCTGTTCTGGTATAAAAGCTAATATTCACTAGTTGTAGGCAACTTCTCGATCTTGTAAAGTTGAAAGTTACTACTTTCCTTCAATAAATTCATCTGTTAGGCTAAACGGTGTGTTCATTCGAATATTTGTGACAATATTTCATGAATTGAAGAATTTCTTAATAATATTTCATAAATTCCATTAATTGATATTTCATAATGGGATTTCATTCAAATGTGAAATATTATATAAGTAATATTATATATACATACACACACACACATATATATATATATATATATATATATATATATATATATATATATATATATATATATATATATATATATATATAATATACAGAGATTTTAAACAATGGTTTATTGCACATTATAGTAGTTTTCAGCTTTTAACATTATGTTTCAGAGCTGGGCATAAAGTTCTATGATTTTAAAATAAATAAGGTGACTGCTATAAAAAATATTTATAAAATATTTTAAATGGCTGTAAAATTAAAGAAATACTATTTAAGTAACATAATCTAAAAATATTTCAAAAATATTAAGAATTAATGACTTTCTAAATAATATTTCATAAATTCCATTAATTAATATATAATAGAATTTCATTCAACTGTGATATATTTAAATAATTTATAGATACATAGATAGATAGGTAATATATAGAGATTTTAAAAAAAATGGTTTATTGCCCATTTAAGTAGTTTTCAGCATATTACGTTTCAGAGATGGGCATAAAGTTCTATGGTTTTAAAATAAATTAGGCGACACCTATAAAAAATATTCATAAAATATTTCAAATGACTATAAAATTAAAGAAATAATATTTATGTAACATAATCTAAAAATATTTCAAAAATATCATGAATTAATGACTTTAATAATATTTCATAATAGAATTTCATTCAATTGGGAAATATTATTTAACTACCATATATATATATATAATATATATATATATATATATATATATATATATATATATATATATATATATATATATATATATATATATATATATATATATATATATATATATATATATATATATATATATATATATATATTTATATATATATATATATATATATATATATATATATATATATATATATATATATATATATATATATATATATAGAGAGAGAGAGAGAGAGAGAGAGAGAGAGAGAGATAGTCATCTTAAAGCTATGTTATATATTTCATAGTATAAAAACGAATTTCAGAAAAATGTTTTTTATTACTAGACTTTTTTTTCATAAAAGGGGATAAAACTTATTAGATTCCGAGTCATAAATCTAATTTTAAGCTACATATAATTTTAATAGAACTATGATGTAAAACTCGTTCCACAGCTTTTATTATTGAGAGTTAAAAGCATTTCAATTATTTTTATGTTCACGAGATTTTTAACTATATTTTTATGATAGTCATTACCCCGACGAATGGGACCGTATGCCTTGGAAAATGACTTCAATCACACGATCGGTTCAGCCACTCACTCATAGAACATTATTGTACTACAGTATAGTTATCTTAGAGTATAAAAGTCAACGGCCGCTACTGCTAATGTTGTAATGTCATTAATCATTTCTAATGTCATTAATTTAATGTTGCTATGACTTCCGTTGAAATATGAATATATTCTTTAAAAGAAATTCTACGCCTTTTCAGTTCCAAACTTTCCTCTTACTGCATGTCGTGATTTTCCTTTGTTTTTTCTTTTTCTCTTAAAAAATAAAATACCAAGGAAATATTATTTAAGTAATATATATATATAGATAGATAGATAGATAGATAGATAGATAGATAGATAGATAATATACAGATATTTTAAAAAATTGTTTATTGCACATTAAAGTAGTTTTCAGCTTTTAACACTATGTTTCAGAGCTGTGCATAAAGTTCTATGGTTTATAATAATTAAGGTCACCGCTATAAAAAATATTTATAAAATATTTTAAAAGACTGTAAAATTAAAGAAATAATATTTATGTAACATAATCTAAAAATATTTCAAAAATATTTTGAATTAATGACTTTCTAAATAATATTTCATAAATTCTATTAATTAAAATATAACAGCATTTCTTTCAACTGTGAAATAATATTTAAATAATTTATAGATAGATAGATAGATAGGTAATATATAGAGATTAAAAAAAATGGTTTATTGCCCATTAAAGTAATTTTCAGCATATTACGTTTCAGAGATGGGCATAAAGTTCTATTCTTTTAAAATAAAAAATTTTCATAAAATATTTTAAATGACTACAAAATTAAAGAAATATTATTTATGTAATATAATCTAAAACATTTTCAAAAATATCATGAATTAATGACTTTCTAAATAATATTTCATAATAGAATTTCATTCAACTGTGAAATATTATATAATTACCATATTTATATATATATATATATATATATATATATATATATATATATATATATATATATATATATATATATATATATATATATATATATACATAGATAGATAGATAGATAGTCATCTTAATACTGTGTTATATATTTCATAGTATAGAAACGTATTTCAGAAAAATGTTTTTATTACTAGCCTTTTTTTTTTCATAAAAAGGGGATAAAACATATTAGATTTCGAGTCATAACTCTAATTTTAAGCTACATATAATTTTAATAGAACTATGATGTAAAACCCGTTCCACAGCTTTTATTATTGAGAGTTAACAGCTTTTCAATTATTTTTATGTTCACGAGATTTTTAACTATATTTTTATGGTAGTCATTACCCCGACGAATGGGACCGTATGCCTTGGCAAATGACTTCAATCACACGATCGGTTCAACCACTCACTCATAGAACATTATTGTACTACAGCATAGTTATCTTAGAGTATAAAAGTCAACGGCCGCTACTGCTAATGTTGTAATGTCATTAATCATTTCTAATGTCATTAATTTAATGTTGCTATGACTTTCGTTGAAATATGAATATATGCTTTAAAAGAAATTCTACGCCGTTTCAGTACCAAACTTTCTTCTTACTGCGTGTCGTGAGTTTCTTTTGTATTTGATTTTTTTTCTCTTGAAAAATAAAAATTATATTAATTTCTAAAGTACCGTTTGGTTAAAGGGTCGCATTCGTCACACTATTAATATTTTAAATCGTAAAATATTAATAATATAAAGAATTACTTCTTTGCTATTAAATATGAGTATTAAAAAATCCCATCTGAAAATTTCATGCTAATCCAGAGTTTTAGACCCAAATATGTATGATGTATATCCTTTACAAAACGTTTAATTTTTATTTATCTTTCGTCTGTAGATTCAATCTTCCTATATTTCGATATATATATATATATATATATATATATATATATATATATATATATATATATATATATATATATATATATATATATATATATATATATATATATATATATATATATATATATATATATATATACATATATATATATACATATATATATAAACATACATACATATATATATATATCAATATATATATATATATATACATATATATATATATATATATATATATATATATATATATATATATATATACATACATATATATATATATATATATATATATTTATATATATATATATATATATATATATATAATATATATATATATATACATACATATATATATATACATTATATATATATACATATATATACATACATACATATATATATATACATACATTATATGTATATACATACATACATATATATACATTATATATATACATACATAACATATATATACATTATATATATACATATATATATACATTATATATATATATATATATATACATATATATATACATATATATATATATACATATATATATATATACATATATATATACATATAAATATATGATCTAATGTCATTAATTTAATATTACTATGACTTGAAATGTGAATAAATGCTTTGAAAGAAATTCTACGCCTTTTCAGCACTAAACTTTCTTCCTACTGCGTGTCGTGATTTTCCTTTGTATTTGATCTTTATTCTATTGAAAAATAAAAATGATATTAATTTCTTAAGCACCGTTTGGTTAAAGGGCCCCATTCGTTGTACTATTAATATTTTAAATCTTTAAATATTAATGATATAACGAATTACTTCTTTTCTGTTAAATATAAATATATTAAAAAAATCCCTTTTGAAAATTCCATGGTAAATGACAGTTTTATACCAAAATATATATGATGTATATCATATACGAAAAGTTTCATTTTTATCTATTTTTTCGTATGTAGATTCAACCTCCCTATAATTCGCAAAACATTTAAATATCTTTCGAATTCTAATTTTTTTTTAATATTGGGAACTTTATTAACAACATTCTTTATTAACAACATTCATTAAACATTACCCGGACGAATCATATGCTTTAGCAAATGATTTCAATCGCACGATCGGTTGAGACACTCATAGAACATTACTGTACTACAGAATATTTATCTTAGAGTATAAAAGTCACCGTGAGTTGAACGGCCGAGACTGCTAATGTTGTAATGTCATTAATTCTATTAAATAAAAATATATTAAAAAATCCCATTTGTATATTCCACGGTATATGACAGTTTTAGACCAATATATACATACATACATATATATATATATATATATATATATATATATATATATATATATATATATATATATATATATATATATATATATATATATATATATATATATATATATATGTATATATATATATGATGTATATCATTTTCGAAATGTTTAATTTTTATTTATCTTCTATTTAGATTAAACCTGCATATACTTCGGAAAATCTATGAATATCTTTCGTACTTTAAACCTCTTTTTAATTCTCGAACTTGCTTTAATAATGACATTTACCATGCAAAGCCACTGGCTTTTGTTGCCTTTTTTACTGTCGTAACAAATTATACGTAAGGTAAATTCCCTCCCTGTGAAGATACAACACAAATGCACCCTAGCTTTACATGAGAGTTCGACTATCGAATAAGGCTATGATTCGAGATTCGAACTCGAGCCCATCGAGTGTAAGTACAACGTACTAACAACTTTACAATATGGGCAGCATACTCCAATTTAAATTAGTGTAAAGCATTTTGAGTATATGTTTGAAAGATTTACCTAGAAGTAGTTTTATTCTGAGAAGGAAATTTCCATGCATACAAATAGATCTTACCGCCAAATTAATATATTTGTTAGAGCGTTCACCTGCCACGAGAGTGAGTGTTTAAAACCCGTGTAAGACTTGGTAGTCATTTTTGCTTTCCCGTCATAAGAAAAAAATGTAGCTGTAGACATATGGGGCTCTCACAATAAAATTGGCAACATATGATACTGGTATATGAATGGGCTTTTTATGATAAAAGTTATTAATGGAAGCAAGTATTTCTCATTGAAACAAGTCTAAAAAACTTTATAATGTTGCGTCTGAAACATATAGCTGGACAGCATTAATACATACTAGACCAGTAATTTTTTTTAATTTCTAATACCGAGTACCTTCGAAAATAATAAATATCTTAGGATGAATCCTGAAAATTTGCATCTGTAAGTCATGCACTGGTAACAAGTGCAAATATGAAAGAACTGAAGAGCCAGTATACAATTTAAATAAAAACAATATCGGAATTGTGTAAACTATATTTCTTACTCCTGTGTTCTAGCCATGAATGATTGACCATTTTCGAATGAAGTAATGCTATTCCGCACCGTAGATAGTGTGTTTGAATTTTACTGCTGGCATGGGTGATCATAACTATTTGGAATCTGCTTTAAGTAGTAATCCCCTATCCCATTAGTCCTCGTGTAGCAAAACAGTAGGTCGTACCTTTCCATACAGCGAATTAACGAACTAATCTATTCCTCTTTTCTTTTCATAATACATGTGATAATATTGCAGCATTCAGAAACCAACGTTGCCGACCACAAATTTCCATCATTGGCAACCAGGAATAGAATTTGAAATGACATGAATTTACACTATATGCAACAAGAGACAAAATATGAAATGACGTGAATTCACTTAAGTGGAAACGAAGAAGATATCTTGAAATTACGTTATTCACGTCAACGTCAGAAATGTGTTAATGTGTGTTTTCTAATTTTTCTGGTTCAAAATTTTTTATCTCTGCAAGCATCCCTTGAAGAACATGATTTACAGATCTGAATTTCATAATTCAATGCAGATACAGTAAGGATCTTTGATTAATCTTCAGGAAATATAAGGCCTCTATTTATCACCCCATCGTCTTTCTAGGTATTCATTTATCGCTTCCACTTGGCCTTCCCTTTTTTCCAGAACATGCCACCTCAGCAAAGAATTAACTTCACTGTTTTCCACTTGGCTGATGATATCAATTGACATTTATCAAATGTTAAATTAAGTATCAACTTTCCCGATAGGTTTGACTGGCATGAAAAGTTGCTCATTTATCAGGCGGATATGTTAACCCAATTACGGACCCCTTTTGACAGTTGATATTTTGAGCGTTTGTTGAAACTAGTTGAAGGCTTGAATTTTAAAGGGTTTGAGAACTATTGATGAATGAAAAAGGAAAATCTTTTAAATTCCTTTAAGACTTAACGATTTTTTACCTATGCGGGACGCCTACTTATGTATAACACACACTTTTTATTTTAAAAAATGGCTGAAAAATCACACCCATAATTATTTTTATTGCTACCTGCAATCCCACACAATACAGACCCAATAAATATAGTTACTTTAACTATTTAAAAATAGTAATAATAACTATTTAAATCAAATGCTAAAATCTTAAAATTGATAAAGGCCTCCTCGTGAAACTAAACTAAATCTCCCACTATACTGAGATTCTATATTTTCTATGTATTCTCTTAAATGAAGATTGCTATTATTTCCAATAAGAGACTTTTTATAGCATTTGCCACTACCAAACCGTATACATTTTTTGACCATTTTTTTGGGAGAACACCATGTAGACGGTTAATATTTCCCCCACAGGCTTGGCCTGCTATCTCCAGAAAACACTTTTAGGAACTTGGAGGATATTCAAAGCACGAACAGATTTTTTGTGACCCAGTCTCAAATTGTAAAAATGTGAAATAATAATCTGAAACATGGATATGTTTTAAGTATCTAGTACATTCAAATTCGGTATACCGTTATCCTTTCGCGGCAAATGCAAAATTATCTCCTGCAAACTTTAATGTAAACAAAAATTACTACTTTTTCTACTTCTCTGATCTAAGTAGAATTATCCATCCGATAACACTGTGTCATTGCATTCGTGAAACATGATTGGTTTAACTCCTTGAGGACCAGCATTTAAATGCTATGCGAGTCGACCATTGTGAAAATCGTTGCCGTTTAACGCCATCTAGTAGCATTTAAAAATTCAAGTAAAAAGGTCCTATCTTCAGTTACTCATACGCTACGCGACCGTAGTCTCTCAACATCAACAGGAGCTCTTTGCGTGGAGAACGCTGGGATGATAAGAGTGGAATAGCTACGTCTCGTCCACTAGACGTAGGGACTCGTAAATGGGCGGTCGTAAATGGGTTAAACAATATTAACTATTTTCATCAACACAGAATTTTGTCTGGTTAGAAGACATGAGAGTAAAGAAAATTGTGGAACAGAATTAGTTGCCTTCGTGTAAGAAAAACTTATTACATTTTGCACTTTTTATACAACATTGTTAGTAACAGTAATTACTAAATTCGAATACCAAGATTTTTAAGATTGACTAAGAGCTCCAATTTATATCAAACCAAATTTTCTACTGTTCTGAAACTTTCATATTTTTCTGTGCCTTTTTCTTCTGAAATTAAAAGACATCCATTATTTATTTAGTTCCAACCTGGAATCGCGAAATTCTTTCCCGGTACGATAAATGCAAGTCTGCAAACTCATGCAAACTTTCGTGCAAATTTACCATTCAAACTTGGAATACCATGATCCTACTTTGGCTCGTTAAATACAATACTATCTCCTGCCAATTTTGATGTAAACAAAAATTACTACTTTTCTACTTCTCTAATCTATGTAGACCTTCGTCAGCCCACAACCCTGGCTCATGTAAATGTGTTGATGCCTTTTCATGAGGTATATTATGGTAATAAACAATATTAACTATTTCCATCAATATAGAAATTATTCTGATTAAAAGATGAGATTAAAGAAAAATGTAGAACAAAATTAGTTACTTTCGTGTAGGAAAAACCTCTCTCTCTAGCTCTTTTTTATACAACATTGTTAGTAACCGTAATCATTATATTCGAACGCCAAAATTCATAATATTGACTATGAGCTCCGAGTCAAATCAAACTAAATTTCACACTCTTCTAAGACTTTTAGATTTTTCTGTACATTTTCTTCTGAAACAAAAGATTTTTTAGTATCTACTTCGTTCAAACCTGGAATCATGTGATTCTAACCCGGTACGATAAATGCAAGTGTGCAAACTCCTGCAAACTTTCATGCAAATTTACCATTCAAAAATGGAATACCATGTTCCTACCTCGACTCGTTCAATACAAAACTATCTACTGCCAACTTTGATATAAATTAAAATTACTACTTTTTCTTCTTTCGTAAGCTAAGTAGAGTTCATCAGCCCACAACCCTGAGTCATGTAAATCTGTTGTTACCTTGCACATTTTCATTTTCGAGCAAATTTACCATTCAAAATTGGAATACCATGTTCCTACCTCAACTCGTTCAATACAAAACTATCTACTGACAAATTTGATGTAAATTAAAATTACTACTTTTTCTACTTTCGTAATCTAAGTAGAGTTCATCAGCCCACAACCCTGAGTCATGTAAATCTGTTGTTGCCTTGCACATTTTCATTTTCGAGCAAATTTACCATTCAAACTTAGAATACCATGATCCTTCCTCAGCACGTTAAATACAAAACTATCTCCTGCCAACTTTGATGTAAATTAAAATTACTACTTTTCCTACTTCTCTAATCTAAGTAGAGTTCATCAGCCCACAACCCTGAGTCATGTAAATCTGTTGTTGCCTTACACATTTTCATTTTCGAGCAAATTTACCATTCAAACTTAGAATACCATGATCCTTCCTCAGAACGTTAAATACAAAACTATATCCTGCCAACTTTGATGTAAATTAAAATTACTACTTTTTCTACTTTCGTAATCTAAGTAGAGTTCATCAACCCACAACCCTGAGTCATGTAAAAATGTGTTGATACCTTCAACATTTTCATGGAGCACGTTGTGGTAACAGACAATATTAACTATTTCCATCAAAACAGAAATTATTCTAGTTAAAAGACGTTAGATTAAAGAAAAATATGGATCCAAATTAGTTACCTTCCCGTAGGAAAAACCTGCTTATCATTTTTACGACATAGATTTTTCTTACAACAAAATTTTCTTACAATTTACTTATCTCATAATTTGCTTAATTTTTGCTCCGAAAAAAATAAGGAGAAAATGTATCAAATTTTGTTCCCCCAAAACAAATCTAATGCAATAAATTATTATTTGACATATGCATCCCCTTTTTTAATTGGGAAAAACTTCCTCCCGAATTAATCGAAATTTGCTTTTACAAAAATAAGAAAACACTTATACGGAAAAAAATATATTACAAAAATTTTATTCGTGTTCAAACTTTTTTCTTTGCATCGCATAAAGTGTCAATTATCTTTGGCGCCGTTTTAGAAGTCATGTTTCGTGGGAAATTTTACGTACTAATCAAGCGTTAATAAGAGAGATCAAACTTTTTTACAGCTTGTTACAATTTCAGATTTTTTTTTTCGTCCGGAATAAGTAAACAGTGTTTTTCTTTTCCTCGTTTGTTAAGTTAGTTAATTTTTTTGCGTTAACGTCAACAACTTTTCATCTCTCTTTCCTAATTATTTTTTGATGACTAGAAATGATGGAGGAAGGGAGAAAAAATAAAGGGCCCATCGAAGCGTTTGTAAATAAATGCTGTTTGTAATTTTATTAACGAGACACGACTATCGGCAATGCCGGTTCTCCAGAAGAGCTTTCCAAAGAACTTTTTTAAGTAAGTATATTTGACACCTTGTTAAATTATAGTTTGGGCATTTTCCCGTTTTTTGTCATGTGTACAGTATTTGTACAAAATATGTTACATTAATCAGGAAAAAGTATAAAATTTGTATTAAACGTCAGCAATTCTTTTAGCTCTTTATTCGAATTATATTTTGATATTTCGAAATAAGGAATAAATAAATATAGAAAAGACACATTAAAAATTTTGTAAATAAATGCTATTTTTCATGATATTAATGAGACAGGTATGTCGGTAATGGACCTCTTATAATTTTTCTCACAGAATTTTTAATACCGATGTATGTTAAACACTTTGTTTAATTATAGTTGGAAGCATTTCACTTTCTTTTTTTTTTTTGATAATTTATAGTACTTGTATAAAAGTGTATAATAGTATTTGTCAGAAGCTTAAATATTGTATGAAATTCAATACATTTTCTCTCATTTTTTAAATTATATTTTGACAATTCAAAATTATGATTTCTATGATTTGGTTTGGACTGATATGATGTACTTTTCTTTATTTTATTTTTTTTTTGCTACACTAGGGCTAATTAGACAGATACTTACTGCTTCTATCCAATTCCAAACAACTACGAAGCATCGATCCAGATTTCGAACTAAGGCACGTCGGTTTTCAATGCTAGTTGATTAACTCAAAATTTTACGGAATTCTTTAGACTTTCGCACACCTGATACTTTTTTTAATTAACTTGTTTTTATATTTTTGTCATATAAACAGAAAATCATTTTTCCCAATGTCTATGCCAAACTTCCTGAAAGCTTAATAGTCTTTAAAACTTAAATATATTTAATTTTTGATAAGGAACTAAAAACAATGTTTAGAGTCTTACAATGTTTAGAGTCTTACAATAGAGTCTTACAATGGCTGCTCAATATCCGAAAAAAATAAACAAAATCCTTCTAAGAAATGTACAAGCTTTTTAAACAACTGTTCAGAGGTCCTGTTTACTCTTCTTTATTATTTCAATTCAAACAACTATGGAATGGAAAAATTATCTAAATTTAGGTATAGAATGTGTCATGAGATGAAGAAGAAAGTACATTAATAACCCATACATAACGACTGGTTAAGTTTTGCTAACACACACAGAATCAAATCAAGTAGCAAATTTAACCTCCTTACAATATTTTCGTGAAAACACAACTAAATAATCTTAATAGTTCATTACAATTAAAGCTTTATATCAGTGGCTTTCAAACTGGGTTCCCCTCAATCCTGGCTTTTCTCGAGATGTACCTAACAGTACCGTAAATGTCTTAATGTAAATAGTTATAAAATATACTTCAGTTATACATCAAATCAATAATCTACGTGTAATTACTTAACCTGTGTGAAACAAGGTTAAGCCCTTAACCTTGTCCACGCTCGAGTTAACTCGAGAGCACAAACTGTGCACACTCGAGATAATTCGAGCGGTGTTGTACTTTTGTAGATATTGCACTGTGTGTTGTGCTAAAAGAGAGAGCAAAGGAAAAAGGGAAAGAAAAGAGAGTCGTTACATGTGTCATAGTTGCAATATTGGGCTATGTGCTACACCTTTTTTCGAAATATATCACACGAAAGAAAATTTTGATTAATTTTATAATACTAGTATTGTTATTATTTATGTTTTAAAAGTATAAATAAGTATTTTAACTGACAATAATGTTTATTCTGAAATGCGAATTCGAAAAGAAATATTAAAAAAAAGTCGATGTGCGTGTGATATTACAATATTCGACTATTTTCTGCAGTGTTATCAAAATCCAAAATTGCAATAAAAATTTTAATTATTTTTATATTTTTGTAATTTTCTTGGCAAGACAACGTTTTAAATTGTATTTTTACAATAAAAAATTGATTTTTTGGCCGGTCTTTTTCAAAACAAACTGTGCATTAAGGGGTTAATTGTTAATGGATTACATTGTATGCTGGCTTGGTGTAGCATTCTGTTCATGGCTGACTTAATAACAGCCGTTTATCAACCATTATATTACTACAACTCAGAATAATAATGTGAGTGCTTTTAAAAGCACCGATATTACAATTTCGATGTCATTCAAAACAACATATTTATGGGAAAAATCGTTTTCAACATCAGCGGCAACAAAAACGAAACATCGAAATAGACTTAAACTAGAATCCTAAATTTGTCAGGTGATAACATTAGTGGAGCTATTATTTTAATGTTTGTGTAAAATAATGTAAACACATCTCAGTCACTATGACACCACGATGACGCAAGTGTTGGTAGCATGAGTTATCCTATTATTTAGATAAATAGAAAAGTATTGTTTAAATTTTCAATTTAGTTGCTTCACTTTTCTTTAATTTCAATACCAATACGATTAGCTATATAAAGCATTTATAGATATTTTACATGTGTATATATTTGAAGAAAAGCATGTATATGGATAAATTCCCCAAGTATTCCACCGTTACATCATACATTACCACAGGTGTAGCGAACAGCTGCCTTATACCAGCAATCTGTTATAGCAGTCTTATAAAATAATATATTTACCTTATTATATAATACGTGACATGGATTTATTTCATGGATAAAACTAAAAATTCTATCTAACATTAACTATTTAAAATCACCTTTCAACCTTTTCAAAGTTTAAATAAAAAGATCTGAAAATTGTATATATAGACACGATATAAACTATCTATAAAAATCTTTCAGACCTTCGGGTGACAAGGTTACAAAATTTCGTTCAACTTCAACGTATGTGTTTAAAGTTTTGTTGATTTTCTTCTAATGTTTCTCCAAATATAAAATTGAATTCATGATCATTACTGACAGATATACCCCAGGCAATTTATTTCGTTTTGCAGCATCAACAGTTTTAGAAGATATTGCCATGCCGATAATCTTATTAAAATGCGTCTATATTTTTCTGTTGTGCATTGAAACAGAGAGCGCCAAGATTATTGAGGTCATTTCATATTTAATATCAAAAATATTAGGTACATACATGTTTATTATTTTTGGAAAGATAATTTAAGTCAGTTTCACACAGCAAAATTTTAAAGATTTAAAAACTCCTACATAAAAAACGTCATCTTCCCCTACTAAACATCTTTCCATGTTTCTGGTTATGCTAACCTTCATAGCTGGTGGATCTAAGGAACTGAATCTCTCATGCAGTAAGAGAAGAAACACATAATAGCTCAAAAGTAAATACTTGGTACAGATGAACTTTTTAGAAAATTTTTCTTTATCTAATAGACAAGTAATATACATCTTGACTTGCTACAGTGTAATGCTTCCCTCAATTTTAACGCCAAATGGTCTTCCAACAAGACAGCACTTCATCACTCGGATTTTTCATAGTAGACCTCTGAGATTTCATAGTAGCTTCTGATAGTTGGAACAAAACTAGACAGCATTATCTTTACCGATGAAGTAATTGCCCTTGTTTCTACTTATGTTGACAGTTATAAATGTTGGATCTGAGGAACTGAATCTCCTTATGCAATAAGGAAAAAAATCACACAGTAGCCCCAAAGTCAACGTTAGGTGGGCATTAACTGCTTATGAAGTTTTCGGATCATTTTTATTTTTTGAACAGACAGTAAAGATTGCCACATTCTGGGCATGCTGGAGTGTTACGATTTTCCTTAATTTCAACACCGTAAGCAATGAATATCTTTCAACAAGACAATGCTTCGCCACAATGGGTTTCCATTGTTCAAACGGATCTTGACAAAACATTTTCTGATAGTTGAATCGGTTGTGGGGAAGGGCTGAAATCATGGCATCTCGAATCCCCGACATTATACCCCTTGATATTTCCTTTTGGGGGTATACCAAAAACCTAGTGTACGTAACCCCAGTACTGAATCTATGACCTAAAAATGAAGAATTACGGAAGACACTGAAGGAATTTTCCCTGCTATATTTTATTGTTGATTTTTGTCCTTAAGTAATCCTGAAAATAAAAGGTCAAGAATACTGATCCTTGAAACACTTGTTTATGAAAAAGCTAAAAACTTACTAAAGTAAATTATATTTCTGTTTTCAAAAAGGAAAAATCATAATGATATAAAAAATGCATGATAAATCATTTAATATCCAATTATGATGACCGCATGTTTTTACAATAATTGTAAATCACTCTGTTAGTACAAATAGTTGGCCGAACAGTAAACATTGTCTTTGAAAACAGGAAATAACTCTGTATAATCAGAATAAAATTAGATTGCAGCTTTTAAGAATTTATTTGATTGTCCATCAGATTTCGGAACTAAAATCACTCTACAAATTTAAGACATTAGTTGATCCATTAGCTGAGAGTTCTATTACGTTTTCGCTTTCAAAACTTTAGTCCTCAGTAAAGAATGTGACAACGAATTATTCTCTTAAAATATATTCTAATTCGAATTCGAATTCTTTATGTCCATCTTTGTTTTCTCTAATTAAATGTAGAATATACCTGAAATTCATCGTTGTTAAGTAGCAGAAAAAATATGAAAAAAATAAAAAAATAAAATAAAATAAAATGATTTCCGTAATGATACAAAAGTTTCTTTTGTGTTACTAATTCAGCTTACTACTCCTATGAAAAAAATATTTTAAAAATGTAATAATGACGGATTTCTAAATGACTTGAAAGAAATAACTTAAGGCGTAGCAGAATTCCTCGTAGAAACAAAATTTACTTTTCCAATTGGAAAATAACGCTATATCCATAATTGACTGGTCTCAAAACCTTTAACATCTTATTTCCTAGTCCGTCAGATGGGGAAAACCATAGGTATTAATCGGCTCAATAATTTTCCTGTCTGTTATATTCTCAACTTTATTATATCGGTTTCAAAAGTAAGATTTAAAATAACGTAAATACAAATTACAAACATGTTCAAAATATATACCCTCTTAATATTTTTTATAGTTCTTCTTTCTTTTCTTGTTAAATTTAGAAGATATAATGATGATTTACTGACTGTACGATATATGTAAATTTAAATGACCTTTTAAGCCTTTTTCTGATACATTATAAAGTTTCGTTAATTCTGCAATCTTTATTAATATACACCTTAATTATTTAAAAAATAACATGAGATACAAAGAAGTGTTTAAGCTAAGGGCTATGATTAAAGTACTAGGGATAACTTTCATAAGAAAAATACAGTGTAGTGAAAGATTATTGAACTCATTTTTTGTTTAATGAAAAAAAGAGCAAAATTAGTTAGTACTTGATTATTGTTTTCTTGAAAATAAATTAATTAATAATTGAAAATATTAATGCAGCATTATACAACAACATTTTAAACTTTTACTTAGAAAACGTCATCTTCCCCGATGAAGCAGATTTCCATGTTTCTGGTTGTGTTAACCATCATAACTGTCAGATATGGGGAACTGAGTCTTCGCAAGCATTAAGAGACAAAGCTCACAGCCCAAGAGTGAAGTTTTTGTACTTTTTTTTCATTATAGACAGTCAAAACGCTACATATATGGACATTGTAGAGTTCTATTCTTTTCCTTAATTTGGACCCCATAATCCACGACTTATATTTCAACAAGACAGAGAGCTCTGCCTTACTAAGGTGACATAATTCGAATGAAGCTGGACAACATCATCTTCTCCGATGCTTTCTGGACCTTTATGGGCTCCTGGTTTTATCATTCTTCATAACTGTCGAATCTGTGGTATTAAATCTCCTCATGCCTCATGCGATAGGGAACAAATTACACAGCAACCAACCGGAAAGAGAATGTTTGATGCCTATTGTCTGCAGATGAAGTTTTTGAAACATTATTCTTCATTGAACAAAGTCCAAGCGCTACATATCTGAACATACTAGAGATCTATTCTTTTCTTTAATTTGAAGACCGGAAGCCTCTATTTATATTTTTACAAGACAGAGCTCCTCCTCACTGTGGGAAAGCTGGACAACATTATCTTCTCGAAGTCGGGTGAAGCGACTTTCCATGTTTCTGGTTCTCAGTTGTCATAACTGTCTAATCTGAGGAACTGATTCCCCTCATGCCACATGCAATAGGGAAAAAATCACAAGGTAGCCTGCTAGAAAGGTAATGTTTCGTATGCATTACTTGCTGATGAAATTTTCGAACCATTTTTCCATATTTAACAGACTGTCAAAGCCCTACTTACCCGTACATTCTAGAGTGCTATGGTTTCCTTAAATTGACCGCCATCGCCATCATCATGGGGTTCCATTGTTTGAACAGAGCTGGGCAAAACATTTCGTGGTTTCTTTTAATCGATCAAGGGGGCCTAAAACAAGGTGTCTTGAATCCTACGGTATTACGCCCATGGACTATTTCTTTTGGTTGTATATACAGGACCATTTCTAGGCAATCCTAGTTTCGGTTCCTTGAACTAAACTGACGAACCATGGGGATCGTTTAAAGTGTACTTGCTGAATTGCTACAGAACTCTTCAAACGTGTAACATTGAGTAACGGTTGATACTTTCGCTGTTTAATAGAACTCATGCTGAAATTATTTAATGTTTAAAATTTCGTTTAGAACTGTTTTATGTTGTCTCTCCAAGCATTCAATAAATATGCATACATATCAATTTTGTTCTTTTAAAAGTAAAATGCACTTAAAAATTCTGGTCTTCTCTGTACTTTGCTTCTGAACCCTGTAATAATTCCACATCTTCGGATAAAAGTGAATTGAATTTTTTATAGTTTATTGGGTTGTCCTTCAGGTGTCGGAATTAAAAGGATTTTGTTCATTTTAAGTTGTATTTTTAAGACTCATTTGTTGTACTTTTGGTTTCAAAAGTATAATGTAAAGTTACATGGGCAGAGTTTAAACATGTACAATATATAATACACAATAATCATTTATATAACAAGCGTCTATTTGTTCTTCCTTAAAATAAAAGATATACAAATTTCACCGTTATTAAAAATAAAAGGTCATTGACAAGGAGAAATAAACTAAATTAATTTTTCCATAATACAAAAAAAAGTGTATTTTCCTTGTATTTAATGTATCTCTTTAAAACATTAAAATACAATACAATATAAGAAACATTTCTAAATGTCATAATTAAGATTAAAATGCTGGGATATATTCGCTTAGTAAAGTCACTTTACACTTCTAAGCGAAAAATAACATCATATCTTGGGATTAAATGGAATTGACACTTTCACAGTTTATTCCATTGTGCATCAGATGTCTGAACTAAAAGCACTTTACTCATTTATGACTTTAGCCGATCCATTAACTCTCAGTTCTGTTATATTTCCAGTTTCATTGCATTAGTCCGGAGTACAATGTCAAGTAACGTGAAGACAAATTAGAAATGAGTTCAAAATATATTCCAATGCCGCCCTTTCATTTATTTTAAGCGCAATTTCTGTCTCTTTGAATGCAGATGTAACAAATTCCCCTTGTGTTAGTAACAGTGTGATGCTAATAAAAATAAATAATAAAAAAATTCAACTTGTCGTGATATATTATTTTCTTTAATTTGTAATACTAACAATGCTGAGAGTCCCTGAAGTGTTTTTTTTTTGCGAAAGATTATGTAATGATAAATATAGATGTCTCAGGCGTTAAAATAACTCGAAAATAGGCAAAAAGTTATAATCTATGTTATTACTGCAATTGCTAAATTATAATAGTACCTGTTGTACCTTGGACAATAGAAATACTCAGTGCTATCTATTGAATTAGGTTTCTTTTCATAGACTTACTTCTAGTGTGTGGTAGTATAAAACAAACAATGAAGAAATTTATATCAATATAGTTAATGTTAAAGAACTGTCTCATAAAATAAGCTTTTATTATTTTTTGTAATTTTTTCAGGTGAACATGAAACAGTCAGTGGAGTTACATTGCACCTCAGGATAATGATTTTACCTTACTATCATTCTAATCTGATGGCAGTTGCTTGTAATTCGTACTTCTCTAAACGCTCTGCCGTTGACACAGATGTAAATCTCTTACCGGGAAAGACTTACACGAGGGCAATATCTTACCAAAATGTTTTCTCTGTTTACTGCTGAGCACCTTATATTTTTGCCTAACAAATTACTCTTCTTCAGATTAATATTCACGGACATTCCACGATTAAATTCCGTTATAGAAAGAGAGAATGTGTTTAGCACAATTTCCTAGTACCTCATACTTAATCACTCGTAAGTTAATGTTAATACTTTCGCTTACAGTCGCACATTACTTATAATAAACTAAACCATTGTTTGAACCCAAAGACTTTTATCAATAAAACAGGTGTTATAACAAACGTATTACTTCTAGAAAAGCGACATTAACTTTACCTTTAGGTGAATGTAAATAATATATGTTTGCAAATTCTATCCATTTTACCTGGATTTTTTGTACCATAACTTTGAAACGAGATACAACATCAAGAAATAAGGTAAAGTTTAATTTCTTGATCATTATCTAAAAAAAGATCCTTTTTATTGATAATTTATTTTTTTCTATATCTTTGGAAAAATATTATTAACCAAATTTAGCTTTAAATCGTTAAAATATTTGGAATTTCTCCTACAAATAAATCTTTTTTTTCTTTATAAAGGGGGAATTAATTAAATCCGTTTTTAACTGAACTAAAAATATTTACTACTTTATTCAACTATCCTTCAGATGCTTTAAGGCAAATCACTTTACTCCTTTAAGGGAACACTGGATTTTCAAAATTAATTTGTTTTGGTCTTTCACTAATGTACTCTAAAATTTTACATGGTAATAGCACTATGTTTATGTAAAATTATTCGCAATTTCATGGCAAAATCTGAATAAATTTGAATGTTATTAATTAATTCTTTCAAAGGAAATATTATTCAAACTGTTCTATGTGTATCCTTTTTACGTATAATAAGATTATTCATATTCATTGTACACCTTTTGAGCCTTAGAATAATAATGTGTACACAAAATATCTATAATAATTCATTTAATTTCGAAAAGGAAAATTTTTGCAATTCTAAATATATTAATGCTAAGTAACTTCCTTTTATACATTTCATGTAAAATTGTCCGTAAATGTCGAAGGAATATAACGGAACAAAATGCCTTGAAAATTTCAAATATTTATAGGATTTGAAAATTCTTGCATTGAAAGCTGTTTAGAATAGTTATTAGTAATAAGTGAATTGTCATCTCTTGTGGCAATAATTATATTAGTTATATGATGAAGGTTATTGAAAGTCTCTCTATGATTCTCATTCTTAGTTATAATTTCTAATTGAGATAAATATATTGGATTGTCTAGAAAATTTCGCCTAATTTAACATCTACAGTTAACTTGAGTTATTAGTCGCCCATTTAACTGTGAGTTCTCTTATATTTTTCTTTACATTCGATTAGATTCGAAAGAGACACAGTCGGTTAAGGCGTTGAGCTCATAACCGAAGTGTTGTGGAATCAAAGCTTGAGAAGGCTGTAACGTACTGGGGATATGGTAGACGAAGCCGTCAATGAAACAGGCTAGAAAACTATTTAATCTCGACTAAATATTTTATTCAGGTGAATAAATTATGTACAGCTATGTACGGATTCAATGGGATGTTAAATATTCCGGGATCTCGTGCTGAGATGACAATCACACAATTAGGATGCGTAGGATACCGGATACAGTATGGCTAGGTCTTCTAATCGCTGGAATTCTTTGTTAATTAGTGCCAGTAATAAACGCTGACACTATCACCTCCGGGCTGACGATTAGCACAGTCGGCTTTCACACCACGGTTCGAAAGTGCAGAGTGCGTATCACGCTGGGGTTCGTGAAGGAAATCTCGGGATGCAAGACGATCCAAATTGAGAGCAAAGTCAATCTCGGCTACCTACTTCTATGCAAGAAGTAAAATAAAATTAGCAAAATAACGGGAAAGGAATTCCCAAATCGAAGGTTGACTTCCTAGCAAACGAGACTCTGACGGTCTCTAATCAAGCAAACACCAGAAGAGGAGATACGAGCGGTTCCTCTCGAGCTACGAAGGCTCTATCAGGAAGAAGCCTCAAGAAGAAAAAGCCCTTCTTTTAGCACTGTCACCCTCTTTTATAGCGGCACCTGTGATTCTTCGGGAAACTTCCAGAACCAGGACGATGCAGTCTTGCGGTCACCTCCCTCCTGGATCAGCTGTTTCGTTTCCAGATGTGGCCGAAAAACCGTCTTCAGATCAGCCGACCCAAACAACGTAATTGCCTTTTTCGCTACCGCTAATGGGCGACAATGTGCACTGTAATCCTTTACAATATTTTCACAGAGTCTTTCCATTCAACATTCTCACAAAGCCCTAGACGATCTGTCTCCAGCACACGGACAGTTTTCAATTAAGTATCACTTGTATTTATTTCTACCTGCCGCTAATCGTAAGTGTCCAAGGCGAAAGGTCACCTTCGGGCTCCTCGTTCTTTAGGGTCATGTAACGGATCGTTATAAGGCTAAAGGTCCGCTCTGTTCTATAATGACACCTGGGGTAAGTAAAAGAGGTACGTGGTCACAATATTACCTCTGGTAATATTATTAGATGATACTTTTGGTAATGGCAGGCCAGACTGGAGATTATCTGTTTGGTTCTTTCTAATAAATCCGAAGAATTCACTCCCATTTTCATTCTAGTGGAAGTCTTCAAAATACAATGCTGCATTTCTCCTTAATTCGTGTATCCCCAGGGTAAAAGTGCTTGTCTCCAACTGGCATTCAGAATTACAACTGTAGAGTAAAATTCAGATATCTGGACGACGAATCCCCTGCATAATAATAGCTTAAAATATCTGTCAGTCTGTCCTCGAATTTATGAAGCGGTTGGATCTGGAATGTATAGAAGCATCCATATTGGATTCTTAAAAAGTTAGGGTTAGCAAAATTCAAAGCGAGTAAAGTTTATTTTCTATTAAGTTATCGATCCGATTTTAAAATAAATTAGTATAAATATGCTTCATATCACAGCGAAAAATACTGTCTTTTTTAAAACGTTCGAAAACTACCACTTCCTCCCTTTTTGAGCTTTTAATGCCATTATATCAAGAGCCATTTTAAGAGCATGCGATTAAATTTAATCACAAAATAAATAGGTAAATAAACATTTTATCTAGCACTATGACTTCATTCCTTTAACTATCTCATTTAATCATTCATTATTTTAAATAATTTAAATGTCTTCTGTATTTTTTTCTTACGTTTTGTCATTGAACTTACATATTACGTAAATAATATTTTTTGTATTTCTATTAAATGAAAGATTAGGTACATATGTGATATTTTAAATTGAATCATCGATTAATTTTTGTTTCAAAATAATTCTCAGCCAAAAACAAACCATTTTTTACCTGCCTCATACAGTACTTTACAATTCTGAAATATTAAAAGTTTTACTGATCCCGTCCTATGATGGGCTATATGCTAGTTAAAAATAAATTCAAAATATATATATTACTTCATTTCTTTCTTTTATTTTAAACTGCATACTCTCAAATTAAGATCTACTCTAACATATTACTAATTCACTATTGTTAGGTATCAGAAAGATGCTAAAAAGTAAATAAAGAATATATGTAGTTTAAGGTGCCTCAAAATAAGTCTGTGTCAAAGAGCATAATATAAAGGTAATTTTCTAAATGACTTAACAAGATTATAATGATTCAAAATTTTTACTAAGAAAAATATTTTATTTTCTAAAGAGTAATCAACTGTATTTTATTAATTAACTGAAGCATAAAGTTTTAGAATTTTTATTCCGTTGCCCATTAGCTGCTAAAACATAATATATTTTACTCCTTTCTCGACCCAAAATTTTTAAGTACTGCAAGATTGAATAATTTAAGAAAATTCATTGAATAATTTTTAAAAAATTCAAATAACCTGACACCAAAATAGAAACAAATTCAAAATGCAGTCAAATTACTCTCTTTCGCTTATTTCAAGCACTGTTTCATCAAGCTAGAAGCAAAAGAACGTATCACAAATAAACCCTGATTTAGCGACTCCAAATAAGAGTAAACATAAATAGACGTTAAAATAATTGCCTCCGTGATACTTTAAGTTATTACAGTTTTCACTAGTTACTAATAAAAGAAAGTTTGGATGGCTTACATGATTTAGCATGCGAATTACTGTGCCGAAACTTCGGCGTGTTTACGAATATATTATCCTTTTAAAATGTATTTGCTGAACATTCAGCAAATTCTTTCAAATGCTCCTCAACTTCTTAATGAAAAGGAAGTGCAGCACACTTCTTTGATTTATCACGTGAGAGAAAACTTCAAATAGATTACAGATTTATTATCCATTTCGGAATATATTTCTGCCGGAAAATTCTTCAGGTTATTTTACTGTATCGCTTTCGGTCTTGTTACTAGGGAAACACGTAGCAAGAAAATTTGGGTAAACTCACTTCATTTGACGGGCAAACAATGCTGTCGGAATTTTAAATGGATGGCGAATTTATTCTCCTTTTAAAGTATCTCCCTACTCAGCGTTCAATTAATTATATTAGGGATTGACTTCTTTGTCAACAGTGGGAGAAAAAGTTTCAATAATGTCTCATTTGGCATGTAAATGATCTGAACCACTAAAAAAGAAATTAGTTATATAGATACACAGATAGATAGATAGAGATAGATAAATCGATATAGATGGATTGATATATA
This sequence comes from Pardosa pseudoannulata, assembly GCA_032207245.1. Lineage (NCBI taxonomy): Eukaryota > Metazoa > Arthropoda > Arachnida > Araneae > Lycosidae > Pardosa > Pardosa pseudoannulata. The sequence continues at coordinate 105,432,842 of CM063510.1, read as the reverse complement.
TATATATATATATATATATATATATATATATATATATATAGGTATATATATGTATATATATATATGTATATGTATATATATGTGTATATATATATATATATATATATATATATATATATATATATATATATATATATACATAGGTATATATAGATAGAGATATATATAGATGGATAGAGATAAATATAGATAGATAGATAGAGATAGATAGATATAGATATGTATAGATGGATAGGGATAAATATAGATAGATAGATAGATATAGATAGATATAGATATGTATAGATGGATAGAGATGAATATAGATAGATAGATAGAGATAAATAAATATAGATAGATAGATATAGATAGATGGATAGATAAATAGATATAGATAGATAGATGGATAGATAGATAGATAGATTAATAAATAGATAGATATAGATATAGATAAATAGATATAGATAGATATAGATATAGATAAATAGATATAGATAGATAGATAGATAAATAGATATAGATAAATGGATAGATAGATAGATAAATAGATATAGATAAATGGATAGATAGATAGATATAGATAGAGGGACAGACAGATAGATATAGATAGACAGATAGATAGATATAGATAGATATAGATAGATGGACATAGATATATATTGATATATATATATATATATAGATAGATAGATAGATATAGACAAATAGATAGCTATAGTTAGATAGGTATATACAAATAGATAGATACATAGATGTAATATATTAAAATTAAAACCCCTAAAATAGGTATCCAAAATTCTTCTTTCCCCTTAATAATATTAGTATCAAATTACCCAGCGATAAAATGTTAGATAAAGGCATGTTCTCTGACTTAAATTCTTTTTATCCATATAGTCAAAACTATCCCTGGAAAAAATATGCTAATTTTCTATCCACATTTTCCTGCTGTCCCAAAAAAAATGGTATAGAAAATTGTTGCGTGTGTGTTTTCAAGATGCTTTAAAATATCAAAGTTTTCTCTTCCTTTATAAATTTGCATTTTTACTTTAAGCCTCATTGAAATAAAATCACAAGACTCTTTTGCTGTAGGCTGATATGTGCATATTTTTTTAGATTTCTATGAAGAGCTGTTGCACTTTCGTTTTAGATTCCCAACAATTGTAAAGTTCAACAACTATTTGAACCTCGTTTTCATAAATTTGATTTGTCATGAAATCCCTGGGAAACTAACTAACAGAAGCTAATTCCGTATAAACTTTATTTTAATAATACCTAAAACTGTTAATTTATCTCTACTGCTGTCATGTTCTGAAAAAGAATTGTAACAAAAATATTGACATACCAAAAAGAAGTTATCTGTTGACAATATAAACTTCTGAATCAAAAGAACGGGCGTAAAAAATCAAAAGGTTAAAATTTCAGGACAATTTAACGATTTATTTCAGCATTTAACCATACAAATTGAGGAAGTTATTAAAGTGTTTTTCTCCAACTCTGACCTAGATACAAGTTGTCACTCAGCGGAGAATAAACTAATAATTTATTTTGAAGGTGTTCTTCTGAATTTCTTGTAGTATTCTCTGAAATTCTTGCAATCATCAATATTTAAAGATTGTTTCAGTCTCCTACCCATTATGTCCCAAATGTTCGCTATTTAATCCGTAGACCGAGCTACCTAAGAATTTACTGCTGAAGCTTGATTACATATTATACAACACGTGTAGCCGGGCATTATCTTGTTGAAAGGTAAATCCTGGGTGTCGCAAAAGAAACAAAGTGGTGAACGCTTAGAAGCCTTCGAGCGAATAGACGTGAAACCGTTCAGTAACTAACCGCATAAATGAACCGAGTGTCTACGAAACCTTGCCCTTTACTACCGGAACTGGTCTTCCATTGAGTGGAGAAATGTGGATTCTTCCGATGAATAACCCTTTATACTCCATCAGACAGATGAACGTTGGTGTATACGGCGTGAAACGTCACCCTGAAACAATTGCAGGAAGGGTTCAAGCTGGAGGAGGGAGCATTATGCTCTGGGGAATATATTCGTGGTAATTCCTGGGTTAAATCTTCATTGTAGACGGATCAACACATATATCTTTGAGGACCATTCATCCCTACATGCGAATTGTTTATCCTCAGGAGGATGGTATTTACCAGTAGGACAAAGCGATATGTTATTAAAGCTCGCAGAGTACGTGCGTGGTTCAAAGAGCACCAGGATGGGTTTTACAATACTTCCCTAGGCCAGCCTTCCCCAGACATGAACGCAGACTTGAATCTAATTGAACCACCTCAGGTTGTTCGGACCATGGATCATCACCCGCATAACCCAGTGCATCTGGACATTGCAATGGAGTCAGCATGGCTCAAAATCCCAGTGAACACTTCAGGAACCTTATTCACTTTTTTCCTTCATTCCTCGGAGCGCATATATATATATATATATATATATATATATATATATATATATATATATATATATATATATATATATATATATATATATATATATATATATATATATATATATATATATATATATATATATATATATATATAATATGGCATGCCTTGCGCCTTTCAATTATTTAGTCAAAGAGCAAAATAGACTTCCATAAAATCTTTATTTAAGGCTTAATCACAAAGAAGTATTCAATCATTAAACATGGCAGCCAGAGTCCATACGCTAACCACAGACAGACACTTAGCTAGGGTTCATCAGCAACTCAATCTGAAAAACGTTCTCTTTCAATTATTGAGCTTCAAACGCAATTATATGGGGTTATAATAGCGTTAAGGATTCGTGCGCCTGCATTAAAGTGTGAGCTTTGTTTTCTGCCTTAAATTAATAATTTAATGTTTTCAAACCTGACTTATATATATACATATATAATTGAAAGCTTCAATTTATTGCTTGAATGTACGGAGTACTTTGTAATGTGAGAGAGCACCGGCATGAGGCAACACATTGAACTTCCGAGATTCTTTTCAATACTTTAGGTAGAATAAAAGAAGAAAGTTTTAATCGATTGTGTCCATATTTGCAAAGTGAACTAAATCAGATAATCAAGCAGCCCTATAAAAATCTGTATTTTTATTACTTTTCTACGCCATTTAAACTCCTCGCGCAACAGCCCCTAGGGGATCAGGGCTATGGTGCCAGTCTCCGTTTCCGAGAATAAACGCCCTGTAATGTGAAGCATATGTTCCTATTAGGTGGTCAACCTTACGCGGAACCCCCAGTTTTTAATTCTTAAGGATGCTTGATCCTCAGTTTATCTACCCACTGAAGGAATGAAAGGTTGAGTCAACCATGCCCAGTCAGGGGATCGAACCTGGGACCTACGTCGTGGGAGCGCGAATCGCTACCCCAACGCCACAGGGCTTCTTTTTTACGCTATTATATTTACTAAATTTGTTGGCAAAATTAGCTATATATAACAATTTTTGGCAGCGCAGCTACACTCTTATCTACAATATTACCACTTATCACTGGTCACGTGGAACTCGTTTCCGTTGTACATTTTCGTTGCAACATTTTCCCACATACTAATAGTGCACATTCATACATATATGTTTATATATGTTTATTGATACGTAGCTATAGAATTTACTTTACTGATTTGACAGTTTCATGATAAGAAAAGATATTCATAAATACCTAGGGATTATTTTACATTAAATTTCTTTAAACTAAAAATAAGACTAAACTAATATAAAATCCACGTAAATTAAGTTTTTTATTATAGTTTCTTGTTTTGTCGCTAGATGGATTTTTCTAATATTTTAAATTATAATGAATGTATATTTAATCACTGATACTGCATAAACATAACAGTAAACTTGCCTTTTAATCATTAAAAAATAATCATTAAAAATATACATAATCACTTCCTCTTTTGAAGATACTTTCTTTTTTTTTAATCTAAAAACATATTCCCTTTTAATTAGCTTCTAGAATTTTAGTTAAGCTTTAATTATAAAATCAAAATCATACGGGTCAAACATAACGACAATAACTAATGATCTTCGATGACATAGATATAAAAAATCTCCTTCCGAAAAACAACGTAATTAAGTTTATAAACAACGTAAAAATGACAAAATGTGGGTCATTTTATAAAGCACACCAGGTAATAGAGATATTAAATTAGCTTATTTAAAAATTGCTAAATATACAAAATTTATGTTTTCGACTTTTTATACAGACATGGGTAATATACTATTTTAGTGGAAAAACACTCTAAATGAGGACATAGAAAAATTAATGGAGTTTTACAATCTTTCTTCGCAATTAGTTATGGTTATTTACACATCACTCAAAGCATTTGACTTCATCGTTAATTTACTGATTTAGTGAGCAGTGTACAGTGAGTAATAAACAGTTTTGTTATCCAATTCTTAATTTTGTATAATAAATCCAAATTTATAACATTAATGAAGAAATTAGAAAATATTTTGTGTCTTTATCTCATCGCTTTTTACTTAATCTTATCTTTATCACCTACTCTTCTTACTTCTTACTACTCTTACATCTCTTCTTCTTACTTCTTTTTTTCTTCATTTATTCATTTATCTTTATTTATTCATTTAGCTTAATAATTGTCAAATGATATAGATCTTAGTAATCCTAGTTATCCTAGATTCTCCTAGTAAATAAATTAAATAAATTTTATATTTTATATATATATATATATATATATATATATATATATATATATATATATATATATATATATATATATATATATATATATATATATATATATATATATATATATATATATATATATATATATATATATATATATATATATATATATTATATATATATATATATATGTATATTATATATATATATATATATATATATATATATATATGTATGTATATATATATATATGTATATATATATATATATATATATATATATATATATATATATATATATATATATTATATATATATTATATATATATATATATATATATATATATATATATATATATATATATATATATATATATATATATATATATATATATTCCTAATTTTAATTACATATCGTAATAGAAAAAATAGCTTCAATATTATATACATTCTTAAAATCTCAATACGCTTATCTTACTAGAGAACATTTCCGGATAAATTCTTAGACCGTTTCAAGCGATATATAACAACTTTTGGCAACACAACGACACTCTTACCTACAATATTAGCAGTTATCACTGGTCACGTGGCACTCACTTTCGTTACACATTTTTGTTACAGCAATTTCTCACATACTTATAGTACACATTCATACATATATGTTTGCTGATTCATAGCTATAGCATTTATTTGACTGATTTGACAGTTACATGATTCATAAATATCTAAGGATTATTTTATATTAAATTCTTTTAAACTAAACGTAAGACTAAACCAATATATAACCCTCTTAAATTACGTTTTTTATTATAGTTTCTTGTTTAGTCGCTAGAGGGATTTTTCTACTATTTTAAACGTAAATGAATGTATATTTAATCACTGATATTGAATGAACATAACAGTAAAGTTGATTTAATTCATTAATAAAAATTATCATTAAAAATATACATAATCACTTACTCTTTTAAAGATACTTTTTTTAAATCTAAAAATATATTCCCTTTTAATTAACTTCTACATTTTTACTTAAGCTTTAATTATAAAATCAAAATCATACGGGTCAAAAATAACGACAATAACTAATGATCTCCTTCCGAAAAACAACGTAATTTAGTTCATAAACAACGTAAAAATGACAAAATTTAGGTACTTTTAAACAGCATACCAGGCAATAGAGACAGTAAATTAGCTTATTTAAAATTTGCTAAATATACGAAATTTACGTTTTCAACTTTTTATAAAGACATAGGTAATAACCTTTTTTAGTGGAAAAATACTGCAAATGCGGACATAGAAAAATTAATGGAGTTTTACAATCTTTCTTCGCAATTATTTATGGTTATTTAAATATCACTCAAAGCATTTCACTTCATCATTAATTTACTAAATTCGTGTACATTGAGTAATAAGCATTTTTGTTACTCAATTTTTCTTTTGTATAAGCAATCCAAATTTATAACATTAATGAAGGAATTAGAAAATATTTTGTGTCTTTATCTTATTGCTTTTTCCTTAATCTTATCTTTATTATGTACTCTTCTTACTTCTAACTACTCTTACATCTCTTCTTTTTACTTCTTTTTTTCTCATCTTCTTTTGTTCATTTAGCTTAATAATTGTTAAATGATATAGATCTTAGTAATCCTAGTTATCCTAGATTCTCCTAGAAAATAAAATAAATTATATAAATAAAATATAATATATAATATATATTGTATTATATATATATATATATATATATATATATATATATATATATATATATATATATATATATATATATATATATATATATATATATATATATATTATATATTATATATATATATATATATATATATATATATATATATATATATATATATATATATTTATTTATTTATATATATATATATATATATATATATATATATATATATATATATATATATATATATATATATGTATGTATATATATGTATATATATATGTATATATATATATATATATATATATATATATATATATATATATATATATATATATGTATATATATATATATATATATATATATATATATATATATATATATTCCTAATTTTAATTACATATCGTAATAGAAAAAATAGCTTCAAATAATATTCTTAAAATCTCAATACGTTTACCTTATTAGAGGACATTTCCGGTTAAATTCTTAAACCATTTGAAGCGATATATAACAAATTTTGGCAACACAGCGACACTCTTACCTACAATATTAGCACTTATCACTGGTCACGTGGCACTCACTTTCGTTAAACATTTTTGTTACACCATTTTCTCACATACTAATACTACACATTCATACATATATGTTTACTGATACATAGGCATAGCATTTACTTTACTGATTTGACAGTTACGTCATAAGAAAAGACATTCATAAATATCTAGGGATTATTTTATATTAAATCCTTTTAAAATATAAAAAGGCTAAACCAATATAAAATCAACTTAAATTACGTATTTTATTATAGTTTCTTGTTTTGTCGCTAGATGGATTTTTTTTATTATTTTAAACTATAATGAATGTATATTTAATCACTGATACTACATAAAGATAACAGTAAAGTTGCTTTTTAATCATTAAAAAAATAATCTTTAAAAATATACATAATCACTTCCTCTTTTGAAGATACTTTCTTTTTTTTAAATCTAAAAATATATTTCCTTTTAATTAGCTTCTAGATTTTTAGTTAAGCTTTAATTATAAAATCAAAATCATACGGGTCAAAAATAACGATAATAACTAATGATCTTCGATGACATAGATACAAAACATCTTCTTCCGAAAAACAGCATAATTAAGTTCATAAACAACGTAAAAATGACAAAATTTGACTACTTTTAAAAAGCACATCCGGTAATAGAGACAGTAAATTAGCTTATTTTAAAATTGCTAAATATACGAAATGTACGTTTTTAACTTTTTTTACAGCCATAGGTAATAAACTTTTTTAGTGGAAAAACATTCTAAATACGGACATAGAAATATTGATGGAGTTTTACAATCTTTCTTCGCAATTAGTTATGGTTATTTATGCATCACTCAAAGTATTTGACTTCATCATTAATTTACTAATTTAGTGATCAGTGTAAATTGAGTAATAAGCATTTTTGTCATGCAATTCCTTTTTTGTAAAAGAAATTCATATTTAGAACATTAATGAAGAAATTTAAAATGAAATATTTTGTCTCTTTATCTCATTGCTTTTCACTTAATCTTCTCTTTATCATCTACTCTTCTTATTTCTTACTACTCTTACTTCTCTTTTTCTTACTTCACCTTATTTCATTGCTTTTATTCATTTAGCTTAATAATTGTCAAATGAAGTACATTAAATTATCCTAGTAAATTAGTTAAATAAATTTTATATATATATATATATATATATATATATATATATATATATATATATATATATATATATATATATTATGTTTTATAGATATATATTTTCCCCAATTTTAATTACATATCGTAATAGAAAATAGAGCTTCAATTATACATATACATATATATTTATGTAAATGCATGTATGTAATGAAACGATTCAGTTTTATAAAAAAATATAAGAAACTTTTGTGGTAAGAAATTATTTGATGTATTGAATCAAGCCACATATATGTTCATGGTAATTAAAAAGAGAGGGTCAAAGAAAGAAGTCTTCAGGGAGATCAAAGATTGCTAGATGGAGATGAAAACGGTGTCTGCAAGAGTGACACCATTCTTGGATAAGGCTCTGTTAAAGATTTACAAGTACCAAATAAAATAAGGATTGGGTAAGCAGGACGTACTCCACATTGGCTGTTTTATGGTCATTGATAGATCATGATCTAAAAAAGCAAATAAGGAAGTCCAATTGTGCCAATTGAAGTTTTGCATTCTGAAGAAGTGGCTTTATCAATTAAATAAAATGAGTAAGCAGCTAGAAAGAATGTGATCTGGTAAGGAAAGGGAGGCAATCACAGGTAAGAGACAGGTCAAGATTGTAGAGAAAGAAATAGGAGAGAAGATTAGAAAGAGGGAGAGAGATAGTTGTATCATCATCAAGTAAATTATGACCCAGAGATCAAGAGACCCAGTTCAACTCCGCCATCCAAGGAAGTCAGTGAAGAGAGCCGAGATTTTCCACTACACTGCCAACAAGACACACTGCCACTACACTGCCAGCTTAACTGCAAGAACAAGAATGCACCCCCTGATCCCCAACACCTGATGCGACTTCTAACATGTATCTCCTGTTTACAAACTAAGGCCTTACCTGCTACTGAGCTGCGAGTTGTTTCCATTCCATTCGCAAGTATTAGACGTCTTAATTTAATTTTATGAAATAATTATTATTTTAATTCAATTATCAAAGTCCACTCTTCAAAAATAAAAAGTTTAATAATTTAATTATATTCCAAAGTTGATTTAGTATTGATTTAGTATCGAGGTGATCTATTTCGCAAATTAGTTTAATAAGGTATATTTATGAATAGAATTTTAAGTGTAAATAGTAGTGTAAATAAATTTTTGTTAATGAGTTAATTATTGAATCAGTTTTTTTATTTCGTAAGTAACATTGGACCTTATACCTCTCAAGAGCCTTTGGTTCAATTTTAACTCAAAATAATTTACACAACACAAACCAAATAATTATTAGTCTTGTACTAACCAAATAATTACCACAATATTGATCTCGTGAACCCATCTAAAATTGGAGAGATCTATACGACAATGTATATTTTTACATGAACAGAAGTGAAATCATTGACTTACATGCCTGTCCGCACTGATTTTAATTTATTAATAAATTTAATTTCCCGTTTAGAGTTAATATCTTTGAAGTGCTACAGATTGCTTATTTGCTATATGTTGAGTTATAAAATGGATCCTAAAGTTTAAACCCAATTCTACTGATATCCTCACCAACAGTGGGATTCCAACCTACGAATTCTGGTACCAAAGATCAGTAATGTACCAATTTGGTCGATTTTTGAACTCCCGTTCAGAAAAAAATATTCTTTAATTTAATAATTGAACTAATGGTATTTTCTCATAGTACATAAATATAGACATAAATGCACACATACATACATATATTTAAAAATACAAATGCATAGAACCATTAATTTAGTATATTTAATAATGATTAGTACATTTAATCTAATAAATTCATAAATGTGAACCAATTTGACAAAACAGAGCAAAAAAGTATGAACCACCATATAGGGCTTTTGAACTGTTTCTACTTTTTTACAATTCTCAATTCCTCCGCCAGATAACTCTTTCCCTGTTATTTCAAACAATTATAAGGTATATTTAATTACTGGCATTGCCAAAACATAGCGGTAAATTTTCTAGTCATTAAGAAAATAATCATTAAAAATATATTTAATCACTTCCTGTTTTGAAGAGATTTCCGATTTTTTTTCTGTTTTAAATTTAAAGATATATTTTTATTTAATTAGCTTCTAGATTTCTAGTTAAGCCTTAATTATAAAATCAAACGCATAAGGATTATAAATTCTATGAGAGCTAATGATTTTTTCTGTTTAAAATGAAAAGAATATGAATCTTAAGTTAAAAAATATGTGTCCAGCATAATTTAGTTTATAAGCTGCAGAAAAAAATATTTTCATGTCTCTAAAATGCAAGCCAGTAATAAAAGATTATTAGGCATACGATTGTCTTATTAAATACTTATTGAGAGATTTTGCATCCTTAAATTTTTTCCAGTTAAAACGCAATAAATTTCTCGCCTTAAATCTTTAGTCACTGGGTATCTGAAGAGAACACACAAATATTTTGAAAATAAAAAAATGGGAACTTATTGATGCAACATTTCTAAAGGACTTCTGGGGTTAAATATATGTACATGACATTATATAAGTCTGTGAGAAAGACAATCAGTGTTTCAGTTGTTAGTCATACCATGATGTGGGAAGAAGCATCACTAAGTTATATAAGAAGGTCTGATGTTAACAGGAATTGATTTTGATGTATGCAAAATTACCAATTTTCCGAAAAGAGACAAAAAGAACAAAATGCATTCATCATTGGTTACAATTTATATATTGATTCGACCTAAATTTCTTTAAAAATGCAATTATTATTAAGTTAGTTTTATTTTAAAATGATATTATATATATATACATATATATATATATATATATATATATATATATATATATATATATATATGTGTGTGTGTGTGTGTGTGTGTGTGTTATATCTATGCATATATATATGTATATATATATATATATATATATATATATATATATATATATATATATATATATACATATATGCATATATATGTATGTATATATATATACATACATATATTATGTATATATATATATATATATATATATATATATATATATATATATATATATATGTATATATATATATATATATATATATATATATATATATATATATACATATATATACATATATATATATATATATATATATATATATATATATATATATATATATATATATATATATATATGCGTGTGTGTATGTATATATATATATATATATATATATATATATATATATATATATACATATATATATGTATATATATATATATATATATATATATATATATATTATATATAAATATTATATATATATTTATATATATATATATATATATATATATATATATATATATATATATATATATATATGTGTATATATATACATATATACATATATATACATACATACATACATATATATATATATATATATATATATATATATATATATATATATATATATATATATATATATACATATATATATATACATATATATATATATATATATATAGAAATATATATATATATATATGTGTGTGTGTGTGTGTGTGTGTGTGTGTATGGTGGTGCAGTATTAATGCGAATGGAAAACAGTCTTCTTGATAATAATAATTTTATTAAATCATAATTTCTTTTAAAAGCAAAACCTCATTGTTTGTGGCAGAGACACGCGTAGGGTGTTCACAGTTCCATGTCTACGCGCTGATTGAAACTTATCTGTTTGGATGTTCATCAAATAGCTCAAAAATGATTCCGCCTGAACGGATGATCCCGAAAGTCCTTCTTTTAATATCGCTTTTAACTCACGTAATTTACATATACTTTTGTATGTATATATATATATATATCACACACACACACACACACACATATATATATATATATATATATATATATATATATATATATATATATATATATATATACATCATAGACTATAGATATGATTGTATGAAATTACTTTGACATGTTGTGATATGACAGCAAATGAAAGATATTGATATTTGTGATCAAGTATATAAAGATCATAACATTTACACTTTATCCAACGAAGTATAATAATGGGTGTACTTGAATATTTAGTTGAAATATTAGACATCAGATGTCATTATTATTTAAACCTGTATATTTATATATTGACTTTTATTACACTTAATAATAAAAATCATTATTAAACAACAAAAATTAAAAAGATATATTGAAAATTTCTGTTAATCTAGAAATATATATTTCCATTTAATTAGCTTCTATATTGTCACTTACCAATACGAAAACATAAATATATAAACATACATTTCAAAAACAACATAAAATAATATGTCCTGTCCACGAATGCCTGTGATGTGTGTACTTTTTCAACTGTATGTTTAAAAAATGCTTGAATACCTTTTAAAAAAAGGTAGAATAGTAAATAATCATTCTAAATCAAATTCGTTCATTAATAATTCTCTGAGAGATTTCAGTTTACAACTTTTTTTCCTGTCAGAAAGAGCCAATAAATTTCTTACAGAAAAAGAACCAAAAATTGGACGATGTCAAATGAAATTGATGAAGAAGTTTTATTATAGCTTTTAACAAATATTTATTAATGTCTTTTTTTTCATTTGGATATGTGTTTCCATCATTAATTTACTAGTAAAGGGACTGTGTTGAGTTTTTACATTACTACTGTTTTTCTTTTGTTTTCCATAAATAAAAATAAAAGAAGCTGAGATTTTTTGTAAAAATATATATAATCGTTTGGCATATTTAAATGTCAGAAATTTTTCTGATACTAAACAGACAATAAAAACAATTTCAGAATTCCAAGTTTCTCCCAAATATTTTATGAAATATAAAACACACTTCTTTAGCTTTATTTTAATGCACCTTTAAAAATATATTCTAATTATCTATCTCGTAATACTCAAAGTAATCAATTATTAAAAGAAGAGTAAACATTTCGTTCGAAAGAAAAAGATTTTCAAATAGGGTTTCTTTTTATATATAAAAAATTACTGCGTTAAAGTAGAAAAGGGAAGGAATTTTGAAAGTTGTTTTAATTCAAATATGTTTATTTTATGAAAAAAGAATTATAAATAAATAAAATGAAAAGAAAAATGTCATTATTTTTTTCAAGTACCTTTCATTCATTTATTTATTTTTATGCCTCGAATCCGATAAAGTTAAGAATAAATTTTATGTTTAATTTCAATATTATCTTGACAGATCCGGACGGAAAAGTCGCAGAATAATCGTTTGAAAATCAATAAACAATAGAGACTTTTACACTCGGCATGTTTGTATGTAACAAATGTTTAATTCATACTATCAAAAGAGTATGGGCTGAACGATGGCGGATTTGTTAGGGTGCTGGCCTTTGGAATCGGAGTTCGTGAGTTTGAATCCCACAGTGACATGGATATTCGTAGCCGTTCGGATTCGGCTTTAAGCTGTAGGTCCCAGTCTCATTAACCCTCGTATTGCTAAAAGTAGACCGTAGCACTCCAAACTAAACCAAACCAAACCAAAAGAGAATGGGTGTCCAAAATTGAAAAATCTCTAATAAGTTGGTGGAAGGAAAAATAATTTATTGTTAGATAAATAGTTTTTATCAGTATGACGTAATTAAATATCATTTAAAGTGGGACTTTGTCCATTTCAGATACCATGCAGAACACAATAAGGTAACACATTGCAATTCAAGAGGCAGAGTGGCAGAGAAAGTTAAGATTGAGAAAAATAGAATGTGAATTAGGTTAATTAATTTTGAAAAATTTAGGGGTAATAATAAATTATATATTACATATATAGCACAATTTCGAGTAGGTAAACCGTTCTGGTATATACGACGCACTTGTGATAATTGACTAAGAGAATACAGAAATTCATCTTATAAAGTGTTTTGCTATATATGCGCGCATAATTCACGAAAAGAAAATGAAAGTTCATCGGATCATCAGCTTTCTAACAAAGGGCTGTAATTCCCATATGTTTCACTTTTGCTTCAAGATTATCGCCAATAATAATATTGGCAATTTCTTTAATTTCTCTTTCGAATCAATGCAGAGTTTCAAGCAGAGTTAACGATATTACTTATTCTTGATATTTTTTTATCCTTCTTGTAGGTTAGAGAAGGCAAAATGCTTAGGGTATTATCTTTCGGTACGAAGGTCCTGGGTTTAAATCTCAAAGCTGGCTTATAACTTGGTAGACATTCCTAATAGGTAAGACCTAGTCTCAATATTCGTCATGTAGCAAAAAAATTAACCGATGTGGTCTGAACCTAATTAAAGCCTTTATAGAAGTTCTTTCATTGGATTCATTTTAATTTAACATTAAATTCTCTAATCATATAACGCAATTCTTATATTTATCACTTTCTTCATTTCTGGAAGCTTAAAAAAAAGGTTATCTTTTCCTTGGATTAGGATTAAAAATAATAATAATAATTTACCTTAAAAATAATATTTTATGGTTATAACAAGAAAAATATTTTTTTTCAGATAAATTTCAACTTTTAAACCGCGTGAGATGCGGTTTATCTACCTAAATTTATAGTATGTAAAAATAGTGTACATATAAATATAAAGCCGGTGAGAATAAGGTGTATAAAATATACAGGGTATATATATATATATATATATATATATATATATATATATATATATATATATAGTATAATATATAATATATATATATATATATATATATATATATATATATATATATATATATATATATATATATGTGTGTGTGTGTGAGTGTGTGGGTATACATACATATTTATACAAGCACAAACACACACACACACACACACACACACACACACACACACATATATATATATATATATATATATATATATATATATATATATATATATATATATATATATATATAAGAAGAAGAAATGCTTGAGCGTAAACGGTAATCCTAGAAATATAAAATGTGGTACAGGGATTGTGCGTGACATCCCAAAAATCTTTATGAAGCCCTTTTTACAAATTTTGAACTAGTCTTGTATTTTTTCAATTTGTTTAATCCTGAAAGGATTGTAACTTTACTATTAATATTTATATAATTGATTATAATGGCCAACATGACGAATAGGAGCGTTGACAAATTTATTATCTTTACAACACATCCTATTTATTGAGGCAAGTTTTTAGTGTTTATTAAATCTAGTGGCTTTACTACTATCCATTCTTCTAACTTTGATTATCTCATTGTTTCTAAGAGGCATTGAAAAACCCCTGCTGAGTTTTCTTCCCGATTATTTCTTGACCTACAAGCGCAGTTGGTTACAGTTAAATATGTTGGGGCTAAAAGTACAAAAGATGGGATTTCGATTCTCCTAAATGTGTAATTAATTTCATTTTATTGCTATTTTCATAAAAAAAATTATATAAAAAAGTAAACAGTCTAATTTTAATTTCTAAAGAACAGTAATGATTTTTTTTTTATAAATTGAATTTTATATTCTTGCACTACACAGCTTAATAGTACTCTTTTTTCTACATACTTTTATACTTTTTATAAATAAACATGGTGGTATTTAAGATTAATTTTAATTTCTTGAAATCCACAAGCAGAAAATATTTTAATTGTAATTTATATTCTCTAACTACACATCTTAATAACATAATCATTGCATTAATTTTTATTTATATTGAGTCAACATTTTAGTATGTTAATCTATATAATCTTCATTTCCGTTTTTACTATCTCTTTAGCTTACTTAGAATAAATATTTATTGAAATTTTTTCCTTCTGAAACTACACAGTTCATATATTTAAAGACATCGCTTTGCATATTTAAACATCAATTACTCCACAGGGAATATATTTTTAAAAAAAATATGTTCTGAAATCTGAAATTTCTGAAAGTACTTTTTAAACTACAAAACACACATTTCTCGTTTACTTTTTGGCCGCATTTTAAAATACATCTTAATTAACTCTTTCCTAATACTCAACATACTTATTTCATAAAAAAATGGCAAAAAGATTCTTAAACATTGTTTCGATATATTACGTTAAAAATAAAAATTATTTCAAAAAAAGAGAAAGAAACTTTGAAGCATATTTTAATTAGAAAATGTTTATTTTACTTTTTGAGAGTAAAATTTGCCTCGTAAATTTTCCCAAGTTCTTTTATAATTTTTTTTTAGGAATCCTAGATAAAGCCCGGAATGAACTTAGTTTTTAACGAAATATCATCCCATTAGAGCTGGACGAAAAACGTCTCTATGGAATAATCGTCTGCAGATCGATAAATAATAAAGACAAAAAAAATTCATTTTACACTCTGTATGATCGTTAATTACCATCCACTTATTGAAATTCAAGTGTTAAGAAATTGGTCGCCTGGGCAACGACGATAAAAACGTCAGCCGTCAACAACAAAAGGTTCTTTTATTGAAACATTTGATTCCCAGTTGCTTTCGGGTTATTTAAAAAGATTCCTTTCATTAATTTTTCAAAGAGGAAAGGAAATTTTTATTATTTTGTATAAGCTTGATAACTCGTCTGACGTTAAACGCTATTGAATATGTTGCTTTTTATTAATTACTGAAGCATATCATTTTCATAGTGTTGATAGTGCGTTCGATGAATACTTGTGCTGTCGTTAGTGCTTAGTATCCTTCATTTTTTTAAACAAAAATAGGAAGAATGCAAATGTTAAAGAAATATATGTCTGTGTTTATTCGGGGTGAAACTAAAGGATTTAGTTTCTTTTTGTTATCAATTAGAGAGTCGTAAACGTCGAAGAAGGCGATAATTAATGGTTGATGTGAAGTTGATAACTTAATTATGAAGTGTAAAATGTAAGCGGCATATTCCGGAATTCTTTAACTGATAATAATTAAAGTCCTATTTTCAAAAGACTGTAAAAACAGAACCACTGGTCAGAATTACTTAAAATTTGAACTGAAAAAACTAAAAGAATTGGGACACTATAGGGCATAAAAAAATTCCACAATGTATCAATAAATGGCACTTTAAGTGGCATAGAAAGTGTGGATTTAATAATGGATGGATAGTTTATATATACATGGATTTACCACTTGATTTATATATGCAAATTGTATATTTTATTTATGCCATACTGTTTCCCCCTTCTTTCAATATATTCATTTAAAATATAACGTCATTGTGTTCAGTTGAACTTTAATTATAATTAACATCATATGTATATATGATACGTGATATGTATATATGTGATATATCATATGTATACATATATATATATATATATGTGTGTGTGTGTGTGTGTGTTTCATATATATCTATATATGAAACATAGCATAGCATGTCATACTTCAAGGATGTAACGTGGTCGAAAGGATGTAGTCGTCGGCGAAAAGAATACGATTTATCAGAACTTTAACAGCATCTTTATTTAGCAACGTCCAACAGCAAATTCCAAAAAATGGTCTTGCGTTCTTTTATAACTTTGGGAACGCCACGGGCGTGAGAAAAGGAATGTGCTTAATCAGCAATTACGTTGACTATTTAATTTCGCCAACAGGAAGGGGCTATTTCTAAGAGAAAAGAGTTTAACGCCAAGATGCTACTAAAATGACGAAATCGCGGATTTGGTGGTTTTTTAATATAAGAGTAATTTTAGTTTAAGACTAAAGTATTAAATTTTTACATTGCATATATGTATGTATGTAATGATATTTTTAGCAAACTAACCAACCTAATTATTATTATATTATAAAATAAATTTTCTTACACTTCTATAAGTAAAAATAGCAACCTTCTGTGAAATAAATATCTGAAAATAGTTTTATCTCCCTCTGAAGTAATGACAGCTTTTTTTATTTCATGATTTTATGTCATTTAAGACAGTTATTAATGTCTTACAAATTTTTAGTATAAAGTTAAATTTTTATGAATATTCTGTACAAACATCGAATGTATCCCGATTCTTAGTTCATTCGTGAGTTTATTAGACTTCCAAGTAATTTAAAGATAAAGCTTATTTCATGATTTAACAGAATTTAATTCAAGTTTTAATTCCTTGCAAATTTCAGAAAATGTTCAATATGAAGTAATAATTTTATGCTGATTCTATTGATATACAAATTTCGTATGTATCCCGGTTCCTCAGAGTGTATTAAAATCGTAAGCCATCTCAATATTCAAATAAATCTTTTATGATCGCTATTTATTAAAATATATATGTCCATTCATTCCATTTTTTTTCCTTCTGCAGTCTGTTAAACATAGAAAAGGTACTTAAAGGTACTAATGATTCATCATTTTTGCAAGTGCACACATCAATCTATTTATTCTGGTTGTATCAAACAGAGACAACAAAACAAGAAGTACTTGTGCAACTAACGTATCGTACATCTCAATTAATAGAAAATGGCTAAAAGAATATTATAAACCTCTACAAAATCTAGTTGAGAGTTGCAAATGTAAAAGAGAAATAGGAATAGGTATTCTTTTGAGGTGTCTTATCAACTGAATGACACATTAACTATGAACAGTAGGTACTTGTTCTTATATGATGCATTTCTCCTTTCACCAAGCTGACAAATAGATCAAATTTATGACGCGTTTGAAAGATCTGTATCAGCTCTGCAAGACAATGCATAAACGGGCAATATTCTGGTGGTATTACCATGCACAGTCTTTGTTTGTCAACGAAAAGTACTTAGAAATCGCGTGTCTGAAAGTAAGTTGAAAAATACGAAAAGAATAAAGTGTACTCTCATGTACATAAAGTAAATGAGAGTGTCGAATGAAAGTAAAGAAAAAGGAATATTAATGTACACTTTTCTTCGTATTTCCTTTATTTCTTATCTGTTAAATAACAAATAAGCAATGAACAGTACAAGTAGTAGGTAGATCTATTACGTTTGAAAGAGATATACATCAGATTTGAGAGTGAATACATGAACAAACAAATGTTTTCGATCTTATACGATGCTTTTGTTTGCCCACAAACAAACTTCTGTGTCTTGCAGGAATTTAAAAAAAAGTCAAAAAAATATACAGAGAGTGATCACAGATTTTTGTAACGATTTCAACATTTTCCGTAAATTTGAATTTAGATGTTAAAAAAAAATTTGATTGGCTTTAAGTTGCAAATAGGGTTTAAGTATAGTCTATGATTTAAAATGTCATTGGGAAAAATTTATGGATCTAAAGGTATATTTTTGCTCATTCAAAATAAAGATACTCTTATTTGATTATTAAAAATAGATGTAAGAAGCATACTTTTGATATTTCAAATTTTGATATTTAAAAGTAAAGACGTGTTAAATTAACATTTGATTAGGTAGAAGACAAAAACTGTATATCTAACAAAGGTACTTGCCCTTGCTTTTAAATCTAAAGAGATATACTATGTTTTAAACAAAATCCAATCCCTTAAAAAGCCTACCGTAAAAATTTTAAATATTTCTGTAGGAACTGTAAATAAAATTATAAAATCAGGTTTGAAGCCCGTCGAAACAAACTAAAAACCTGATGTTCGCCTTCTAAGCAAACATATGTATATTGTTGCATAGAAATGTTTTGGCAGATAAAAAATGAAGATATATAGATACAGTTGATGAAGCTTGGATTTACGTATTCGATTACAATACAAAAATTTGATACACTACCAAAATATTGGAGAAAAATACTTTGTGGATGGGGACTTTTCTGGATTTTTTATACCACTAATCCTAAAATAAAGAAGGTAGGAAACAGGACAGCACTAACTCAAATTACTATATCATAAATGATTCACAACTATATTCAAATAAGAAATTTCTTCTCATTACTAGAACGATGTTTTAGTTTCATCCACATAAGTCAAACTTTTAAATCTAATGCTCGGTGATTTTGAAAAAATTATTTGATTATTAAAAATAGATGTAAGAAGCATACTTTTGATATTTCAAATTTTGATATTTAAAAGTAAAGACGTGTTAAATTAACATTTGATTTGACACCTAATCAAAAGGTAGAAGACAAAAACTGTATATCTAACAAAGGTACTTGCCCTTGCTTTTAAATCTAAAGAGATATCCTATGTTTTAAACAAAATCCAATCCCTTAAAAAGCCTACTGTAAAAATTTTAAATATTTCTGTAGGAACTGTAAATAAAATTATAAAATCAGGTTTGAAGCCCGTCGAAACAAACTAAAAACCTGATGTTCGCCTTCTAAGCAAACATATGCATATTGTTGCATAGAAATGTGTTGGCAGATATAAAATGAAGATATATAGATACAGTTGATGAAGCTTGGATTTACGTATTCGATTACAATACAAAAATTTGATACACTACCAAAATATTGGAGAAAAATACTTTGTGGATGGGGACTTTTCTGGATTTTTTATACCGCGAATCCTAAAATAAAGAAGGTAGGAAGCAGGGCAGCACCAACTCAAATTACTATATCATAAAGGATTCACAACTATATTCAAATAAGAAATTTCTTCTCATTACCAGAACAAGGTTTTAGTTTCATCCACATAAGTCAAACTTTTAAATCTAATGCTCGGTGATTTTGAAAAAATGAGAAAATATGCCGTAATTGAAGCAGTTCTTTAAATGCATCTCACTCAAGTGTCCGAGTATACTGATTACTGGGCACTTGGCCTTTCTCTTTACAAGTAACATCCCAAAACCCTGGATGAACTTTGGAAGATTGTGAAGGGGGAGAAGAACGACACCCAACTAAGGCTTTAAGAAATGATGTGTTATTTCCAAAATCTTTGTAAGATGAAATACATGGTATTTCAACAAAAGAACTATCAGATTGAACATATTAGAAAACATAATTATTATATATATGTGTGTATGTATATATAGATAGATAGACAATTATATATATAGATAGATATATCATTTCAAATTCGTTACAAAAATGCGTAAAAACCCTCTATATATGATCTATTTACGAAAACACCACCTTAGTTACAGACTTTGGTAAAACTCCAGAGACTGTAACCTAAAGTTTCAAATGAAAGCAAGAAATGAGCCTCAATGTAAATTTTGAAAGCATTAGTTTATTCCTATCTACTAAAAGAAAAACTAACAATAAAAAATATAAAGTGTTTATCCTTATATTTTTTGTACATCATTTCTCTTTCATTGACTTCATTGCCAAGTATGGTATTGCGTGTAAAAAGTGGTTACATTCGTTTTAAAAGTGAATGTACGGGTAGAAAAATTATGCGAGTGTCGACATATGGATTTGTATGTCAGTCAAAAATAATCTTGAAACTCGCCTCTTCCAATTAGACGAAAACAGAGAAAAAAATTGGAAAACCACAAAAAAAGAAAAGAAAAGAAAGAAATCAATATAAAAATGCGTTTTTCAGTGTAAGCTTTATAATTCCGAACAAATGACAAATTAACAAAAAACTGTATAACAAAAAAGTAGATTCTGATCCTTTTTGTAATACCATCATTCTTTCACTAAGCTGGTAAACAGAGAAAAACATTATGTGTAAAAGAGGAGATACATCCGTTTTGCAAGTGAATACAGGGAGCAGAAAATTATACAGCTGTTACTAGTCGAAGTTTCTGTATTACTAATGACAAATTAACAAAAGACTGTTTAACGAGAAAGTAGATTCTTATCCTTTTTGTAATACCATCTTTCTTTTCCTAAGCTGGCAAACAGAGAAAACATACCGTGTAAACGAGGAGATATTTCCGTTTAGTAAGTGACCACATGAACTAACAAATTATGGAGCAGTTACTAGTCGAAGTTTCTGTATGTCATCGAGAGATTTTGGACATATTCTGCTCACAATCAGCTAAAAAAGTTCAATTTAAATCTGTCAAACCAGAAGAAAATACATTTGAGAGTTTTCATTGATAGAGAGAACTTAACATAACCATGTCTTTCTCACAGAATTAGCTCTATTGTCTGTCCGTTAACTGTCAAACTAAACATAAACTCTACAGTAGAAAAATATGTAATGATCCTAATATGTTACCTCTTTCCTTTCACTACGTTTCCAAAGTAAAGCAAAAGTATTACATTTAAAAAAACTACACGTATTCTAAAAGTTTTGTAAGCAAATAGATGAACAAAAGCTGGTGGTCTGACTATACATAGATTTTGTTAATCAACAATAGGAACTTAAGAATCTTGTAAGCCGCAATCTAGTGAGTCATTTAAAAATTTATTTAAAAAAACAGAACTCAACATCAATCAAGCATTTTCCAGAGAATTAGTTATAATTGCTATCCATTAAAAGACGAATTAACAATGAATAGTGGCTTCGCAAAAGTTACAGGCCACATAAATATATCCACTAAAACCATTCGATTAAGTCTGAAATAAATTAAATACTCTTTCAGAAAAAAATTCTATGAAATTCCAGCATTTCAGTAGAAACCCTTGGAGAATAGAGCCATCAAATGGAAATTTACACTCACATAAATTAAATTTTACCCTTCAGAATATTGAATTATATGCATCACCGATTTAGATTTTACATCCGAATTAATTCGACTTCAACACTTGACCAAATTAAATTTGTCGTTCGAATAAGTAGTAAATTGCATTTAGATTTGACATTAAAGTAAGGATTTAATTAAAACATAGTTTGTAAAAAAGTATAGGCTTGGAAACACGCTCATAGAGGTAAATTTGTGCCCGTCTGAATTTTCTCTTTTTATTTGCCTAAATGTTCAAGCAAAAATGATAATTAAAGATTCATAATTGCTGTTTGTAAATATTTTTCTAATAAAAGAGTTTCACGAGGGCGCACGTTCAAGTTTTAATTAGAAATTCATCATCGCAAGGTTTTTTTCCCCTCCTTCTAAATCATTCTTTATTTTCGTTAAATATCTCGATGATGGTTAACGTCTCTCCTGTTTTAAAATGATTATGCTGAACTTTAGTAATTGGAAATGCATAAGGTCTATGCTTATTAAGGATAATTATAATTCAAAATAGATTTATCATACGCTATTTGGATATTCCTTTTCAAAAGTTTTGTTTTTCGGCAGTATTAATGAATCAAGGTAAACAACATACGCGCTTTCGATGCTTATTATGCATATTAATGCATAAATAAATAAATGATGCACGTTTATGCATTATGAATAAATAATTATTTAATCCATGATGTTAAATATATTAAAGGAAGAACTTTTAACTGTAGGGCCGTCTTTGCAAAATTACCGTACTTTTAATTTAGATGTTAATGGAATAAGACAACCATTAGAAGCTGGATAATGATTACCTAATCACAGACTTTTTTAATGTAGATTATGAATTAGTTCCGCTCATTGATTATTTTAGATTTGAGATTACTTCTTATTGAGCCCTCAGACTAACCGGGGAAGATGGCTAACTCAACTTTTTCATACTCAGCCATTATGTTTGCTTCATACCGAATCTTATCCTAATTTCAACTTATTCTAGGATTAGCATATAGCCCGTCATATAACGGGTTCAGTAAAATGTTTAATTTTCCAGAATTGTAAAATAGCCTATGAGGCAAGTAAAGAAATAGTTTGTTTTGGGGCTGAGAATTATCTGGTGCCACTCTCAATAATTTGTTTATCTTCATACTCCTCTAAAGTCTCCCGATACTGTGAATGCAATTTAGAATCGCGTTGAATTCATTTAGTCAAACATATGGTTATGTATAAAAAAGTAACACACAAACGAACAAACTTCTTAATTTTCAAAGATATATAACTTAAACGCTAAATATTTATTAGTAAATGAAATAAACTCCTAGAATTTTATAAAAAGAATTTGTTGTTAATACCGGTGATAAAATTGTCATTGCAACAAAAAATAATCGATGATTCAATTTAAAATTATCACATATGTACCAAGTCTATTATTTAAGCCAAATATAAAAGAAAATTATTTCTAAGTTCATTTTTAAATTCAGTGATAAAGCGTATGAAAATAATGCAGACGATATTTAAATAATTTAAAATAAGAAATGATTGAATGAGATAGGTAAAGGAATGACGTCACAATTCTGGAAAAAATGTTATTTTTACCTATTTAATACGTGATAAATTGATAAATTTAATCGCCTGCTCTTAACCGAGGAAAATAGACAATTAAACGCTCGAAAAGGGGGTAAGTGGTGGATTTCTAACGTTTTAAAGATGAAAGTAATTTTTTTGCAAACGATACTTAAATTATTTAAAATAAGAAATGATTAAATGAAATAATTAAAGGAATGACGTCAAAATGCTAGAAAAAATGTTAATTTCATCTACTTATAATATAGATATACGACTTATAATATAGATACTTAGATAGATACTCTATTATATAGATAGATTATCACTTATATAATGAGATAATGATCTGATGTGTACTTTAGAAATTCATTAAAGAGAGTTTAAAACTTTCGAATCCCGTTCGTTCATTCATTTCGTTCTATAATTCTAAGGTTATTTTGTGATAAATTGGTGTGATTTATTAATGTGATAAATTGGTGAATTTAATCATCTGCTCTTAATCGGGGAAAATAGGGCTAGAAATAATATCATTACACGATCGAAAACGGAGGAAGAAGAGGGTTTCGAACGCTTTCGAACTCGTTTTGAATATTGCTAACCGTAACTCATCAAAAATCCAATAAGGATGCCTCTATTTATTCCAGATCAAACCGCTTCATAAATTCGAGGACAGACGGACAGATAACTTAGGCTATTATTATATAGGGGACTCATAAATGTTTTTTGTAAATCATGACTTCTATCGGACGACGAATGAGTGGTAGAACGCTGCTCTTTGGTATCACAGTCTGCGAGTTCTAACCCTCGGTTCGAATGGATGTTCATAGCCTTTCGAAATATGATTTTAGCAGTAGGTTTCGGTATCATTAACCTTTGTGATTAAAAAATTTAACGGTAGCACTCCAAACCCAAACAAATTAAAGTGTTGTTTTCTTTAACTCTGGTTTAGGTCCGAAATGACTTAGTGCAATGATGGCAAACCTTTGTAGTTGTATGATTTATATGGAATTGAGGAAAGCAAAATTTTCATTAATCATTCACAATCCTCTCAAAAATACATATATATATATATATATATTTTATATATTTATTATATATATATATATATATTATATTATATATATATATATATATATATATATTATATATATTTATATATATAATATATATATATTTTTATATTATATATATATATATATATTTATATATATATATATATAATATATATGTATATAAGATATAAATAATTTAATATATATATATATATTTATTATATATGTATATATATTTATATATATATATATATATATTTATATATATATATATATTATATATATAGTTTATGTTGGAGTTATATATATATGTAGACATATATATATAAGTATATGTATATATATATATATATATACATACATATCGGTTGATGTATAGATAAATAGATAGATAGATAAATAATTAGATGGACAAAAGGATAGATAGATATATAGATATTGATATAATTACTGAAAACCATAGGCATTCAACTTTGCATATTTTATCCTTCCAATAAACTATAGGAAATTTAGTGAAACAAAATATTTCGCTAAGCAAGAGATATTTATTTGTTCAAATACTCTAAATTAAGTTAATTACTTAAAAGAGCCAAAATTATTTGCTGACAATTCGTGATTTACTGCAAATTCGTTCTTTAAGATTCTCCGGCATCTTTCAGATTCCATCAGACTAATTTCTAGGGGAAGTAAAGCCCCCAAACGCACGGCTTTCAGTATCAAAGTCATTTTGTAACCTGAATTTTAATGAAATACCTGACACGCTATTTACACATTATACGACTGGGTTTAAAATTTGAGACATGAACGATATAGAATAGCTCGCACTACATTCAAGTTGATTCTAGAGGACCTACTGTCACACTTTATACTGTTCGTCGGTTACATTCAATTGAAACAACTTGTAGATTTTAGGTTATGACTAGATTACATAGTAAATTTAAAGGTAAACTTAATTTAAATGTGGATTTTCCAAAGTGTATAAATCAAAATCAAAGCACGACTAATGCAACAGTAATCTAATATACTAGCATATAGCGCGTCATATGACGGAATCAGTAAAATTTTGCTAACCCTAACTCATCAAAAATCCAATATGGATGCCATCCATTCCAGATCCTCACTGGTTCAAAGTTGTGGATTAAGTAGTTCAAATTTCGCTATTGATTAGGCTGTTTTTTTATAAGACCGACAGACTCAAATGTCATCTAGCATGGTATCCACAGGGCAAATTTCATTGCTATACGAATTGCTGATTTCGATGTACTCCATCCGGATTTACTGATCTGTGGATGAATTTATTAAGCTGTTACAAAAGTGGTTCGGGGTCTTGTGTATACACCAGAATCAGTGTACCACTGACATAACAGTTATTTAATATAGATTTGATGGCTGCAAAAACAGCTCGTGAAAGTCTAAAATAACACATGATAATAAATAAATCATAATTGCATGTGAGGAAATTTAAAAACATGATTCATATCTAATGGAGTAATAGTGTTTCTATTTATGTACGTGTGTGTACGTCTGCTTGTGTTTGTGTGTATGTATATGTATGTACGTTGTGTGTACTTTATGTTGTATGTGAGTGTGCATGTGTGAAAATAAAGAGATAGAGTGAAGTTCTAATTATTTTTAATCCACATTATCAATAATAAAGACGAAAATTAAATAACTAAACAAATAGGGCACTGACTTTCCGTGTCTAGACGTTTTTCCGCAACTTGTGCGACTGTTCATCATTTTATATTATTTTTTAACTGTAATTAATTAAAAATTAATAAGATTATTAAATTAATTATTAATAAGATCTAGTATTGAAAAAATGCGTTACCCCCAAAAATAAAATAAATCCGTTAACAAAATCTGGATTTCCGACGAGCATTTATAAGAATGTTTGCTACGAAACATGTCTAAGAATCGTGCAATAGCAGAAAAATTATATTTTTATATCTATATGTCAATATTTATATGTTAGGATTTGCTAACATTAAATTTATATAATATTATACATTATATATATATATTTAAAAATAAATTTGTTGTGTTATTTTTAATAGACAAAATTAAAATCCTTCATCAAATAAATCTCTCATAAGCAATTTAGCTGAAATTTATATGTTAAAAACGCCAATACCTTCGTAAGATTTAAGTGGACAGAAGTTGATAGCAGATAACATACTTTTTAAGCGATAAACATATATATATATTTTATATATATATATATATTATAATATATATATATATATATATATATATATATATATATATATATATATATATATATATATATATATTATATATAGTATATGTATTTGTATATATTTATATATTATATATGTATATTATTATATATGTATACATATATATATTTATATATTATATATATTTCAAAATGTACAAAAACTAGAATTATACTTTATTCAAAAATTCAAAATTCCACTATAACCTCAGACAGATTTTTTATCACTTATTTATACGTTAAATTTAAATTATTTTTTTAAAATAATCTTCTATTAACAGATACCAGTTATCAGGAAATTCGATTGTCTGAATGAGGTGTTGTCTCAATGAATTCCGATAACTATTCTTAAATATTTACAGTGGTATGATACTCGTATCAGAAGGACAGCTTTATTTTACTTTACCTGTAAAACTATTTTTACCTTTAGCCTCATCACATTGCAAAGAAGGTCAAAATTTTATCTCCTATGTGTAGGCTTGTAAAAGATTTTACAAGTTGGTCATTGAATTTCGTCCTCGATTTAGCACGTCTGAAAAACTACAAAGAGTTCAGGTAATTTTCTTATTTAAATTTAATAATTGGGATGTTCTCAAATCCTACAAAACATTCATGAATATAACCAAACGCCTCTGAAAAAACAGACACTAGGGACACAAGAACTGTTCTCTACTTGGAAAAAGAATACAATTCATTAAATCCTGTCACACCGGTGAAGCAATTTTCAATAGAATTCCAAGAAATGAACTCTTGAACCAGGATAATTATTAACCAATATGCATGCATTCTTATTTAAATTTAATAATTGGGATGTTCTCAAATCCTACAAAACATTCTTGAATATAACCCAAACGTCTACGAAAAAAGAGACACTAGGGACACAAGAACAGTTCTCTACCTAGAAAAAGAATACAATTCATTAAATCCTGTCACGCCGGTGAAGCAATTTTCAATAGAATTCCAAGAAATGAACTCTTGAACCAGGATAATTATTAACCAATATGCATGCAATCTTATTTAAATAGCATAATGCAACCTATGCACTTCCTACAGAACTCTTCATTTATAGTCTATTCCTGTTTTCAATGAACTTGCATTTTACCTTATAAGCTGAAGTACTTTTGACGAATTTACGAAACCTCCCATTCAATTCCTAAAATAAACACACTATTTTCTGTGACTCCGGCGCCAAGTAAGTATAGGTACGAATTACTTAACATTCCCCTTCTGGAGGAAAAAAATACTCTAAGAAAAATAGGCTCGTCCCATGCTGTGCCGTGGCAAACCCTGCGTTCTTTTGCACGCAACAGCCCCATTTCGCGTATAATTAGGCCATTGTATTGCTCATAACGTTTAAATATCCGAGGTGAATTATTGAAGCGCTCCGTCGAATGCTAATCAGATTATTAAAAAATACACTTTAGCCCTCTACTTATTCTCGACTTTCAATTTCTTTAACTGTCTAAAAACACATTATAACTGAGTCTAAAATGAAATTCAGTTCTTAACGTACTGTAAATAAAAATTTTATCTAAATTCCACTATCCCATTTATTACTTTTGTAGTATAGATCCCTTTTCTGACTCTAGCACCAAATAACTCTTAACAAAATTTGGCACTAAGTATTCAACCACTACGATAGAGTGGTTTTATTTAATTTTCTTGTAGTAAAACGAAGATAATAACACAAGAAACGCATAGATATGATCAAAATTAGTAAAATTTAAAAAAAAAATTGGGGTCTCTAATTTTAAAAAGTAGTTTTTTCAAGACTGAACATTTGTTTTAATATTTTCGTACATATCGAAGAATGCTATATCATAGCTTATAATATTATTTTTGTAGAACTGTAAAGAACTTATAAAAATAGTTTTGAAAAATCCTTAGGCAAATTTATTTCAAGCAATTTATAATTTAGTTATTTCTGCGAAATTTATTGATTACGTATTCATATTTTTATACATGTATTTTATTTTTATTTTATATTCTATTACAGGCTAAGTTTATATAGTTTTTATATATTCTGATTGCATATTTTTGTAGTAAAACGAAGATAATAAGACAAGAAACGTATAGATATAATCAAAATTGGTAAAACTTTTCGTCTCTTATTTAAAAAAGTAGCTTTTTCAAGAGTGAACATTTGTTTTAATATTTGTGTACATATCGAAGAATGCTATATCATTGCTTATGATATTGTTTTTGTAGAACTGTAAAGAATTTATAAAAATAGTTTTGGAAAAATTCGTAGGCAAAATTGTTACAAAACTTTAAAAATTTTTCTATAAATTTATTTCAATTTTCATAAAAAAAATTTTTATTTATCACAAGTAAAAATAGGTAATATTATTGCATTTTTATTCATGGTTGTATATTAAAGAATGTTGTATTTCAAATACGAGCGTAATTACATTGAGTATCTATTGTAATGATAAAAGTTTTATATACAAAAAATAGTATTAGCCCATTTCTTATTCTCCTTTTTATTTTTTACATATCTCAGTAGTGAACAAGTTGAAGTTCGAAAATTAAAACTGAATTAATATGTAATTTTAAATATTAGATAAATTTTTTTACTCTTTCTGTTAAATAAAAATTCAACTCAGAATTTAATTTTGTATAATATTGTTTCTAGACACAATAATAATCTTCAACAAAATTTAAAAAGTAAATGCATGTTTATTATATAATCATTTTTTTTATAATTTTTTAAGTAAACGAATGATATATAAACAAAAACGTATAGTGATAAAAAAATAAATAAAAAAAAAATACTATTTTAAAAGTATAGTGACTTTTAATAAAAACGATTCAAGTAAAAAATTTTTAAACATGATACTATTTATTTGTATAAATATTTTTATGCTATAATGTTAAAAATATTTTTTTAAATATTGTATATATTTTTTTGTATAGCAATTTAAATTTATTATATTATTTTATATATTTTATACAGTATTTATATATTTTTTTATTTATTTTTATATTAGCAAAAATTTTATTAACAAAGTAGTTTATATTTTAAAATTTTATATCTTTTTATAGTGTATTTTTAAACTCATTTAAATTTTGTAGTATAAAATAAAACGAGAAAATAATTTGTGTGAAAAGAATAAAAAAGTATTTATTTAGTTTTTTATTTATTTTTTTGTTTCATGAATTATATATGATTAATATTTTTTATAAATAAGAATTTGATACACTTTTTAGATATGTATTATTTATATCCATAAATTTAATAAGTGATATTGAAATGCATATTTCAATTGTTTTCAAGAAATATATTACAAATATAAGTATGATAACATATTTAAAATTTTTTCATTTTTTGAACAAAACAGTATGTTTTATTTCTTTATTATTTTTTATTTATGTTTATGTTTTTGATCATAAAATTTTTATGTTTAACGGTGGTGTATATTCATTTTTTTATTTATATTTTATAATTCATCATGAGTTCATTAATTTATATAAAAAAAAGTTTTTTATAGAAAAAAATGTTAAAAATATAGCAGTATGTGTTTTATAATGTTTTTTTCTATATTTTTATGTTTTATTTTTTAAATAAAGAATACATTATTATTAGCAAGATTTTTTTCAGAAAAAAATGCTATATACATCAAAATACAGTACTTGTACTCAATTTTTTTTTTATTTTTTTAGGGAATTTAAATTATTTGACTGAAATGTAAAATAATTTTCATTGATTTTCTAATTTGTTTTACATGTTATGATTTTTTAATATTTTTAAAAAATGTTATTTTAAATAATTATAATTTTAAGAGTAATTACAGATCTAATTTTATACTTATTTTAATATTTTTTTATTTTTTTTAATCATAAAATCTTCAAGTGTTATAAAAAAAATACTTTTAAATATTCTTCTCTTTAACAAAAATTTTTGAAATACATAAAATGTTTATGTTTATTGTTTATTAATATGTAATCTTTTGTTAATTTAATTCTTTGAAAAAAAAAATAAAAAGAAATTTTTTGAGAAAATTGTAAAAATTTTAAGAAGAGAAATAGATTCCTTAAAAAATTTAAATAAGTACTTGGAAAAATTAATGAAAAATATAATTATATGTTTTGGTAAAAAATTTGTACATATAATACTTATTGTATCGAATTGCATGATTTTTCAACCAGTAAATAAAAAAAATGAAAAATTACTATCTGAAACATCTTTTTAATATATGATGAGATAAATTTTTATACTACATTCTTTTCACTAATTTAATTATTCATTGTATTTGTAAAAGTATTTTGTAATTATTTTAAATTCTATAATTGCAGAAAAAGAAATTATATTCAACATATGTTTTTTTTTCCGAGTTAAAATTTTTATACTTATTTAATATCCTTTCTTCATTATAGCTTATAAGCTACTTTTAATCATAAAAACTCTTCAACGTTAGCTTCAAAAAATAACTTTTGAAATGTTCTTAACGCTTTAACAACATTGTACAGAAAAATGAAGTCAAAAAATGGAGCTATGACACGATGTTTACCTCTGTTTATTCAAGGTATGTAATCTTCTTGTTAATTCTCTGAATTCTTTCAGGGAAAGAAAGACATGGAGTAAACAGAAGTTTTTCTGAAGATTTTTTTATAAAAGTTGTAAAAAAATGTTTGCAGAAGCTGACAACCAGATTTTCTCATTAAAAAAAATTTATTCGAAAAGTGTTTGGTAAAAATTAATAACAGAGAAATTATAACCGTGTTTTACTCCAGTGTTTTGGAGATAAAAACTTTGTTTATCATGTAACTCATCTTAATTAGGTATAACAATGAATTGCATGATTTTCAACCAAACAGTATATTTTATGAAAAAAAAGTATGAATTATCTCAGCTGAAACATCTTTTTAAGCATATGAGCTGAGCCTGTAAAGTATTAGTAACTATTAGGTTCTTTAAAAATGGAATTTCATTTTTTCTTCTATAAATGATTCATTGAATGAATGCGAACGAATAATGTTAGGTTTTTCGATAGTATTAGCGTTATATCCTGCATGTGTTTTTGTTCCAGGTTTTAGCCCTCGTCTTGCAAAAGAAAAAAAAGCCAAACCAAAAGGTATCAACACTACTTGTAATCATTAAAACTCTTCAACGTCAGCTTCAAAAAATACTTTTTGAAATATTCTTAACACTTTAACAACGTTGTACATAAAAATGAAGTAAAAAAATGGAGCTATGACAAGATGTTTATCTTTTTTTATTCAAAGTAAGTAATCTTCGTGTTAATTCTCTGAATTCTTTTTCAGGGAAATAAAGACAAGATGTAAACAGAAGTTTTTCTGGAGATTTTTTTATAAAAGTTGTAAAAAAATGTTTCCAGAAGCTGACAACCGGATTTTCTCTTTAAAAAAATATTTATTTGAAAAGTGTTTGGTGAAAATTAATAACAGAGAAACTATAACCGTGTTCTACTCTAGTATTTTGGAGATAAAAAATTTGTTTATCATGTAACTCAGTTTAACAAAGAGTTGCATGAATTTCAACCAAATAGTTTATTTAAAAAAAAAATAAAAGACTAAATTCGCTCAGCTGAAACATCTTTTTAAATATATGAGCTGAGCCTCCAAAGTATTAATAACTGTTAGGTTGCTTCTATCTAAAATATTAATTATTTGTTGTGTTTCGTCCAGGACATGAATTGATCTATTAAATGAATGCATCATATATATAATCAATAGACGTACTTGCAGATAGACACAGAAAATTATATTACCTGACATGAGAAGTGTTTTTGTTCCATGCGTTTGAGAATGGAATTTCATCTTTAAAGAACATAATACTCTGAAATCAAAACGGTATGATTTTGATTATTACACTGTTTCAAATATAGAAATTGCTTTTTAGGGTATATTCAATTTGTAGCAGCCAGGAGCAGAGTTTCAAATCAATAGCACGTCAACCTTAAATAGTTTGAGAAAAAATTCTGGATTCTAGCGAAACTAGGGAAAGAAACTAGAGAAAAACTAGAGACTTGTTTCAACAGATAGATTCGGGATGCACTTTGATAACAGAATATAGTTTCAATTTGATGCGATTCGAGAAAAATCTCTAGGTGCGTAGAGTTTCCCTGGTTTCTTCGTACAAAGTCAGACCATTTCCCAGCCAAGCATAATAGTACTATAACTATACACATATTACCGGTTATTTCCCAATCCAGCCTTTTCAAGTGATAGTGGGGCACTTTTATCAAAATTTTAGATCTACTTATGGAATCAGATACAAATAGCGTTATAAAGAGAAAAATATATGATATGTAAAAGACAAGAAATTGAGTTTCAGTAAGAAAACATAATATCTTAACACTCATGTGAATGTAAAAGCAATGAACAGATAATAAAAGAACAAAAATCTTATTACAGAATAAGAAATTATAATAAACCACATTGGCCTTGCACAAGAATTAAGATACGCATGTATAATATAAAGCCATAACTCAAATTCTTAAATTATGAAAACAGCTGGAATAAATACTATACTAACAAAATAAAAGAAATAAAACAAATGAAACGTTTTAATTTTAAACTCAGTAGTTGCTGTATTTCATAAATAATTATTATAAAAAAATCCCCATAAAGATATATTCCTTAAGATAACACCAGAAAAACAAGTATACAAATATTTCTTTCTGTTTTCACGCAATTATTATATAAATTTCATTCTTTCTCTATTAAATGTGCCCAAAGCTGTCGTAATCCATCTTAGACCACAACCGTGACTGGCATAGTTATACGCTACGGATGAAGCACGTTTCTCTCATCTTCCCTTCCACAAAAAAAAATAATAAGGCAAACATTAATACTTCAAACGGTATTCTCTCCCTCCTCCTTTCTTCTTAGTATGTACTGCCGTTTCGACACTCAGGTTAATTCTCACGTTTTATCGAACACCTGAAAGAATTTCTTAAAACAACTGTCAGGAGTGTGGCTGAAATTTAACAGAGCAGACGTGGCTCGTTTCCTAGCTTTGTACGCCATTTACAAAGGGCCTGGATGAAATAATAAAGCGCTTTTAGCTTTGCTTGGAACGATTCCCGGAAATTGTAATTTATAGTTATGATCACGTACGTTCTCCTTGGGACTTGACGATATCTTGGAACCACGGCATAAAAGATTCTTTTGATTAAAATCGATATCCTACAACCAGCTGGAGAGATATTGGATTTGACATCCATTTCACGTGTCAGCTTCATTATCAAGTTATTTTATCAACAACGTTTAAATATTAATAACCAAGTAGTTGAAGAATGGACGTTAAACTCTGCTAGTGGTTTTTATACCAGATCTAAATGCAACCTAATATATTAAAATATTGTTTTATTTCTTTTAAGGAAAGATGGTACTCCGAATGTTGTCGAAATATTGAAAACACTAATGCTGTAAAATATCGTTACATCAATATTTGATATAACAATAATTCCATTTACAACAATAATATTTTTTAGGATGACAATTTTAAATAGAAATAATCCCAATATTCCCTTGATTTAAGAATATTCAATACAGCAGAAAAACCTCTGTAAAACGATGTAGTACTCCAAATATGGTCGAAATATCGGAAACATTAATACTGTAAAATTTTGCTACAGCAATATCTGATATAACAATAATATTTTTTCTAAAGAATTAACATAATTTTCACAGTTAAGTTACTAGAAAGAGAAGGTCTGGAGCAAATTTTACCACTAAGGATGTTTTATGGTTTATTGTTTTAATGCTTCAATTCCTGAGTAATACTGGTTTTTGTGCATTTGGCTTTACTTACAGATTGGTGTAACTGTGAAAAAATACGCAAACAAAAATAACACATTTTTAAAATAAGTAATTTTCTCGGGTAGATGAATTTAACTTCATATTTGTAACAGCATGTTACTTTTTACAACAATGGATGTTGGTATTCTTCACTCCCTCTTACACCAAAAGGCAAAGAATTTTAAAGGTTTATTTAGTGCAATAAGTAACTTCCTAATAAAACCTTCCAGAGTTGGTATGATACTTCTGGGAACCTGGATTAAAGATCGAATCCCACGTAATGAAGGAGGATAATAATATCGTTAAAGAAGTACTCATGGGGGTTAAAAAAACAGTATTTGAAAATAGTTAAAATAAATGCAAATTTAAAGATGAAGCCGGCAAAAGGCTAAGATAGATTTAAGATAGATGACTCAAGAGCAATAAAGAAATGAAATTGTTTATTCATAGGATAGTAAAAGAATATTAGAAGGTAACTTAAAACATAAAAGTAATAGATGCGACTATTATAAGTGAAAACTACAAAGTAATTAAGGTGGTAGCTTCTTAATCAGTGTTCGCTGAAATTCCAGCACTTCGTCCAACTGTAAAAGAATCCTTCCTTCTGAAATATAACAAGTAAGAAATTTAAATGGACAGAGTGTTCAATGCGATTAATTGCAAAGAACCCGTAACTATAAAATAAGAGTAGGGTTAAATTAAGACTCCGAAGTAAAATTTAAAATAAGTAGCATTGCTGAGGCAAAAATATATTCAATCGATGAATTGTTTAAAATTTTGTACTATTACTCAAGATAGTTAACCAAAGACCTTAAATCTATTGTTGCAACAGAATATTTTCCCAATAAAAGGTGATTCTAGATGCCATCTTTATGCTTAGCAAAATTTATGTAGTGATTTAAACTCTCTGGTCTCCGCAATTTTGCTGTATAATAAGCATCGTAGTTGAACAGCCAAGTAATTTTAATGGGTAAGTTTTTATTTCATCTCATTAAAAAAACTTAGCTATAGCTAAATTCTAAAAGCATTTTGAACACATTACTATAATATCCATGCTTCTGGTTACTGAAAACACACTTCAACAAACATGGAAATATTTTTTTCAGATAAGACCAAATTATCATACACGCTTTCCGCAAAATAATCCACGAAGTTACTTTATCTAACTGATAAATATCCATTCCAGTAAGTATACCGAAAAATGATCCTGGTCTCAAATTCTTTCCATCTATGAAAAACAGGCTTTTTAAAAATTTAAATGCATTCTTTCAGCAAAACAATACACAAATTTATGCTGAAAACTTTCCACTCCCGTTAGTTTTATTCTCAGCATATAGAAAAGAATAATATAATTGCTTTAAAAGGCTATACAGTGCTATACATTATCTAATGCTGTATACTGAATGGAATTCATAATATATAAAATTACGTAACAAACAAAATAAAAATGTTGTTATATTTTAAAGACACCTGCTATTATAAGGTAATTTGCAATAATTAGAATGTTATTCCTTTTTTTTTAAATAAACGTAAGCAGAAATAGGTAAATTCTTAAAGTATTTAGAACACTGTCCTTCACATGCTTTTTGTTGATTAAAATAACCTTCAGAGAATACGAAAGTAATTCATCCATATAAGAAAAAACACTAAAAACCGTATTGTCATACACACTTTCCTCAAAATTGTACACAAAGTTACTTCAACTGTGCTAATAAATTTCCACTCCAGTAAATAGATAAATGATCACGGTGTCAAATTCATTTCCATCTATGACAAACAGGCTTTTTAAAAATTAGATAAAAAAAATTATGATAGGTAATCACAATCCCATTTGTCACTTTTCCTTAATGTCTTAATTCTGCTTTCTTGAGTCGACCCTTTCAAGTTCTTAGATTTCAATTTCACTCTTGACTCTGTAATCTTTTTCAATATTTAGTTCCAAAAACTCCATTATTATATTCATAATAAATTCCTATTAAGTGTGCCTGGCAACACTCCGAGCTTAACGAAGGATTCCCTCAGTTTCGTAGTTTAACTGAAATGATAGCATTAAATGTGCAAAACAGGTGTAATATTTCATGTTTACCATGTAACTTTAGATAGTAAATAGTTTATCTTAACATAATGTAATTATAAAATCTGAAACTATTAACTCCTAATTTCATTTCGGATAATGTAAAATTTCAACTAATTTATCGCAATGAAAAAATTTAGTATATTGCAGTAAATACCTAATTTAAAAGTAGGATTGAACGCAGAAAAGAGTTTTTGAGAACTAAAATCATTTAGCTATGAAACTGAATACACATAGTAATTAAATTAAATTCATCCTTTCATGAAATTTTATAAAATTCAATATTTTTATTTGTTAATTTTTAAATACACTCATGTCCATAAATTACGGATAATTCAGAATCACATAGAAATTGAGCTCTAAAATAAAAATTTCGACTGTAAAATTATCACACACATCTTGAAGAAGAATATGCAAATTGCAGGAAACCACCAGATGGTGCGGATAGTACGTCACAATATTGAGAGTGTATGAAAGGGGTATATAAGGAATGGTAGCAAAGAAGTAAAATTGTTCACAAGCGCTTTAAAAGCCTTTCAGTGCAATAACCGCATAGTTATGGCACAAAGGAAAAATCGCAATTTTTATTAATTATGTCAAACATATAGCATCTTTCTTTTGCTCTTTACCTTTTGTTTTATAAATAGACTTTACAAATAAGTCAAATTTGTTTTGCTTTTGTCTCTTTCATTGCCTGAACTTCATTATCCTTAATTTATGGACATGAGTGTAGTTCTCGTGACTTTTTTCCATTGATATATGGAAAAGTTTTATCAAAAACTCGCAATAATTGAAAAAACGGTCTTCTCAGACTATTAGTAATAAATTCAGTTTTAGATATGTCAAAATTTTTACAGAAAACTTTTCATCTGAAAATATAATTTAGTAAATAACATTAAAATAGTTTACAAATTATACTGCGTTTAGAACAACATACTAATATTTGAAGTAATATGTTACAGGTCCAGCCCAAAATGGAACACGGTATGCGCTGGAAATGAATTTTACGTATCTATGTAAGTGTGTTTACATATATACCTACAGGGTATTTCAAAAATTACAGGTATTGTACCGAGGTACTTTCTCACGGTGAGTTGCACGTGCATGCATAGCCGTGGGAGGTTTTCCCTGACGAATTTAAGACCCCAATTATTTACGTCAAGTTTAGGGACCCCTGCAGAGAGGATACTTCACGGAATGGCAGCATAACGGTCAAGCTCGCACAGAACTGTAAGCGTGAATGATGGGAGCAGGGGCTAAAATGTAATGTCAGCTTGAACAAAAAGGGGGCTACTTTAATGAGCCCACCTGCACTCCCGAAGGGCATTTGATGTGGGAAAATTTTCCCGAAGGAAGGGATTGGACAAGAAAAGGAGGGGAGTTGGGACCTAGGTGAAGTTTTTTTTGGAAATGGGGTGAAAGCTGAGAGTTAGAATTGGGCAGTCGAGAGAAGTGGAACAAGGATCCACTAGCACCAGCTCGTCCTGTACCGAGACCACCCCGCTCACCGTCACCATCTCGTCCCGTATGCCCGTGATGAAAGCCCCTGCCTGCTCCCCTGTGACTTTAATGGAGGTAATTTATAAATAATATTTACAGTCATTTGACTTAGGCCTCTGTTAATAATAATAATTCCTTAAAAAGTGATGTGGGATAATTCGTCTGTAAATAGAAAATATAAATGATTGATTATGTTAACCAAGTATTTTTGTAAATAAATGTATAGAATAAATGTCTGAATCTATATAAGGTATTATATTCATTCTGTGTTTCCCCCTTGTAACGAACACTGGTGTGTAGGTTGTATGTACATTACAACAGGTATATTTGAAAAATCAATAAAACCTAGATGGACAGGGATAGAAATACACAGTTTATTGCAATATGCTGATAATAGTAAATATTAAGATAGACAAACTTTAAAATTAGTTACAATATTCCATAACAGATGGTGCTGCAGTCTGGAAAAATCTAAACTATGATATTATTCTGTGGGGACTCTTAAAAGACCAGGTGTACCTCCACTATCCAGAAACAATTGAATAACTGGAACAATACATCTGTTCTGCATGTGAAGTCATCCCGCCTGTGAAGTTTACACTGGTTTCTGATACTTTCGTTCTGAGAATAAGCCATATTATTGCTGCGCATGGTGGATATCTGGAAAATATTGTAGTTTAGATTTTTCCAGACTGCAGCGCCATCTGTTGTGGTACAATGTAACTAATTTTGAAAGTTTGTCTGCCTAAAAATTTACTATTGTCCAAGAATATTGCAATAACCTGTGTATTTCTATCACTGTCCGTTAAATTTTTATTGATTTTTCAAATATACCAGTCATTTTTGAAACACCCTGTAGTTTGAAAGGAGTGTTAAACGAGAGATTATTTCCCATAAAATATGTACAAGTAAGGCAAATATACACCATTCCAATTTTCCGAACTTCAGCCATTCAAGTGAAAGTGGTGCTCTAAACTATATAACATTTTAGATCCACTTCCGATATCAGATACAAAATAATTCGGGTATATTATAATGGAATCTTATAAAATTCGAAATACTATAATAGACTATTCATATTTGAATACTAATTACTTTAAATGGAAAACAAAATAAGGTATGTATATTACAAGGAATAGAGTTTCGGTAAGGAAAAATGCCTTAACAGTCATACAATCGTAAATTCAGTAAAGAGATAAGAACAGGAGTCATCAGAAACTCTATAATAGACTTAGAAGTTAGAGAAACCTCATAAGGCTATGTAGAATTGAAATACATGATTTCATTTAAAAGACATATTTCTAAGTTTTAATGTAAAAAAACAACTGAAATACCATATTAACGAAATAAAAAATAAACATTCCATTTTTTCAAACTCAGCAGCTGCTACATTTCATCAAAGAGTATTATAAAAAAAATCACTATGAAGACATAATCCTTAAGGTAACACCAGAATAATAAATATATAAATATTTCTATCTTTTTCACGCTGTTATTATATGAATTTATTTTTTTTCTCTATTAAATGATCCCAAAACTACAATAATCCATCTTAGACCGCAACCGTGACTGACATTGTTATACGCTACGGAAGAAGCACGTTTCCCCCATCTTCTCTTCCACAAAAAAAACAATAAGGCAAACGTTAATACTTCAAACAGCATTCTCTCCCTTCTCATTTCTTCTTAGTATGTACTGCTATATCGACACTCCCGTTAATTCTCACGTTTTATGGAACACCTGACAGAATTCTTTAAAACAACTGTCAGGAGTGTAGCTGAAATTTAACTGAGCAGACGTGGCTCATTTCTTTGCGTTGTACGTCATTTACGAAGGGCCCAAACGAAATAATAAAATGCTTCCAGCCCTATTTGGAACGATTCCCGGAAATTGTAGTTTATAGTTATGATCACGTACGTTCTCCTCGGGACTTGACGATATCTTGGAACCACAGTAAAGGATTCTTTTGATTAAAATCGATATCTTAAGACGAGGTGGAGAGATATTTAATTTACCTTCGATTTCACGTGTTAGTTTCATTTTAAATACCTTTCAGGAATAGCGTTTAAATATTAATGACAAAGTAATTTACAAAATGTTATACACTCTCCTAGCAGATTTAATACAAGTTATAACCCCAGACTAATATATTTATTAATTGTTTCATTTATTTTAAAGACACAGTACAAAAAATATAGTGGAAATATCGAAAAAACTGATAGAATTATGATACAATAATATCCGATACAATGATAATTCTCTCTATTACGTTGATATTTTGCAGATCTGAGGAATTAACATACAAATAATCTTAATATTTCCTCAATTTAATTATATTCCCTGCATTAATAAACCCAACTTAAACGATATTTTTCTCCCAAATTATGCCTCTATACCTCTTTTCTACATCTTTCCAACAATATTTCAGACTAAAGGTAGTGGGAAAAATAGACATTGATAAACTTTTACAGAGAATAATGTTTTTCGTGGAGGTATTGACAGTGATATTTTGTCTAAAATCTTGGATAAAAAAGAAAATGATGATAAGGAAGCAATATTTTGCTGTTCTGAGGAATTAACATACAAATAATAATATTTCCTCGATTTAATTATATTCCTTGATTAATAAACCCAACTTAAATGATATTTTTCCCCAGAATGATGCATCTATACCTCTTCCCTATACCTCTCCAACAATGTTTCAGATTAAAAATACCGGGAAAAAAAGCATAAATGAAATTTTACAGAGAATGATGAATTTATGGTTTTTGTAGAAGGTAC
>CM063510.1:105383999-105386499 GCA_032207245.1 Pardosa pseudoannulata | reverse complement strand
GGAGGTTTCAGTTAATATAACCATAAAAAATTTATGAGTTTCTACAGAATATAGTTCCTTTGGAGATTTTGTCAAATTATCAGTGCAGTTTAGGTTATAAATTCGTCAAATAAAAGAATTTTTCTCGGGTGCCCCGTTATAAAATAAAAACGAAGAATAAAACATTAAATTCAAAGATTAAATAAATAATATCACATTTCATTATTATAGGATAATAAATACAATATTAATAAGAAGAATAGTAACATAACAGTAAAAGTGCTGTAAGTTAGCTGAAAATGTATACACTATTGTGGTACGATAAATAATTTATTTAAATAAAAATTTTAGGTTTTTATGGAGTTAAATCAGGAGGTTTCAGTTAATATAACCATAAAAAAATTATGAGTTCCGAGTTCCTAAAGGCTTTAGGAGTTTTTTGTAGTTTGTAATTTGGATATTCCAATATATTTCAACAACTATTTGCAAAAAACTGACAGAAAGTTAAAGAAAACTAACAATATATTTGCCGGAATATTCAATGTGGATACTCTAGCAATTCCAATTCAATGTTTATTTAAATTCCCGATAAATCTAGTGTTAGGGGTTTCACTGCTCTTAGAGATAAAATCGAAAACAATTATTACATAATCAAAAATATGGATTGGATGCATAAAAAATTTATTGGATGTGAGAGAAAATCTCAACTTCTTAATGTTATTCAAAACGAAGCTAAAATTGATAAAAAACAAGATACCACCATTTAAAATTTTATATTATTTAAAATTCAAATTCAAATATAAATTATATGCACGATTCAAAATTTACGTTGAATTATAATTGCTAAATATGATATGTAACTTTATTTACTAAAGTACCAGTGTCAACTTGTACCAAAAATAATATAAAAATATTCCTGAACCATATTTCAACAGGAATTAACTTGTTTTAAAATACTATGTAGTGAATATATGATGCTTTGTAGGAAACTGAATTTATAATGTACTTATCTAACAATACAAAAATGTAATCTCTTTTTTGAAATAGCGCCTGTTATTATATGGTAATTTTCAATAGATAAACTTTATTTTATCACAATTTTAAAAAAAATGGTAGAAATACATTATTATCGTATGCATGATTCTGGTTATGTCAAATGCAATTCAGAACACACGGAAATAATTCATCCAAATAAGAATAACACTAAAGGCCATATTTTCATACACTCTTTCCGCAAAATTGTACACGTATTTACATTATCTATGCTGCTAAATTTCCACTCCAGTAAGGAGGACAAAAAATGGCCTTGGTATCAAATTCTTTTCTATTTATAAAAGAAAATCTTTTGAAAAATTAGGTAAAAAAATTACGATAGGTAATCAGAATCCCATTTGTCACTTTTCCAAGTCAACGTCTTGATTCTGACCGCTTGACTAGAGTAGTTCTTGAATTTCAATTTACCTAGTTTTTTCCCTTTTTTTAATATTTTCCTATAAAAATTCCGTCTTAGTATCCATAATAAATCCCTTTCAACTGTGCCTGGCAACACTCCCAACTTGATGAAGGATTCACTACGTCTCATTTGTTAGCTCAGAAGATAACATTAAATGAATATAAAGCAGACCTAAATGTTTTATACTTACCATACCATAATGACACAGCAATAATATATTTATATATACATTTTTTTGTAACTTTAAATTATTATATTTGCTGGGTTTTTTTACACTCAGATCATAAAATTTCAAAAATCATTCATCGCAATGATAGTAATATAGAATATTTCAAGGAAGGCTAACAAAGTAAAGCGTGTTTGCAAACTATAATCTTACACTTATGAAACTTGGATACACATAAGTTAAACTAAATGTATTATATTTAATCATGAAATTTTGTAAAATTCGATAACTGTTTATCTGTAAATTTTTCATTGTTTCTTCTGATTTTTTTTTACATTAATTGCTACAAATCTTTATCAAACTCTCTCAATCACTGAACCAACTGTATAACACCATTTTATGTTTCAAAAGTTTAAACTATTAATGATAAATTTAGTTTTAGGTATGACTAAATTATTCATGAAAACTTATTCATTGTTTAGAAAATTATAAGCAGTTTAATAGATACCCTTAAAGTAGTATGTGTCTAACAGATATAAACAATAGATAAATTTTGAGCGTTATCTATTATTACAAGAGGATTTCTCCCTGGTAAAATATTTCTTGATCTCATTTTTAGGGAGCGACATAGACAAAGATTGTTTAATCCTCAAAGTGTTTGATACGACATACTGATATTTATATATGCCCGGTTATATAACACATGCTTGATCAGTCAAAAAAAGACGCAGTCCACATTGGAAGCAAATTTTAATGACACCTTATGTATCTATGTGTATGTGTACATATTAGG
This sequence comes from Pardosa pseudoannulata, assembly GCA_032207245.1. Taxonomy (NCBI): domain Eukaryota; kingdom Metazoa; phylum Arthropoda; class Arachnida; order Araneae; family Lycosidae; genus Pardosa; species Pardosa pseudoannulata. The sequence goes on along the minus strand of CM063510.1, from coordinate 105,384,108 downwards.
GAAAATTTTGTAAATGCCAAAAATAATAATAAACTAGTTGCTTCGCACCCGATCTTCGGTCTGGGTTTTGAAATATTTCAATGAAAGGTTTAGAACCACTATTAAAGAT
>CM063510.1:105371499-105376499 GCA_032207245.1 Pardosa pseudoannulata | reverse complement strand
TAATAAAGCATTGGTTTTTAGCGAAACAAACATTGTTGAAGCCAAGACTTGGCTTGATAAACGTTATTCAGACTCTGCATCGGGAAAACCAACCGTTGAGAAGTGGTTTGGTAAGGTTAAACTAGGCGAAATTAGCACAGGGGATGATGGGCGCAGTGGACGCCTCAAAGGGGCTGTTACCGAAGAAAACATCAAAAAAGTCCACAATATAATTTTGTATTACCGTAAAGTGAGGTGGATTGAGGTATATGAGACTCTAAAGGTATAAAAGAAACGTTTTGGACTTATCGTGAATAAATATTTGTGTATGCGAAAGCTCTGTGCAAAGTGGATGCCACGCGAGCTTACAATCAACCAAAAACAACAACGAATTAATGATTGTGAGCTGTGTTTGAAGCTGTTTAATAGTAATAAACCCGAATTTATGCCTCGATATGTGACAATGGATGAAACATGGCTCTATTATTTCACACTGGAGTCCAATCGACAGTCAGTCGAGTGGACTGCACGTGATGAACCAACTCCAAAACATGGAAAGAAGCCAGAGTCGGCTGTCAAGGTTATGGTATCAATATTTTGGGATGCGCATGGTATATTATTCATAGACTATCTTGAAAAGGGAAAAACCATCAACAGTGACTATTACGTAGCGTTATTGGAGCCTTTCAATGATGAAATCGTGGAAAAACAGTCCCATTTGAAGAAGAAGAAAGGGTTGTTTCATCACGACAATGCACCATGTCACAAGTCAATAAAAACGAGGGCAAAATTATATGAATTGGGCTTTGAATTGCTTCCGCATGCACCATATTTTCTAGATTCGGCCTTCAGCAACTTTTTCCTATTCTCAGACATCAAGAGATAGCTCTCTGGAAAAAAAAATAGCGCCGATGAAGAAGTAATCGTCGAAACTGAGGCCTATTTTGAGGCTAAAGACAATTCGTACTATAAAAATGGTATCGAAAATATGTATGACCGCTATAATCATTGTATCGCCCTTGAAGGCAACTACACTGAATAATAAAATCAAATTTTATCAAAAAAACTTTCTGCGTTAGCCTATAAAATTTTCAGCCCAGCTGTTATTTTAAAACGGTAACTAAATCTTTATTCAATGTGCTTAAGATCGTACAAAACATGAATATTCTCTTCTAACTTAAAAGTTGAATTTGTAAAAAAAAATTATTTAAGCCGAATTAAATTACGCATGTATTTTTTCTTATTTCTTGTAAAAAACTAAGGTATTCGACCCTTGAATGATTGCTTGATCTCAACGAAAGCAATTTCGCATATTCTCTCAAACAAATGAAGGATTATTAAACGTTCGAAATCGACATCCTTCACACGCATTATTCGAGACATTTATTTTCCGACGCAGTCAAACGTAATCATTCTTTTCAGTTTGCTTCAATTCACATAATTTCGTCATTTAAGCACAGAGAAAGGGAGGAGGGAAGAAGTTATATAATTAAACCATTCATCATTCTAGTGAATATTTTTTAAAAAATCGTCGCCATTAACGATTCGTGTTCAGAATTTTAGTGAGTACGTTTAACTGGCAATTTCACGTCCCGTAATGGATGATAAAAGCCGTAATATCTCCGTTCAAATTTAAATGTCCGATTCCATCATTAATTTAATTAAAAAGGGAAATATTGTATGGAACATGTCACAATTGCGTGCTTAATAGTCGTAAGCGTTATTATTACAGTATTAAAAGTAACACTTCAATGATTCGTAAAAGTTTCACAAGTAACATGACGCAATATTTCTTTAAAGTAAGTGTTTATACCAAAACCGCTATTTCAGAAAATAATTCTAAATTTTCTTTTTTAATTTTTTATTTTACCTATTTAAAGAGATTATATACCCAAAATATGGTTAATATTTACAAGTTTTTATCAATATGTAACACATATAATTTTCAACACAATAATAAAAAATCTAATACAAACATCACATGAGTTCATTGTAGGCCTATTAAATAAGACACATATATATAGACACACCCCACTGTATTTAAATTTATTTTAATTAAATGGGAGATGCAATCTTTTAATTCTTTTAGAAAGTGGAAAATTGAAAAGTTGCTAAAATATTGCATTTTAGAAGCAACATTTTAGTAGCGTTATAGACATCAACAAGATTATGCCATATTTAGGCAACAAGTAATATATGATTTCGTCAGTATGTTGGGATCATTTATCCTCTAAAGTGAATTGTAATTTAATATATTTTTTGATTTTTGTTACATTGAGTGCATATTGTTATAAAAAGGGAAGATGCACAACTATATGTTATGGAAGTCCAATCCTCAATGGACAGAAATGTTAGATAGCAGCAAGTACTTCAAGGAGAAGGTCGTGACGCTTTCCATCTGTCTAGTGGATAATAAAAAGCATTTAATAGTTCTGTAACTAAGGTAAGTCCAATCCTCAATAGGTAGAAATGTTAGATATCAGCAAGTACTTCAAGAAGAAGGTCGTGATGCTTTCCATCTGTCTAGTGGATAATAAAAAGCATTTAATAGTTCTGTAACTAAGGGCAGTCCAATCCTCAATGGGTAGAAAAGTTAGATACCAGCAAGTACTTAAAGAAGAAGGTCGTGATGCTTTCCATCTGTCTAGTGGATAATAAAAAGCATTTAATAGTTCTATAACTAAGGGAAGTCCAGTCATCAATGGGTAGAAGAGATAGTGGCAAGTACTTCAAGAAGAAGGTCGTGATGCTTTCCATCTGTCTAGTGGATAATAAAAATCATTTAATAGTTCTATAACTAAGAGAAGTTCAATCATCAATGGATAGAAGAGATTGATAGCGGCAAGTACTTCAAAAAGAAGGTCGTGACACTTTCCATCTATCTAGTGGATAATAAAAAGCATTTAATAGTTCTGTAACTAAGAGAAGTACAATCATCAATGGGTAGAATAGATAGCAGCAAGTACTTCAAAAAGAAGGTCGTGACACTTTCATTCTGTTTAGTGGATAATAAAAAGCATTTAATAGTTCTTTAACTAAGAGAAATCCAGTCATCAGTGGGTAGAAGACCTAGATAGCAGCAAGTACTTCAAGAAAAAGGTCGTGATGCTTTCCATCTGTCTAGTGGATAACAAAAATCATTTAATAGTTCTGTCACTAAGGCTAGTTTTGTTTATTTTCCTATTCTATTTAACTATGATATAGCAGTCAAGAATTCCCTTATGGCTAAGTTTTATCATGAGATAAAATAACAGTTCATGTTTTTGTATATTGTGAAGTTTTGTTGAGTATTTTCTTTTGTAAGAACAGCCAGACTCTGTAATCTTCCCATTGCATAACTATTCATAGCTATACATCATATTCTGACATTGTATCTATTTGCTGCATATTAATTTAAATATTACAATATAGATATTTTCTCTGCCAAATGTACAGTACGGTAAAAATAACTTTACAGGCAAAGTGAAGCAAAAGTATCTAATCTCAGCTCTTATAAAATAAACATCCGGTGTCAAAAATTACATACTTTTAGTGTACGTTGCAAAGTTATAAATAATTCACCTTAAAATTTTAAAATTTTATATTTAATAGTTTTAACAACTACTGGTACACCTCTTTTTTTATTTAAATCCGCACTCAATATAACAATATTTAATATAACGAATAATCAACTAGCCGGTAGCATCCAGAAAGCAGTACTGCAATTCTATTCATTTTTTAATTAATAGTTTTATACATATTTGGTATTAATAAAAACTAATTTTAAAATTGTGTAAGTGTTCATTTTATTAAAGAAGAGGAAGATCGTATCTCACCTTCAAATAAGTTTAAATGAAATGCAGCAATAAAATGTGAATGATTTAACAGATATACAAGTCATGTGCATTTCAACATCATATTTTTATTAATAATAATTTGTTATTAAAAAATAATAATAAAATACTTAGTGCCTACGAAAAAGAAATCAAATTTTACATTCAATATTTCGTTTCCATTTTGACACTTAAACTTTTTAATTTTAGATAACCGGTTATATCACACCTATAGGTTATCTAAAAAGAATCTACTTATAAGTATACAAATTTTGACAAACATGTTGCCCATTTCCTATAAAATATTAATATAAAGTAATTTAGATACTTTGCTGTTGTCAAGTTTTTAATACGATAAAAATAGTTGTACAGGCACAGCTAAGAAATTTGCATCTTTAAACAAGTAAACACACACGCGTCTTAAGTAATACAAAAGATAGTAGCGAGACGGGAAAAAAATTCCAATTTGATGTCTTTTAATCAGCTTTCCAACCAGACATTTTAGACATAGATAAACACGATACATCACATCGACTATCTATTTATAGGTATAAAACATATTTTAACATTGTATCCATTTACTACATAATGTTTATATATAAAGGTATTTAAACGCTTCTCTGCTTTAAAGTGCTTAGTAAGATAAAAATAGTTTTACAGGCAAAATGGAGCAAGTTTTTCACGTTATTGAATCTCGGATATCCTAAAACTGAAAATACGAAGTTAAAAACTACATATATCTAGTTACTCTAATTACTTGAAGTAAGCGTATTAAAATTATACTTTATATATATATGTGTGTATATATATATATACATATATATATATATATATATATGTGTGTGTGTGTGTGTGTGTGTAACTGACTTCTCGATGGGGGGTTGCAGTCATGGCCATAAAAATGATACTGTTTCAGCTAAAGACCTTTATTAAGATAACTTTGAAGGACGGGTTCCCACTTCATCATAGGGACAAACTGAAGGATCAGCTAGCATGAAGTTCTATGTACAAGACACTTAACACCTGGGTCAACATCTGTGGGAAAATATCTCTAGAAAAATCTGTCTGCGCTAGCGTGTATCTCCTTTTTATTTGGAAATTTCCTAAATTGTCCGCTAAGGCCATGTAGGTTTATAATTGGCCAGGCCCCTTCTCTGAGGGCGTAACCTGTAGCCCCAGTTGTCAATTTAGGTTAGGGGTTAAAAAAGG
>CM063510.1:105343999-105368999 GCA_032207245.1 Pardosa pseudoannulata | reverse complement strand
ACTTAAGTCATTCGTCATTATTTTTTTTTCCTATCTCAACATAAGCCTCGAACAACCATCGTGCTACAAAAAGAAAAAAAGGGGAGAGAAAGATAACACAATACTTCCTCCTCAACAGGAAAATCTTATTGCCGCTTCAGTCATATTTCTTCCAGGAGCTTTCATGCCAGAGCAATAAAGCCATTTAGAAAAATTTCACGATGGAATGGAGTTTTTATTCAGTTGCAATTAGGATCTCCCATAACTGGTTTGCCCGAGATAAGATCTTGTTGCAACCAGGACAGAAGCGACTCGGTTGCATTTACCCTGCCATTTGGGACTAGTCTGATGACAAAGTTAAACCGTGGAAATGTAAATGCCCTTTTTTTCGTTTGTTCTTTTTCTATGCATTTCTTTTTTCGCTGTGCTGGAAAATAAAACTGCCTAATGTGTTTTAAAATTTTACAAAGTACCACGGAGTTGCAATGTATTACGGAATAAGTAGACGTTTATCTGGTGAAATCTAGACGTTTAATTTTAAACCGCTGTGAACATTTCTTTAGAAAAAGTTAAGATTATCTTGTAGTGGAAAAGGGTTTTATTTTACAGAAGATAAATTAAACTTTATATAGTTAGATATGAAGGTGGAAAATATATTTTATAACATCATATAAACTTCCCTGTAATGAGTTTAAAGATATTTTTACATATTATTTGATTTGTGATTTACGACTATAAATTATGTTTAATAATGCATTTGATCTAGATAAAACATGACATAGAAGCGTAACTAATCAAAATTTAGTTTTGTAATTCTTAGAGTATAATTAAGCTTTGTTTATCTCTACACTCCAAAAGAAGCTAGAGTGAGGCTGACATACACATGATTACTACACTTTGATTAAATTCTATTTTTAAAAGACTCAAAACTATTAAATCTGTAAAAATCGGATTTTTAATATTTTTATAGATTAATTTTAAAAATATTTCGCACATCTGATAAAATTTATTTTCCCATATCTGTACAACAACAGTTATAGTGAATACAGCTATTTGCATCATGTATTCCGCACTACATAATTTAAACTTTAAAATACTTCTTCTTAGATTTCATGTATTATACAGTTTGTTTATATATTAGAGATTATTTTTGTGTCAGCTTCAGGAAAATTTATGTACTTTTGGAATACAAATATATTACATCATTTACATCAAACCATTTTATTTTTATTTTGTTTCATAATATTTGAATATATTACACAGTTTGTTTATATATTATCTTAGAGATTATTTCTGTCAACTTCATGAAAATTTATGTAATTTTGTAAGTACAAATATATCACGTCATTTACATCAAACAATTTTATTTTTATTTTGTTTTACAATATTTGAAATTTGGGCTTTAAAACTTAAAAATTTAAGCTTTTTTTAATTTTTAAGATTTTTAAATTTTATTTTTTTACTTTTTAATATTTTTTAGCTTTGATTTCTTATATTTAATATTTAAACTTCAATCTCTGATTTAAAAACATTAAATTATTTGAAATCCAACTTTAAAAGGCTTTTTCTCGGAGTTAGTATAGTTTACAGGCTTTTTTTTTAATTTTCAAGAATTTTTTAAATTTTATTTTTTTACTTTTTAAAATTTTTAAGCTCTAATTTCTGATATTTAATATTTAAACTTTAATCTTTGATTTAAAAAAAAATTAAATTGCTTAAAATAAAACGTTGAAAGACTTTTTCTCAGATTTAATGTAATTTATAGTTTTTATATATAATATCTAACAGACTATTTCTGATAACTTCGGAACATTTTATACACTGAAGTACAAACGTATTACGAATTTTCATCTAATAAGTTTTTTCTTATGATTTGTATTTAAACTCTGAATTTTGAATTTTATAGATTAAGGCGATTTTTTACTTCTTTTAAATTTTCATCATAAATTGCATATAAATAATCTACGTATAGATTTACATTTATGTTTACTGTCAGTTTATAGTATTATCACTTACATTTGTAAAATGATCTGTATATCATCACAAATTAAAATTTTCTAATTTTAGGAAAACAAAATTTTCTAATTCTTTTATGATCCGCTATCTAGTTAAAAACTATTTAGCATTTGTGTCGAATTAAATAAATATCTCTTTCATTGTAGAGTTTTAGTTGTATTAACTCTCTAAGATTCGCACGTACAATTCCGCCAATCCGATTATGTCTTCAAAGCGGTTGTCACGTAAAATTTTCGACCTCCAAAAACGTTCCGAAAATGGATTTAATGAATATTTCTGCCAGTGATTGAGGTAGGAGGGTCAAATCGATTGTTTAAAAACTGCATTCCTCTTTGACTGACATTTATTGAGGGTGAACCCCTACTCCGTGAGGCACAAGAACGCTGATAGCTTTCCTCTATTTCAAAGTATTTCGTTTGGGGTAACAGATGTATCTCTAATTGCACAACTTAAATATCTTGGATAACTTTCGTAAAAAATTATAAATCATTGTCTTAAAGAATATTTTTATTTGTACTTTTAGAATACATTATTTCTTATGGGATGATCATCGAGACTTAACGAACTTTATGTGTATTAAAAATTAACAATCTACAATATCTATCTATCTATCTATCTATCTATATATATATATATATATATATATATATATATATATATATATATATATATATATATATATATATATATATATATATATATATATATATATATATATATATATATATATATATATATATATATATATATATTATATATATATATATATATATATATATATATATATATGTATATATATATATATATATATATATATATATATATATATATATATATATATATATATATATATATATATATATATATATATAACCGGAAGTAAAGGGACAATAACGCGGGTGGGTTTCCCATATTCCATTCTAGTGGACAAAAATGAAGTAAAAAATTATAGAACGCTTTGGTCATTGACACAATAAACCTTTAGCGTATTTTTCGAGACTTTTTTTTATCGGTGTGTTCCATTCGAAGGGTTAAATCAAAAATTTCGTTTCATTTTTAGTAAAATAATAGATCTTCGGTTTTCAATTTTATTATCACCTCCATTTTTTATTGTAGTGTGCATTCTACATAAAGAAAAACCGGCATATAACAAAATTTAAAACGGTAACGGCTGTTTTTAGATAGCAATACTTAAGTCCTACTCACTTTTTAGTCGTTGTATACTACTCATTGCAGAATTAATTTTATAAAATTTCTTATCTTAATATCAACTAATATTTTAGGAATGGTGTAACTACCCACATTATTAACCCTCTAAGCGGTTCGCACGTACAATTCCGCCAAACCGATGATGTCTTCAAAGTGGTTTCATGTACAATTTTTGGCCTCCAAAAACGTTCCGAAAATGGATGTAATGTACATTTCTGCCAGTGTTTTCCCATATGGAGTTTTGAGATAGGAGGGTCAGGTCAATTGTTTAGGAACTGTACCCCTCCTTGACTGACATTTATTGAGGGATGCACCCCTATTCCCTGAGGCACAAAGACACTGATAGCTTTTCATGGATTTGTAAATCTCTATTTCAAAGTATTTCGTTTACGGTAACAGATGTATCTCTAATTGCACTACTTAAATATCTTGGATGACTTTCGTAAAAACAATATAAATAAATCTCTTAAAGAATATTTTTATTTGTACTTTTAGAATCCATTATTTCTTAAGGGATCATCTTAGATCCTTGACGAGCTTTATGTGTAATAAAAATTAACAATCTATAATATCTATTTATATATCTATTTAAAACCGGAAGTAATGGGACATTAACGAGGGTGGGTTTCCCGTATTCCATTCTAGTCGACAAAGGGTGAAGTAAAAAATCATAGAACGCTTTGGCCACTGACACAGTAAACCTTTAGCGTATTTTTTGGAGACTTTTTTTCCTCCGTGTGTTCCACTCGGAGGGTTAAACAAATATGAAAACCGTACCTCACGTTTAAATAATAGTAAATTGAAATAAAGAGCAGAAAAAAAAAGAATGTATTACACCAAGCATTGCACTTGAGCAACAGTATTTTCAGCAGCTTAAGGTTAGAGAATCCCAGGTTGGAAAATTTTCTCAAGTACTGTAAGGATTGGAACATCCTGGATGCTGCCTTTAAAATAATGATTTAAGATGCCATTAAAGTCTTCGGTACCTTAGAAGAACTAATATTTCCAAAATACAGCCTCTACCTCTAGTGCCAATCAAAAAAAAAGAAAGAAAGAATATATCTTTTAAAAAGCAACTGAAAAAACAGATGAAAACTTACTTCAAGCCTAAAGTTTTTACATGAACTGAACATATTATGTAGCTACTAAAACTAAATTATTTCAATACCACTGAATACGATAATTTGAATCTCAATTTCAAAAAATAGATAATTGTAGTTTCAACGTAAACAATTTCTTTTTCAATCTTGGATTAATTTTATTCGGACAATAATCGTCATCAACGTCTGTTCAGCCTAACTTTTACCAAGATTTCTATCTCATGGACATTTTCGTATACTAAAAATAATATCTTAATTCTCACTCCTCGAATTCTGAATCTTTATATTTACGATTACAAGCCAACTCCACCCAGCTCATCGCCAATAACAATGGTCTAAAACTATTTTATTTGACAGTTAAACCTTAAACATCTGACTTCTGTGTGCCACACTGTGAAGAGAAAATCTTAAACTGTGTTACTATTGTAACATCGTTCATATTTTGGAATATTTAATCTAAAATAAAATGTTTGTTATTTGTCAGTAAGGTTTTGTTTTTATTTTGAATCTTATGTTACAGTTTTTTGGGTCTTTTTTAAATGAAAAAAGACCTCAAGGTCATACGACGTATATCGTTGTTTATTTTATCTTTACCATTGCAAAATATTGAGTGCAAGCTATATGAGTCATATGGAATTGCTGAGGTTTTTCGTAGTATACCAAAAAGTACGATGGATAAAAATGTTATTTAACACTACAATTTTAACCAGAACTAGAAAAGCCATAAGAGTAATTCTCTTTGTTCCAGGTTATAGTTCTATCAGTTTTTAAAAAAATCCTTCTTATAAAAATATTTATTACAAATACTAAAGTATCAAAGATTAAGATAACTTTAAATTTTCCTATGCAAAACGAAGCGACATTGTAATTTAATAGTCATGTTGCTTTGGTAAAATTAGTTATTATTATGGAAAAATCCAAATGATTGATAATAATTAGCAATTTGGAATTTATTACAAATAATTTGAAACTTAACAGTTATAACACACATTAAAGTAAAATGAAATGTTAACTAAAATTTATTATTCACATAGAAAATAAAATGAATGATTCACTTGCTTTAAAATATAGTGTATATATCATGCTATGTAGAGTAAATTTATAATGTATAATGTTGCTTAGTCTGATTTAGTTAAATTCTAAAAATTTTTGGAACACATTGCTCTAAAGTCCATGCTTTTGGTTACACCCCGGTAAAGGTAAAATAATTCATCAAAAAAGAAATAAACACCAAAGATCGAATTGTTGAATTGTTGATCGAATTGCAAAATTATATGCAAAGTTACTTTAGCTATGCTGAAAATTTTCCACTCCAGTTAGTTTTGTTCTTCACATATAAAAAAGTAATATAATTGCTTTAAATTGCTATATGCTATACAGTGTCTAATGCTGTATACTTAATGGAATTCATAATGTATAAAAGTACAAACAAAATAAAAAATGTGATGTTATATTTTAAAGTCACCTGCTATTATAAGGTAATTTGCAATAGATAAAATGTGATTCCATTTTTTTTAAATAAACGTAAGCAGAAATAAGTAAATTCTAAAAGAATTTGAAACACTGTGCAGCACATGCTTTTAGTTGAACAAAATAAATTTCCGTAAACATGAAAATCATTCATCCAAATAACAAAAAAACACTAAAAACCATATTGTCATACACACTTTCCGCAAAATTGTACACAGAGTTACTTTAGCTATGCTGATAAATTTCCACTCCAGTAAGTAGGACGAAAAATGATCATGGTGTCAAATTCTTTTCCATTTATGAAAAACAGTCTTTTGAAAAATTAGATAAAAAATTACGATAGGTAATCATAATCCCATTTGTCACTTTTCCAAGTCAACGTCTTGATTCTGGCCGCTTGACTCGAGATTTTTCGAGTAGTTCTCGAATTTCAATTTCACTCTTGATTCTGTAATCTTTTTTCAATATTTCATTCTAAATATTCCATCATTATATCCATAATAAAATCATTTTAAGAGTACCTTGGCAACACTCCCAACTTGATGAAAATGAATTTCATCTGTCTTACAGTTTCTTAGCTAATAAGATAGTATTAAATATATAAAATAGGCTTAAAAATATGTTATGATTACCCTATCATAATATGATATAGCAAATAATTTATTTAAATACAAAGTTGTTGGGTTTTTTTTGTGTGTGTGTGTGTGTGTTTAACTGATTTTTATGTGCTTTTAACGTTTAATCTATTGTTTCTTCTATTTCATTTTCAAAATTTCTTTCTCTTGTTTTTTTTTTTTTTTTTGTTTTTTTTTTTTTTTTTTTTTTTTTTAAATTTTCGTCTTGTTTGGTGCAGTTTGTCCTTTCAGTAATTAGTGCCACTAAATTCCAACCAACCAACTAAAGTTTTTTGTAACCTAAAAATATTATTATTAATATTTTTTCAACATACAGAAGAAAAGTATTTTTGTAAACAAAAGTAAATTGTAATTTCATTTTCAATAATGGAAAATTTGAAATAGTTTACCTTTCTTTAAAATGAAAATTAAAAGTACCAAAGCATTTTGGTAAAACTCTAAAATTTAAAGCTATGAATCTTTGTACACATAAGAATTAAAATAAATTTATCCTATTTACTCAAAAAAAATTTGTAAAATTCAATATTTTTTAATTCTTAAATTTTAAAGATTTCTTGTAGCATTTTATTCCATGGAGTTCTGCCCTTCTTATTAAACACTCGTAATTGTTTTAGCAAAAGCGTGCATACATTTTAAGATACAAATGTTTAGACTGTTAATAATGAATTCAAAATATAACAGTATCCAAATTTGTAAGGAAAATTTATTCTTCACTCAGAAAATCATAACACATTGCTCTGATGTCCATGCTTCTGATTACGCCAAATAAACTTCTGTAAATTTGAAAATAATTCATCAAAATATGAAATATACACTAAATATCAAATTGCCATATATTCTGTCAGCAAAATTATACGCAAAGCTACTTTAGTTATGCTGAAAAATTTCTATTCCAGTTAGCTTATTCTTCGCATATAAAAAAATAATGTAATGATTGAATTGCTTTAAAATGTTATCTGCTATACAGTGTCTAATAGAGTATACCAAACGGAATTCATGATGTATAATAGTACGTAACTAACAAAATAAAAATGTGAAGTTATATTTTAAAGTCACCTGTTATTATAAAGTAATTTGCAATAGATAAAATTTTATTCCATCTTTTTTTTTAAGAAAAAAGAAAGACGTAAGAAGAAATGGGTAAATACTAAATGTATTTGGAACACTGTGCTGCACATGCTTTTCGTTCAACAAAATAAACTTTCATAAACACGAAAATAATTCCTTCAAATAAGTAAAAACACTAAAAACCACATACACGCTTTTCGCAAAAGTGTACACAAAGTTTAGCTACGCTGAAAAATTTCCACTCGAGTTAGTTTTATTCTCCACATATAAAAAAGGATAATATAATTGCTTTAAAATGCTATATGTTATACAATGTCTAATGCTGTATACTTAATGGAATTCATAACGTATAAAAGTACGTAAAAAACAACATAAAAATGTGATGTTATATTTTAAAATCACCTATTATAAGGTAATTTGCAATAGATAATATGTTATTCCATTTTTTAAATAAACGTAAGAAGAAATAGGTAAATTCTAAAAGCATTTGGAACACTATGCTGTACATTCTTTTGGTTGCACAAAATAAACTTTAGTAAACACGAAAATCATTCATCCATATAAGAAAAACACACTAAAAACCATATTGTCATACACGATTTCCGCAAAATTGCACACAAAGTTACTTTAGCTATGCTGATAAATTTCCACTCCAGTAAGAAGTGCGAAAAATGATCATGGTGTCAAATTCTTTTCCATTTATGAAAAACAGTCTTTTGAAAAATTAGATAAAAAATTACGATAGGTAATCATAATCCCATTTGTCACTTTTCCAAGTCAACGTCTTCATTCTGGCCGCTTGACTCGAGATTTTTCGAGTAGTTCTCGAACTTCCAATTTCACTCTTGATTCTGTAATCTTTTTTTTCAATATTTTGTTCCAAATATTCCATCGTTATATCCATAATAAAATCCTTTCAAGTGTGCCTGGCAACACTCCCAACTTGATGAAAATGAATTCCATCTGTCTTACAGTTTTTTAGCTAATAAGATAACATTAAATATATAAAACAGGCTTAAAAATATTTTATGATTACCATATCATAATATGAGAGGGCAAATAATTTATTTTTAAGTTTTTTGTAACCTCGAAACATTATTATTAATATTTTTCTAACATAGAGAAGAATTGTATTTTCGTAAACAAAAGTAAATTGTAATTTCATTTTCAATAAGGAAAGTTTTCAAGTAATTTATCTTAGTTTAAAATGAAGGTAAAACATACCAAAGGGCTTTTGAAAATTCTTACAGTTCTTATAGTCAACTTATAATTATGAATCTTTTTACACAAATGAATTAAACTAAATTTGTCCTTTTTAATCAAGAAATTTTGTAAAATTCAATATTTCTTTATTCGTAAATTTTAAAGATTTCTTGTAGCATTTTATTTCAGGGAGTGCTACGGGCCGAACGAAGGCCGATTGGTTAGGGTGCTGACCTTCGGTACTGGAGTTCGTGGGTTCGTATCCAACAGTGGCATTTATGTTCGCAGCCGCTCGGAATCGGCTTTAAGCTGTAGATCCCGGTCTCATTAGCCCTCGTGTTGCAAAAAGTAGACCCTAGCACTCCAAACAAAACCAAACCATGGAGTGCTACCCTTTTTATTAAACACTAGTGATTATTGGAACAAAAGTGTGCATACATTTTAAGGCAAAGATTCATTATTAACAGTCTAAAAAAGAATGAATTCAAAATATAAATGTGACCAGATTTGTAATGAAAATTTGTTCTTCACTCAGAAAATCATAAGTAATTTATTTAATAGCATTAATTTAGTATATATCGTAAGTGAGTAATAAAAACAAAGAGTAACCACAATTTTACACTCTATTTAATCGTTAATCACCAACTACTTATTTTTCTTGCCTAGAGTGCAAACAAATATGTCGCCTATACAACTGTTTTTAACAAGAAAAATATTTTAAAAAAAGAAAACAGAAAAAAGTTATTCTTTTTATCTCTCTCTATCACATTTCAAACAAAAAGTTTTAAAAAATTTATCCCCGGGAGAGGAAATACTTTTATTTGTTAGTTACATTCGATTTAGTACTTTCAATACATTATATGCTTTAAAACATTAAAAATGAATTACCTTTTATAAGAAAGTGAATTAACCCTTAAATTAATTTTTTATTTACTTTTTCTGGTTCATAAAAGTTTAAAAACGTTTTTCTTCTATCCAGCATACATTTATAGTTTATAAAAAAAAAAACTTTAAAATATTATTTAAGCTTTTTATTTTGCTAAGCATATTGATAAAAATTAATTTGGTAAGACAAAAAAAATAAAATTTGTACAGTATTCTAGCCTTACCACCTTGTTGTAATATACTAAATGAACTCAAAATATGAGAAAGTAAATTAACCATTAAATTAATTTTTTATTTACTTTTTCTGGTTCATAAAAACTTATAAACGTTTTTCTTCAATCCAGCATACATTTATAGTTTATAAAAAACTTTAAAATATTATTTAAGCTTTTTATCTTGTTAAGCATATTGATAAAAATTAACTTTGTAAGATAAAAAAAAATAATATTTGTACAGTTTTCTAGCCTTACCGCCTTGTTGTAATATACTAAATGAACTCAAAATATGAGAAAGTAAATTAACCATTAAATTAATTTTTTATTTACATTTTCTGGTTCATAAAAATTTAAAAACGTTTTTCTTCAATCCAGCATACATTTATAGTTTATAAAAAACTTTAAAATATTATTTAAGCTTTTTATTTTGTTAAGCATGTTGATAAAATTTAATTTTGTAAGATTAAAAAAAATTAAAATTTGTACAGTATTCTAGCTTCACCGCATTGTTGTAATATACTAAATGAACTCAAAATATGAGAAAGTGAATTAAAAATTAAATTAATTTTTTTATTTACTTTTGCTGGTTCATAAATGTTAAAAAAAATTTTTCTTCTATCCAGCATACATTTATAGTTTGATAAAAAAAAACTTTAAAATATTTTTTAAGCTTTTTATCTTGTTAAGCATATTAATAAAAATTAACTTTGTAAGATAAAAAAAAATAATATTTGGACAGTTTTCTAGCCTTACCACATTGTTGTAATATACTAAAAGAGCTTAAAATATGAGAAAGTGAATTAACATTTAAATTAATTTTTTATTTACTTTTTCTGGTTCATAAATGTTTAAAAAGTTTTTCTTCTATCCAGCATACATTTACAGTTTGATAAAACAACTTTAAAATATTATTTAAACTTTTTTTGTTAAGCATATTGATAAAAATTAATTTGGTAAGATTAAAAAAAAATAAAATTTGTACAGTATTTTTAGCCTTACCGCATTGTTGTAATATACTAAAAGAGCTTAAAATATGAGAAAGTGAATTAACATTTAAATTAATTTTTTATTTACTTTTTCTGGTTCATAAATGTTTAAAAACCTTTTTCTTCTATCCAGCATACATATATAGTTTGATCAAAAAAACTTTAAAATATTATTTAAGCTTTTTATTTTGTTAAGCATATTGATAAAAATTAATTTTGTAAGATAAAAAAAATAAAATTTGTACAGTATTCTAGCTTTACCGCATTGTTGTAATATACTAAATGAACTCAAAATATGAGAAAGTGAATTAACAATTAAATTAATTTTTTATTTACTTTTTCTGGTTCATAAATGTTTAAAATCGTTTTACTTCTATCCAGCATACATTTATAGTTTTTAAAAAACTTTAAAATATTATTTAATCTTTTTATTTTATCAAGCATATTGATAAAAATTAATTTTGTAAGATTAAAAAAAAATAAATTTTTTACGGTATTCTAGCTTTACCGAATTGTTGTAATATACTAAATGAACTCAAAATATGAGGAAGTGAATTAAAAATTAAATTAATTTTTTTATTTAGTTTTGCTGGTTCATAAATGTTTAAAAACTTTTTTCTTCTATGCAGCATACATTTATAGTTTGATCGAAAAAAACTTTAAAATATTTTTTAAGCTTTTTACTTTATTAAGCATATTGATAAAAATGAATTTGATAAGATAAAAAAAATAAAATTTGTACAGTATTCTAACTTACCGCATTGTTGTAATATACTAAATGAACTCAAATGAGAAATGTTAGTATAGAATTTAAATTTTTTAGGTGGCACTAGAAGCTATCTTTATCAAAAATAGGGTAATTTTAATATTTATCTCGAACTGAAACACTACAAATTACTAATAAGGTGTTTAAAAACATAAAAATTCGAATTCCATATGTAGTCTTACTCATACAATGTAATTTTAAGATAGAACCATCATTATTTTTTTATCTGATCTTTATATAAAAACACCTAAAATAATGAGAAATATTTCTTTCCTATTTCAATGTCTAAAAATAAATAATTATATAATGAATAATCTTATCATGTAGTCACATAATGGAAACACAAATTTCCAAAACTTTGCAGCAATTATCGTCTATAAAATCCAGACAAAACAGGGTCTAAAATTTTGAACTCTACTTAATCATTAATCACCGTCTACTCTTTTTTTTATATCCTGCAGTGCTAACAAACGGGTTGCCAAGGTAACTGCTCCAAACAAGAAAAAAATACAATATGAACAAAACAATCCTGAAAACAAAAAGGCTGTTATTTCAAAATTTTTACTCCTCATGATAACTCAGGCTAATGGAAAAGTTTTAGAAACTTATTCCTGCGGGAGGAAAAGTTAAAATTATCAAACACGTTATATTAGATTTGGTACGTTCATCTCACTATAAGTTTACGATGTTTTAAAAAAGAAATTATTTTTCATTCAAAAATAAAATAGTAATTTTAACAGAATTCTTATTTACATTTCAGATGTTATGTTTTGCAATTTACGTTTACGTTCTAACAATTTTACTAACTCTTGTTGTTGTTAGTGTTTTAAAAATGTAACGAATATTCAAACATAATTAGTAGACCACTTTTCCTATATTCCTGCGTATGGATCTTTACATTTTTTAAAAAATATGTGGCAAAGAGTTTTCTACCCTATGACAAAAATAAAATTGTTCCTATTAGGTAGGAATATTACATTCTAAAAAAAAAAAATGGAAAATTTCATCCATAGGAAAATGTTAAGCTAATGGAGTATTTGTATGTGTAAAATCACCGTTTCAATAAATATAAAATTAAAATGGTGATGTTAAATATATTTCAAAATTGAATGAAATATCTGAAATGAGTTTACATTATATATTTCACTTTAGATCATGATAATTATTCCGTAAAAAATCATTTTAATATGTTAAATGAAAGCGTGAATATAGTGAATTACTAGCAGTGGCAGATCATTCGATAAAAGCAGTGATCTCGTAACCGAAGGGTCGTGAGATCGAGGATCGAGCAGGCCTAGAATTCATCATGTTCATTAATGGTGGCTGGGGTTTCTAAAATAGGTTCGTGGTTGTTATTTTCTCCCACTTCCCAAATGATTCCTCTGGAGCTCGGATTTCAACTTGGTCCCTGCTTTTAAATTATGAGGACTTCTTCAGGTTAAGTCAGTCTTCAGCCATCGACGTTTCTATCTAAAAATGAAGTTACACATACCCTTAGATATGGACCAGTCTTATAATTTGACGAGGTCTGTGTGACCTAGGCTTTACTTACTAACAATAGCATATAATGAATTAATTGTTAGTTCTCTTGATAAAAAGTTAAGAGGGATTACCTATTTATCTGAATATGTGTAATTCAACACAGACACTACTTTTGAACAACTAACAAAACATTTTAAAAAAACACATTAAAATCTCAATATATATGCATAATCTTTCCCTGCAGTTAAAGTACTTTAAAAAAGATACATCGATAACATTGTTTATCCCAATCTTTTTACCCTAAATTTTTAAAATAGTGCAACAATTTTTTTCTTTATTGCAATATCTAAAATAAATCATATATTTCTTATGTAATCACATAGTTGAAACACGTTTTAAAACTATACAACAAAAACTATATAACAAAATTATATTCTACAGAATTCAATCCAAAAGGTATTCGAAATTATGCACTTTTTTTAATCATTAATCATTATCTACTCTATTTTTCTTGTCTAGAGTGCTAACAAATAAATAGCCTAAGCCACCTTATCACAAACCTTTTTTGCCGCACTACCCTTGACATGCGCTCGAGGCACCACATGATGATATGTCGCCTAGTTTTGAGGTTTGGTTTAAAATGCTACGGCCTAGAATTTTTCTGCACGAAAGCTAATGTTACCGAGACCTTCCGCTTAAAACCTATTCCAAATGACTACGAGCATTCAATACATTTGGAAAAATACAATCACAATTCTTAGCTCTTTTCGACAGTGGCGAGGAAAGATATCTTAAGTTTTAAATTTCAAAGGGGTGAGAGACCTTCAATATGATGGAATTTGATCAGAAATTTAAGATTTTTTTGTGTAAAAAAAGGTTTGCGTATAATTCTTTATTTAATTAATGTTTTGTATTCAAATACTTACTTTATAATTGTTTTATTCTTATTTTGTCGTTTTAAGATTCGACATATTTTTATTCTACATAGTGATATTTTTGTTCATGGTTAATGACATTTAAATGTTCCAGGTGCATTACAATTTTATTAATCTCTCTCGACTTTTGGAATTTAGTTTATTAGCTTATTTATCAAAAAACAGGATATACTTTTTTGAAATATTCAGTTATTCGTCAGTTGCAGTGTGTAAAATACCGTGAGACAAAAAAAATTCCTAAAAGATTCCATTACAATAAATGGTTATTTTATATAAATTGTTAAAATATATCAAATTCAATGCCCTGTTTCTATATAAATCCCCAATAAACAGTAAAAATCTTAAAGGAGTTGACTATTAGGTAATGAACTATCAACATGTGTAATAACTGATCTACGTTTATTCGATTTCTATGAAAATGTTAATTTTTCACTAAAATAACTTTTTCTGAATATTTTAGTAGGTTTATCAGAAATGCTTCTTAACATTTTTAAAAACCCTATTGTTGAAAGCTCATTATTTTAAAAAATAGATATTTAAGCCCTCTTAAAGTATCTTCATGCTTTCTTCAATAATTACACAGATTTTCTTAATTATTGCCCTACCACCCTTGGCATACTCTCGTAGCAACCCAGGTTGCCTCAGCACCCAGTTTATGAACACTGGACAACTGTAAAAAATGATAAAAGAATACAGACGAAACACTAAAAGGTGATTATACCAAAATTTTTATTTCCCACTGTTATTTTAATATTTTTATTCACCTGACACAAAGTAACGAAAATTGATATAAGCTTGTCTCCGATTAAAGATACGGCTTGATTTATTAAATAAATTAAGTTTAGTGCATTCATCTCATTATAATTTTAAGGTGTTTTTGAAAAAGAATTATTCTTTATAAAAAATTAAATAAGATTTATTAAAGCATAATTCTTATTTTCTTTTCTAAGATTCACTTACGATGGATTTTTTTTCTTGTTGTTTTTGATAAAAAACATCTTTTGTTTGTCCAACACACATTCAGTTTTGAAACTATTGTAAAATTAAAAATATTTTTTATGTTTTTATTTTAGCCTATTTAACATTTATTATGTATTTCGTCGCTATGTCTATTATATTATGTTAGTTTATCATTAAAATAAAAAATTGAAATAATTTTTAGCTTTTAGTTGATATGGAACTGAAACTATAACTTCATATTTTAACCGATTTTTTATATTCACCAATGTAAAAAATGTTGTAAGAATTCTGCCAGAATCAAGGAGCATCAACGCTTTTGCCAAGTAACAAAATTCTTTATTCCGACACGAACGATTACAGTCAAGTTAACTGCTACTCTGTTGAGTAGTAGCGTCGTTTTATTTTACATTTAGGCAGCATCACTTCATTTCAGTTGAAATCGTTTCATACCGATTTTCATATTTTTTTGGCTGCCAAACATAATATAACTTACGTTAGCAAGATTCCTTCAAACTTTGATTGGCAGTGAACATGTTATATGAAGTACATTAAGGGTATGACCAGCTGCTCTACTCGATAGCTGAAAGATCAATCTACTTTGCTGATCACCTACGACCCATCCCCTCCCAGGTACTATTAAAATAACGGTCACCCCCCTGTTGTCTAAAAAAAATAGCTAGAAAAATAATTCCCTTACATAAAGAAATGTAAATATACTGGATAACTAAAAAAATGCTTTTAACTTTTATATTTATGTAAAATGATGTAATAAGATGTAGATACTATTTCATAATTAACCAAACGTCTAAAATCTTTAAAATTATAAAACTTCTTGTGTAATATTGTTTCAGATATTAAAGCAGTTTTTGGGGAAAAAAAGGCCTTCAATATTTTTATTAAGTCTTTTCTTCTAAATATTTAAAACAATGCAAAAAATTATTTCTATTACAATATGGAAAACAACTCGTAATTTAGATGTCTTAATAACTACATAGTAGAAGCACTCATTTTAAAACTTTGCAGCAATTATTGTCTACAGAATCCAGACAAAAAATGTGTAAAATTATGCACTCTATTTAATCATTAATCACTATCTACTCTATTTTCTTGTCTGGAGTGTTAACAAACTGGTCTCCAAGGCAACTGCTTTAAACGAGAAAAATGATAAAAATGATAAAACCGAAAAACTAAAAGGTGGTTATTTTAAATTTTTTATTCCTTGCTGAAAAACAGGTTAACGAAAGTTCAAAGAAACTTATCTCTGGTATAGTAAAAAGCTTGATTTATTAGATACGATAGATTTAGATCGTTCATCTCACTATACATTTTTGTAGTGATTTGAAAAGGAATTATTTTTTATAAAAAATTTGGAATAATGATTAGAAATGATTAGAAATTTATATATTTTTTCCAAGTTCACGAAGGATGAAACATTTTATTGATTTTTTTTTTCAAAGAGTCATTTCTTTTTTGTGTTACGTACACTTGCTTTATGCAACAACGTGATTAGTTTACAAATGCTATTTAAGATTTATATTTTATTCTAATAAAAAAGATAGCTAGAAAACGATTTTTTACTATATAATGAAATTAAAGCCTTCATCAGTATTACAGTATTAAAGTATGTTTTAATTTGATTCGTTAAACGGAAATATATAATAAGATGCTAGTTTTTTCTAGCAATGATACATCTAAATTCTTTTAGAGGTGATATTGATTTTTAAAAACAAATATATTTAGATTATTTAGGCTACATGAATTAGGGCGAAGAAATGCGTCTTTTGTTTGAAGAACACTACTAGGGTGAAAGAGTGACACTTTTATGCTCAAATTGGGTCCTATTAATTCAGAAGCACCCAAGCAGTAATTCACCAGATAGGACTTACCACTTCCAAAAGGTATCGTTCAAACTTGGACATTGTAACCACGAAACTATTTTACGTGCTTCAGCAGCCATTATTTAACACGAAGATTTTCAGCTGGCTAAGCACCGAACCTACAACCTGTACCATTAAGTTACATTCGGTTCAGATTTTATCACCCCTTCTCGTGAGCCATCGTCAATGACATACAGTTCATAACTGGTTTGAACTAGAAGAAACTTCAGACTTCTCCCAACCAATAGAAAGAACCTTTAGCTTTTCGGGATTCTGACCTCTCCGTTCTTGAATGAACCCTTGTTTTTTTCACCTCAGGGCAGTCGGATTTTTTTAGAGGACAAGGTTGCCACCAGAGGAGAGAAGAGGGTGAACACTGCTGGTATCCGCTGCTTGGGGGATAGACAGTTTTTGGAACGACACCAGAAAGATCAAAATCAACTATATACTGTTTTTTAGGGCCGACGCCGTCTCGAGAGTAGTCTTCGATATATACAAATGATAATTTGATTACAATTATATTATTTAGGCATTTAATTGTATAAAATTATTTAACCAAGACATATTTGTCCATGTGTTTTTTTTTCCACGGGGGCAGTCTGATTTTTTTAGAGGACAAGGGTGTTACCAGAGGAGAGAAGAGGGTAAACGCTGCTGACATCCGCTGCTTGCAGGATAGACATTTTTTGGAGCGACTCGAGAAAAAGGAAAATCAACGCCATTTTTTTAGGGCCGAGTCGAGAGGAGTCTTCGATATCTACAAATGATAAGTTGATTCCAGTTGTATTATTTAGGCATTTAATTGTATAAAATTAATTAATCAAGACATACTTATCCATGTGTTTTTTAATGAGTTTTAATTCTTTCTTTCTCAAACACTAGGCCAACGTAACATTATTGTTACAATTATTATAATTATATTTTAATCATGTATGGTTATCACCGCCAAGTGAGTGCCTTTGTAAGGTAGAACAATTTAAGCCTATTTTTTCATTTTGTAGTACAGATTAATTATAATGCATATTTTTCAAATACTATAACCTAAAAAAGAATTTATTGAATGAATGAAAATAAATCAAATGAACAAAAGTTTATGTTCTTTGGTTTAATTTGGGGACTGTCTCTTTTTTTGCTACAGGAAGCCTAATATCTGCTTCCTTATGTCGTTAGCAAGTGAAACATAATTGTTAAATCTATATTATTTGATATGAAAAATAAGGTTGTAAAAAATAATGTTACGTTGGCCTAGTGTGTAAGAAAGAATAAATTAAAACTCATTAAAAACACATGGAAAAATTGCCTTGATTAAATAGTTTTATACAATTAAATGCCTAAGGAATACAACTGGAATCAACTTATCAATTGTAGATATGGAAGACTGCTCTTGAGTCAGCATCGGCCCTAAAAACAATATGGCGTTGATTTTCCTCTTTCTCTTGTCGCTTCAAAAAATGTCTATCCCGCAAGCAAAGGATACCAGCAGCGTTTACCCTCTTCTCTCCTCTGACAACAACCTTGTCTTCTAAAAAAATCCGACTGCCCCCGTGGACAATAAAACAGGGGCTCCATTCAAGAACGGAAGGGACAAAATTCCGCCAAACCAACCAGGGAAATCCGAAGTTTCTTTCTAGTTCAACCCGGCCCTGTCCTGTATGTCTTTGACGAAAGCTTACAAGAAGGGGTAAAAAACGCTGAACCGAATGTAACTTAATGTTACAGGCTTTTATTAAATTTCTTTGTTGTTTTTAAGTCATTAATAATGATATATTTTAGTATAAATGGGACGTTGAATCTCAGTTTTTAAATTTTTAAATTTTTATTGATTTTTATATAATTAGAATATATAATGTTGTAGCATGAAACATATAATGCACTATGAAACATATAAATCTATAAGAAAATAATTTTTGATTCCAGTGCAAGGCTATTTGATGAAAATTCAGTCGTTTAACGATATTTCTGAAAAATGCTCCTAGAGCACATCATTTAAACCAATTGCTCTTAATTTTTAAATTTATTCTTATAACTTCTTTTAAAAAAACCTTATGTATTGAGTCTCAGTTTTAAACATTCATACAACACAGCTATTTCAAGTTTTACAATGTTTTAGAAACTTTTGTTTGCAGTTTCATCGTCTTAAATCCTCTGAAACTCTGAAAATACTTTATTCAAAAATTCAAAAATTAATTATTTCAAAAGAATACCAAGTTTTATGAGTAACACATTAATAAATAATCTGAAAATTTTGAATAAGAAATGCATTAAAGTAATGCCTCTTAAAAATTTTAAACTTACCAATTCAATACAAAAATTAAAAAATATTTTTTCAGTTGGAAATAGAGATGTATGGTAAAAAGAATATTTCAATAAAGTAAATTAATCATGTTATACAACAAGTAGTATAGAAACAAAATTTAAAGTCAACTCGTACTTAGTTAAAAGAAAAATTTTGTTTTAGTTACTTTTTATTAAATAATTACAGTTAATATAAATATGGTTATGCGTATGACAGAATCACAATATTGTCAAAATAGAAAGTTAATTTCCTTGCAATTTTCCATTTTCCTTTCTATATATGGTGTAGGACTAATATATTTGTTTGTTACTATATATTCGCTTTTTTGTGTTCGTTTCTAATTTATGAAGCTGATGGTGGTCTCATTCTATTCATCTCTTGTAATGCTTCATTATTGCAAGGAACTTTTCCAGTGAGAGTCGAGCAATCCAGTTCTTCAATTAATAGTCCATCTAATTATTTTACGCCACTCAAGGTGACATATGCTTGACCTGCTGCGAAGACTTTTCGTCCTAGATTTATTACTGCATAATCTACAGTGCTACCTTTCATCTTAAGTACTGTTGATGCCCATGATAGTATTAATGGTAGCATTCTCCGTTCAGCAGTACCGTAGCTGCCTTTGGCGGAGAATTACACTGATATTGGCTATATTCTGTAAACACCATTATTGCCAAATTTCATAATGACTGATAGAAATTAATTAAATTTAATTTATGAATCAATATTTGAAATTTGGTATTAACATCAAGTGTCATTCATTAAAAGTTTAAAAAAACGTATCGGAACTTGAGTGGATGAACAAAAAGTACCGGGTGGCCATAATTAAACTGACAGTGCTCACAGTGTTCTGTAGCGCGATCTATTTGCGAGAATGACGCCACATTTTGTAGGAAGATTAAACAAGACGGAGACAAAGGATTCCGCGAAAAAACATACTAGTTCCAAAAGTCACCGCTAGGGGAATATTTGGCGCTGTGTTATAGAAAAAAGGGTGTTAACAAATGCAAATTAATACGGAATAAAATTATCTTTTCTTATGCACATTTCCTGATTTAACTCAAGTGAATTACGGCAACGCTTTTAAAAAAGCGTAAAATCTACATAGACACCGATAAAGTCTCGTGATCTGCAATATCACGTACGCTGAGCAGATGAAGAAGTTCTTTATTCAAATTTCACGCTACATCCATTGGCACAGTTAAGAAATTAATTTCCGGATTGATTTGCATTGGTTAACACTCTATTTTCTGTTACACAGCGCCAAATATTCCCCTATCGGTGACTTTTGGAACTAATTTGTTTTTTCACGAAATCTTTCCTCCCCCGTCTTGTTTAATCTTCCTATAAAATGTGGCGTCCTTCTCGAAAATAGATTGCGCTACATAACACTGTGAGCACTGTCAGTTTAATTATGGCCACCCGGTATTTTATTAACGATTGAAAATTTAAACAAGATAGATAAATATATATAAGTAGAGTGTGAACTAATAGTAGGAATTGAAAAAAACTGTTTTGTCATTATGAAGCGTATACTTAAAACTCAGAACAAAAAATCATTTCATATTTATGGTCAAATTCTATCCTTTTGAAAATTTCTTTCCCTTTTAATGAGGAAATGTGGTAATATAGAACTTTGCATTACTAGCCTTCTTCATAAAAAAAATGTAACTTCAATAATATAAACCATTTTCTAAGACACTAATCTGTCATTTATAAACAGAAAAATTAAACTATATCTGTAACTTCATTCTAGACAGTTATTAAATGAAGACCACATATAATTTTTTAACTAAGTTCAGCCTCAAAATGCCTTAAAAAACAGTAATATTTTATTTCTTTTCCAACGTTTAAAATAAATCGCATTTTTCTTATCGTGTAGCCACATAATGAAAACACACTTTTTAAAACTATGCAGCAATTATCGTCTGCAGAATCCAAACAAAAAGTGAGTAAAATTTTACACTCTATTTAATCATTAATCACAATCTTCTCATATTTTTTTTTGTCTCGAGTGCTAACAAATGGGTCGCCTAGGCAACTGCTCCAAATACGAAAAAAAAAAGTTAAAAAGAACAAAGAAAAATCTGGAAAACAAAAAGGTTGTTATTTTAAAATTTTTATTCCCCGTTGTAATACAGGCTAACGAAAAAGTTCTAGAAACTTATCCTCCAGAGAGGAAATAGGTTGATTTATCAGATATGTTAGAATTTGTACGTTCAACTCACTATAATTTTTACGGTGTTTTGAAAAGGAATTATTTTTCATAAAAAAATTATGAAATAATGATTAGAGTAGAATTTTTATTTACTTTTTCTGAGTTCACAAAAGGATGGAACACTTTATTGATTATTTTTTCGTTGAAAGAAACGTTTTTTTTTCTCTTTTGTCCCACCTTTATTCCAATTTTTTTTTTAAAACATTAGAGTTTAGAATATTATTTAAGCATTTTATTTCATTCTATTAAAACGATAACTAGAAAATATTTTCATAACATTAAGAAATTAGATTTTTGATTAGGGTGAGAAATAATTCCAGTTTTTCGTATTGTTTAAATGCTCTGGATTAATTGAAAATGGGAAATACGATAGTTATTGAAGGTTGTGTAACATATTAAGATTTTTTTCGGATGTCGCAGTTTTTATTCTCTCTGTAAGTAATTTATTTAGAACAATGCAAAATTAAAAAGAATTATTTCTAATGTTACTTTCAAAAACATTTTTTTCTGCAGAAGATTATTTCGATAATTTTTCATTTTTTAATTATTTTTTAAAATTTAAATAAAGGACATTCTTTTTATAAGTAATTTCTTTAAAAATGATTATATGTAATTTGAATATTCTGAAAATTCATTAAGGTAGGAAAACACTAAAACTAATGTGTTTTAAAATAGCTAAGAAATATGTAACAGAATATCCGCAAATTCCCGTGTTGGATTTAATTTCCCTATTTTAAATTTCAATACAGTATTTACAGATACTTTGCATTTGAATACGTATTTAAATGCATATTATGGGTTCTATACTTATAATGTATTACATATATGAAATGATTATTAATCATACGTAGAATTAAACACCTGAGTTAATTCACGAACTCTTTACGGGGTCAGATATTTCTTGAAATCTGGAGTGTTTCTAATGCCTTAGGTAACATAATGATGTTTTGGGAACAATTTGTATTAAATTCCATTATTTAATTCCATAGTTATAATTTACCTAATTCAAAAATCCTTTCTGTTTTTTTTTTACTTGGTATATTTATGATTTAAAACATATTTCTTTAAGGGGAGTTTTTACCACTTTTAAGCAACATGAAACTAGATGTTTTGAGAATTTAAATCTTTGAAAATAAAAAAAAAATTTAAATCAATTTGAATGAAATTTTTACAGATAATTTTTAATGGTTGTTAAATGTATACACAAAATAGGTATTTAAATGCATATTATGGGTTCTATACTAATAAATTATTACTTGTATGAAATGACTATTAATGATACATAGAAACAAACACCTGATTTAATTCATGAACTCCTTATGGAATAAGGTATTTTCTAAAATCTGGAGTGCTTCTAATGCCTTAGGTAATATAATGGTGTTTTTGGAACATTTTGAATCAAACTCCATTAAAAAATTCTGGGTTTATAATTTATCTACTTCAAAAATAATTTATGTTTTATTTTTTTACTTGGTATATTTATGGTTTGAAACATGTTGCTTTAAGGGGAGTTTTCACCACTTTTAAGTAACGGGAAACTAGATGTTTTAAAACTTATATTCAAATTTTTGTAAATAAAAAAATTTAAATCAATTTGCATGAAATTTTTAAGAATAATTTTTTAATGGTGGTTAAATGTATACACAAAATATTCTTAATTATCAAGAATATTACAAATTCATTTTTATATAGGATATTTATGACTTTACGCTTAACTACTGCGCGCACACTTACATAATAAAATCTTGATGTAAAAACATAATTTTTATATTTTTATAATTGTATCACATTAAGAATAAACCTACACCTAAATTATTTATAAAATATCTAAAAACAAATTCAGTCGAAGAGCCAAACCTTAAAAGTAAACAAAAATTGATGCTTAATACCATTTATAAACCTTATAGAAAAAAATAATTTTTAGCAATACTTCAAAATTTAGGTGCATTTTATTCATATCAATATTATGTACATACTGGAAAAATTTTAATGTAATATCCTCATAAGTTTTCTTTTTATCATGCGAGCAAGATGCCAAATTACTCTTTTGAGAAAATTGCATTTAAAGTTTGACATGAATCTTTTCTGTACACTGCGACATACATATTAATTATTTTTCTATTAAAACATGTCCGTGTCATAACGTTCCATTTACTTCATTTTAATTCTGTTCCATTTAGTTTAGTTTAATTCTATGAGCTTCCCTTTAAATTCCCTGTTTATAACTTTCCTGCCATGCTCCCAATCATCACGTTGATGAGTCGAAAAACCTATTTTTTTTTATCGCATAAGCCGCTCTGGATATTCAATCAGATCACATCACACATACCAGGAGCGTCAATTGGCATTCTCCTTGGCGAGCGCTGCGTTGCAATAGTTTTATAAATTCGCCCTTTTCATATGACATATCCCCACTCCACATACTGGCATGTTTTAGTCCTGAGCTTGGCGGTTTTCCACCGTGCCGCCAGACCACTGGAATGTTGTTGCCATCAGCGGTTGCCAGCCTTTTAAGTCCTGCAGACACAAGAGATACTTTTCACTTGCACTTGACTTTCAGAGTTCCAGATTGACTGTTCTCATCCGGACATTCACAATGGAGGAGAGAGAGAGACCTGGATCCCACGAAAAGAACAGAAACTCGCAGTTCTGTCCTCCATAATTGTCGTATTTTTAATCCATTTTTGTTTTCTCCTTTCTTTTTATTAATTTTTATCATTTAAAAAAAGAAATCAATTTACTTCTATTAATTTTTTTAAATTTCATTTTAATAATCAATAAATTCCATTAATTCAGTAACTTCTTCTCTCCTTTTTTATGCCTATTGTGTTTTTACTTTAAGATTTCAACTCAAGTTGGCGAAAAGTCAAATTTAATTTAAATATTGAATATCGGGTTAAGGACATAACACGTACTACACATCACCCACTCAAATAATATACTTCTTTATTGTCTTTTCTATGGGTTTCTACTTCAGGTACAAACCTTTTATGTTTTGTTCGATTTCTAGTTCCCCATAGAATCCCCACTTCCACGGAACACTCAATACCATAGTCTGCAGCATATATAATACCTTCTTTTGACTGAAGTTTTTCCCCGTTAGCCAATTTTGTATGTTTTCTAGCTGAATGCTAGAATCTTCTGAATGCGGTTTTTGTCCATCTCTGCCGCAAAGGACTATGCATAATTACTTATTTGAAATCCACACCTATGCATTGTATTTAGTCGTCTAACCTGACCATCAATAAAAAGTACGATTTAGAAATATTCAAAGTTTCAAAAAATGCAATAATTTTTTTTTTCGATTTGTAAGAGTCGCGTATGCCTCTGTCGGAGTTCGAGCGAACTTTCATTCCTTTGAACAATTGAAAACGGCAATATTGTGCCAGTAATGGTCCTTTTGACGCACGGACGATTAAAGTGTCAAGTGTGCAGTTCTTGTCAACGTACCGACACAGAAAAGAAACTGTGCTTTGTATGACCGCGTCGGCTGGGCACCAAAGGGCTTTTTCGGCTACTCCAAGGACAAAGATCAAAAAGAGGGGGGGGTCGATCTCCCCTAAAACAGAGGTTTCCTTTTTGGAAAAGAAGAAACGGGAGGCTGAACTTTGAGATGAGCAGGTTGTCTACAGTAATCTGTTAAATAAATGAATAGTTGTTAAGTTTGAAAACATCTACGACTGATTATTTCGCCTCCATA
>CM063510.1:105313999-105338999 GCA_032207245.1 Pardosa pseudoannulata | reverse complement strand
TTGGTTAGCGTAAAAGGCTGAAATTTTATGTTTGCAACTGTCTAAACATCTAGGTTTGCACTTCATTTTTTATTACAAACCGCACTCTGTATACCAAGATATCTCAATATAACGGATATTAACGCAATCGATATTCGCCAAATAGCAATGCTCTATACTAAATATTGGTTAGCGTAGAAGGGTGAAATTTTATGTTTGCAACTGTCTAAACATCTAAGTTTGCACTTCATTGTTTATTACAAGACACACTCTGGATATCAAGATATCTCAATATATACCTGACGTTAAGGCAATCGGTATCCGCCAAATAGCAATGCTCTATACTAAATATTGGTTAGCGTAAAAGGCTGAAATTTTATGTTTGCAACTGTCTAAACATCTAGGTTTGCACTTCATTTTTTATTACAAACCGCACTCTGTATACCAAGATATCTCAATATAACGGATATTAACGCAATCGATATTCGCCAAATAGCAATGCTCTATACTAAATATTGGTTAGCGTAGAAGGCTGAAATTTTATGTTTCCAACTATCTAAACATCTAAGTTTGCACTTCATTTTTATTGCAAACCGCACTCTGTATACCAAGATATCTCAATATAACGGATATTAACGCAATCGATATCCACCAAATAGCATGGCAAAATACAACAAAAATATATAACCGCATTCTTACGCATTTGAAACTTTTTAAGTTCATTTCTAAAAGGTAAAATAAAAATCTATCCTCAGATGATAATTTTGAATTTTTAATGTCTTTATTTATTTCTTGAGTTTTTGGTTTGTAACGAAGTATTTATATAATAAACTATAAATTTTATAATTACGATATAAAGATACCATTCCTAGCTAGATGGCGGTACTTGAGCTAAAATAGACAACACCGCTATCTTGGAAAGTGAAACTAACATTAAAGCTTGATGGAAATGTGCAAATGTATAAAGATACAATTCCCAGCTAGATGGTGGTACTTGAGCTTAAATAAACAACACTGCTATCTTGGAAAATGAAACTAACATTAAAGCTTGATGGAATTGTGCAAATGTATAAAGATACCATTCCAAGCTAGATGGCGGTACTTGAGCTAAAATAGACAACACCGCTACCTTGGAAAATGAAACTAACATTAAAGCTTGATGAAAATGCGCAAATGTATAAAGATACCATTTCCAGCTAGATGGCGGTACTTGAACTAAAATAGACAACACCGCTACCTTGGAAAATGAAACTAACATTAAAGCTTGATGGAAATGTGCAAATGTATAAAGATACCATTCCCAGCTAGATGTGGTACTTGAGCTAAAATAGACAACACCGCTACCTTTGAAAAGGAAACTAACATTAAAGCTTGATGGAAAGGTGAAAATGTATAAAGATACCATTCCCAGCTAGATGGCGGTACTTGAGCTAAAATAGACAACACCGCTACTTTAGTAAACGAAACTTACATTGAAGGAAACTTGACGGAAATATGCATCTGATAATTCTGATGACCCATCATGAAATAAAAATTTTAGAAAATGTGTAGTATACAATAAGAGTACAAAGGTGCTAATCTAAATAATCGTGTGCTGCACACATTAGATTTTTAAAGATATACAATATTATAGCTAGAACTAGTATAATAATCGTTCGCCAGATATAATATTATATTTTAAAGATCTCGTGCTTTCTAAAAAAGTCTGAGACTATGATGAACAAATGCTTGGTTTGATAAAGAATAAAATTTAAATGCCTAATTATAAATTATACAATACTCGAGCGAGATAAACATCTGCAACGGTTATGAAATTAAAAATTATCCATTTTGAGTTATTTGAAAAAAATTAGAATAATTAGTGCATTTTAAACTTTCTGTAAAAAAATTTAATTTAGAATATAGGAATATTAATCTAAAAAATTAAACTAAAGGAATTTCAAGACTACATTCTATGGAATTAATTTTAAATGCATAAATATTTTTGATAAAAGAATTTTAAAAGTCCAAGCAAATTTAAAGATAAGTTAAAGAAAACAAAATTAGAACATTATGTATTCATTAAAAATTGCTTTAATATTTAGTAATTGGAACTATACCTATTTTTTATAAATAATGTAATTATATATAAATAAAAAATATTCTTATCTATTAAGCATAAATTTGTAATTAGGATATAGCATATAAAGTAAAACTATATTAAAAGATTTTATCTTTATAGTATAATTAATAAAAATTATCAATTCATTTAGATTAGAAATATGTCTCAGAATCTCATAAATGTTTGCATAATTTAATTAAGTATGCAAAATCTTATAATTGATCAAAGCAATCACACTCTTAGTACGCGTCAAGACATCATAAAATCTTAAAAAAATTTCTAATAGACTCTATATTTCTGTTTAAAAGAAAGTAACTTCGAGACTAGCTTTATAGCATTTTTATGAAGTAGTTAAGAAATTTATTACCGTCTACAAAACCGTTTTCCTTCTTATGTGTTATCTTAAAGTTTAAAAAGTTCAAAACATTAATATTTTTCATTATTTTCATGACATGTGAAACATTTCATTTTTGGAGCAACTTATTAAATAGTTTAAGATTAAATTTGTCAAATTGATGCATGATAATTTTTAGCGCTAAGATTAAGTTTTTATTAGGAGAAATTTAGGAGCTCTGACACTCCCGATATGTTCATTTAATCTCCTAAAATAGCACCTCTGGGAAGAGTGTCATAGGTTACTGATTCAGTCAAATTATTTACAACTGGTGATCAACAAAAAACGTCGGCCCTCTCTACACTCCAGTATAAGGTAAGTTCTGGCATATTGAGTAAGTCAAATTGTTTTCAACTGGTCATCAACAAAAAACGTCTGCCCTCTCTACACTCCAGTATAAAGTAATTTCTGGCATGTTGAGTAAATCAAATTGTTTTTAACTGGTCATCAACAAAAAACGCTGCTTTCTATACACGACAGTAAAAAGTAAGTTCTGATTATTAATTTAGTCAAAATGTTTACAACTGGTTATCAACAAAAAACATCTGCCCTCTCTACACTCTAGTATAAAGTAAGTTCTGGCTTATTGAGTAATTAAAATTTTTTTCAACTGGTCATCAACAAAAAACATCTGCCTTCTCACACTCCAGTAGAAAGCAATTTCTGGCTTATTGAGTAAGTCAAATTGTTTTCAACTGGTCATCAACAAAAAAGTCTGTCTTCTATATACTCCAGTAGAAAGTAATTTCTGACTTATTGAGTAAGTCAAATTGTTTTCACTGGTCATCAACAAAAAAAGTCTATCTTCTATACACTCTAGTAAAGATAAGATTTGCCGCTTTCACTATGATATTGTACGCATGTTATTTGCAGATTTATTACTTTGATAACGAATATTACAGGCTTTCAGAAGGCTTAAATGACTGGTTGGTGAATGTATCTTTTCGGATATTTATTCTGTAGTAATTGGGAAGTTATTTGGTTAAAACAACACTTTATATGATAGTCAAGTATTGTGGATTTAAATCGGGAATCAAATTATGGATTTAACCAATACGTGGCACGACATAAGATGCAGGTTTCCTTTACATTAATTACTTTCTCCCATATGTAGTAAAGGGAAAATATTCCAATCTTTAAGAAATGTGCCTTCGAGATTTTGACTGAACTTTAAGTTTTGGAATTCTGAAAAGACCATTTTTAGGATCATGTCTATTCGTGCTTTTGCATGTGTGAGAGAGAGCGATTTTGTGTGAACATGATAACTAGAGTGCGTTTTGACTTAAACCAAATTTTGAATATGTAAATTAAAACAAACTTGTGGTTCTCTGTCAATTCTCAGATCACTTTCTGCAACAGTAACAAGTTTAATCTGCTCATCCGGTTACTATCTGGTTCGTGATGCCTTAATTTAAGTTTACATAATATCTTGTAATTATAGCTAAGATATATTGTACTAGATAGGCTTTATATTATATAAAATATAATATTTATATAGTAGTGTTCATATGTTTTAAAAAAGCTAGAGCAAAAACAGTTGTAATGTATATATTTTTAACAGTAAACAAGAAAGTTGTTACTTAAAATTTATGTGGAATTTATTTCTGTTCATTTTGATTGATTCGGGAAATATCTGAAAAGAAAGAATTGAGCAATCTTTCCCTGCACTAATTAAACAACTACGAAAGACTATGAACATCTATGTCATTGAAAGGGTTAATGTTTAAATGGATAACATTTTCTATACCATTTGCTAAATATACCAAACTTTTTAGTGTAAAAATATAAATGAAATTAATAACCATTTATTTTCAGGTTGATAACAAATGTGAATTCTGTTATAAGGGAAGATGTTGTGCATTAAAATTATATATTTATATTTTATATATTTATTATATTTATTACATATAAAATATAAATACATAATTCCTATTTTTCATATTTATTAAAAAATGAAAAAAATTGTTTTTTAAATTTTTTCTTCCAGTTTACAAAGAAAAATAATCTGATGCCTTACTTTGATACTCTAACTTGTAAGTGAGTGTGTATTACTATTATTGTTTTCATTAATTATTTTTATTATTTTTTATCTTATGACAGTTAAATCTTAATTATTAACAACGTACAACACTCTAAACATGGAATTATTTTAATTTTTTTATTTTGAAATCAACATTCGTTTTTCACTAATTTATATAAATTTTATGCCGACTTTTTATATTTGCTTAACACATTGTATTCGAAACACATACTAGTACATTTTCTTACGATTGATACTTGAGAGCAGGTCACGTACTAGTACAAGTTGTGTAACAACATGGTTTGTTTGTGGGTACAAAAATAACAGTATATACAGAAAAACGAAGCCGAATGTTCTTGTCTATTTCATAGATTCTGGAAAAATTTAGACAAATAAAAACTAGTTTTTACGTCAGTCGATGCGGAACCACGGAACGGGAAGTTTGATGAAAAAATCAAATTAGATTTAAAAATACTTTTTATTTATCCTTGCGAAAATATTATATATATATATTATATATATATGTATATATATATATATATATATATATATATATATATATATATATATATATATATATATATATATATATATATATATATATATATATTATATATATATATATATATATATATATATATATATATATATATATATATATATATATATATATATATATATATATATATATATATATATATATATATATATATATATATATATATATATATATATATATATATATATAATATATATATATATACATATATATATATATATATATATATATATATATATATATATATGTATTATATACATATATTTGTGTGTGTGTATATATATATATATATATATATATATATATATATATTTATATATTTCAATATATAATACAAAAAGTTGGTTAAAAATGAAATAATTTTCGATCTACTGAGATTTAACTCAATAGATCGATTGAGATTTAACTATGTTTGGTTAAAAAATCAGTTTAGATTTAAAAATACTTTTATTTATCCTTGCGAAAATGATATTATATACATATTTATATTTATATATTATATACATATATTTGCATTTATATATATATATATATATAAAATACGAAAAGTTGGTTAAAAAATGAAATAATTTTGGATCTATTGAGATTTAACTGAATAACTAAATTTACGCGCAAAACGCCCGCTCCCGGTACAATTCCGCTGCGAAATGTACCCGCACACAATGTGTTAATTATTATTATATTACAAATGCGGGGTACTTTCATTCATTGACATTTCCCCATGCAATCTGCTGATTTGGTGCAGTTTTTATTAAGGGAGCATAATATAGGTAAGGCAACATAACTCCCTACGAGGAGACAACACACAAAAACATCGAAGCTTTTACTCTGAGAATTTAACCCAGACCCATCGAGGGGGAGAGAAATGCTTTAACCAAAAAACAATCTGGACGGCCGTTTGCTTAATTATTAACCCTCTAAGCGGTATGCACGTACAATTTTCGACCTCCAAGAACGTTCCGAAAATGGATGTATTGTACATTTCTGCCAGTGCTTTCCCCCATGGAGTTTTGAGGTAGGGGGGTAAGGTCGATTGTTTAAGAACTGCACCCCTCATTGATTGACATTTATTGAGGGATGTAGCCCTACTTTTTGAGGCACAAAGAAGCTGAGAGCTTTTCATGGCTTTGTAAATCTCTATTTCGAAGTATTTCGTTTGCGGTAACAGATGTATCTCTAATTGCACCACTTAAATATCTTGGATGACTCTCGTAAAAAAATATAAATAATTCTCTTTAAAAAAATTTTATTCGTATTTTTAGAATCCATTATTTCTCATGGGATGATCTTCTAGACTTGACGAGCTTTATGTGTATTAAAAATTAACAATCAATAATGTCTATTTATTTAGATATTTATAACCGGAAGTAAAAGGACAATAACGAGGGTGGGTTTCTCGTATTCCCGTATTCGACAAAGGGTGAAATAAAAAATCATAGAACACTTTGGTTACTGACACAATAAAACTTTAGCGTATTTTTTGAGACTTTTTTTCCTCGGTGTATTCCACTCGTATGGTTAAACATATCTAACATGTTGCACCTCATTTGTTTTTATGTATGTTTTTCAAAATTATTGCTTATTTATTCCATTAATTTTTGTAATTAACGTAAATGAAAAAAAATTAATTATTTTTATTTTGTTGGTCATCAAATGTGAGCTAAAAATATTCTTCATTAATTGTTTTCCCAAGTACTAAAAAAGAAAAGAAAGAATTTTCCAGATCTCTTAGATCTAGTATTTTTAATCTAAAACGATGGTAGTATTAACATAAAAACTTCTGCTTCTTTGACTAGTTTCCAGAAAAGAAAATAGATATTTCCCCTTTTTCCCCTTTATTCTCAAACATTAAATATTAGATCTTAAGGTTTTCTTTCTTTCCTCCTTGCGCTTCGATATCTTCTTCCGTTGGTTGTATTCCAGTTTACGATGCCTTTCGAAAGGCATTCAAATGGTCACGTCTGCTAACAATGGGGGAGGGGATAAACCGCCTTTTTATCCAACTGCTTTATTTCTCACCTTTTCAACTACGGTCGAAGAAGAGCACATTTCACATCGCATACTCGTAATTTAATCTAGCCATTTATCCTTACATAAAATAAAGTCGTCTTTGGAAAGGGACTTCTAAAGCATTTCTTCTTTCTTCGTTTTTTTAATATCAATCCATGGCATCCCCGATTCTAGCCGAAATCCCAGATGAATGGAGGAAGAGCAGAGTTGAGGCGTTTTGCTGCTGCATTACGATTTTATCATCGAAAATAGCCATAAAGAGCGAGATAACAGTGACCTTATGCGCGATAACTCCGGGCGAGATGCCAGATTTTTCCAAACGGATTTATTGCCTGATAATCGGAGAAATTGTTCTGCGAGAGAGTAATATTTATCAAAAAAAATTCTTTTGAAAAACAGAGGGGGGTGTTGAGTTTAAATGTGTAAATTATATTCCATTGTCTTCAGATATTAAACGGCTTGGTTTAGAAAAAAAAATTGAATAATGGCTGAATATAAACAAAGAGGTTGAAAAATTTAATACCAGTGGTTGCTGATTTTATTACTTTTGGGATTTCTTTGACTTCTCTGATGTTACTTTTTGCTTAACTATTAACTGCAGCTATTTCGAGAAATTTGGCTCTTACTACTATAAGATTATTATTGCAACTTTGTTGTTATTTTATTTTTGAGGTAGATAACAAATATACATTCTGATATAACGAAAGGTTGTATATAAAAGTAGATCATTTTTTCCGATTTTTAAGTTTTATTGTTTTTATTCTGATTATTGAGGAATTGGTTCTCAATCAAATTCGTAATTTGTCACTGAGACTCCATATATATGTGCGGCTGGCCTAGACTCTCAGTCAGTCTTCCCCTTAACAATTATATTATATCAATTTTATAGATATCTGAAAACCCATGTACATTCTACTATAAAATGTTCTATTAGAACTCTAAAAAGAGTTACAGTCTACTTTTTGCTTAACGAGTACTCATAAGACCTGCTGTCTATTCGAACAAGTATACCTCAGTAGGTTTCGAACCCAAAAATATGATACCAAACAGCAGTGACCTACCCGTATGGCCATCGTTTGGCACATTAAAGAATGTTTGGAGAAAAAATATAATTGAAATAGTGTAAGATTTTTAAATTAAATTTTAATTAAATGAACACTTCTAATATATTTTCTTTTCTGGGTATGATCTAAATTTAATTCAGTATTGCTATGAAATTACAATATTTATAATATTACTTTAAATAGAAAAAATTTAAAGGGTTCTGCATATCCCATAAATAAATTACTAACAACATATATCAATCAGAATAACCCACTTTACGAGGAACCCACTTTACGAGGTATCCAGGGAACGCACTGTACACACATAGTGCCCATAAATAATTTTAATTAATTAAACTGTTGCTCTAAATTTTATTCAATATTGCTAAGGGATTAAAATATTTATAATATTACTTTAAATAGAAAAACATTTAACGGGTTCTGCATATCCCATAAATAAATTACTAACAGCATATATCAATCAGGGTCCCATTTTACGAGGTATCCATGGAACGCACTGTGCCCACATACTGCCCATAGATAATTTTAATTAATTAAACTGTTGCTCTAAATTTTAGTCAATATTGCTAAGAAATTACAATAATTATAATATTACTTTAAATAGCAAAAAACTTAAAGGGTTCTACATATCCCATAAATAAATTACTAAAAACATATATCAATCAGAGCCCCACTTTACGAGGTATCTAGGGATCGCATTGTGCCCACATAGTGCCCATAGATAATTTTAATTAATTAAACTGTTGCTCTAAATTTTAGTCAATATTGCTAAGAAATTACAATAATTATAATATTACTTTAAATAGCAAAAAACTTAAAGGGTTCTACATATCCCATAAATAAATTACTGAAATCATATATCAATCAGAGCCCCACTTTACGAGGTATCCAGGGATTGCGCTGTGCCCACATAGTACCCATAGATAATTTTAATTAATTGAACTGTTGCTCTAAATTTTAGTCAATATTGCTAAGAAATTACAATAATTATAATATTACTTTAAATAGCAAAAAATTTAAAGGGTTCTACATATCCCATAAATAAATTACTAACAGTTTATATCAATCAGAGCCCCACTTTACGAGGTATCTAGGGATCGCATTGTGCCCACATAGTGCCCATAGATAATTTTAATTAAACTGTTGATCTAAATTTAATTCAATTTTGCTAAGGAATTAAAATATATATAATATTACTTTAAATAGCAAAAAACTTAAAGGGTTCTACATATCCCATAAATAAATTACTGAAATCATATATCAATCAGAGCCCCACTTTACGAGGTATCCAGGGATTGCGCTGTGCCCACATAGTACCCATAGATAATTTTAATTAATTAAACTGTTGCTCTAAATTTTAGTTAATATTGCTAAGAAATTACAATAATTATAATATTACTTTAAATAGCAAAAAATTTAAAGGGTTCTACATATCCCATAAATAAATTACTAACAGTTTATATCAATCAGAGCCCCACTTTACGAGGTATCTAGGGATCGCATTGTGCCCACATAGTGCCCATAGATAATTTTAATTAATTAAACTGTTGCTTTAAATTTTATTCAATATTGCTAAGGAATTACAATATTTATAATATTACTTTAAATAGAAAAAAATTAAAGGGTTCTACATATCCCATAAATAAATTACTAACATCATATATCAATCAGAGACCCACATTACGAGGTATTCAAGGATCGCACTGTTCCCACATACTGCCCATAGATAATTTTAATTAATTAAACTGTTGCTCTAAATTTTATTCAATAGTGGTAAGTAATTAAAATATTTATAATATTACTTTAAATAGCAAAAAATGTAAAGGGTTCTACATATCCCATAAATAAATTACTAGAAGCATATATCAATCAGAGCCCCACTTTACGAGGTATCCAGAGATCGCGCTGTGCCCACATAGTACCCATAAATAATTTTAATTAATTAAATTGTTGCTCTAAATTTTAGTTAATATTGCTAAGAAATTACAATAATTATAATATTACTTTAAATAGCAAAAAATTTAAAGGATTCTACATATCCCACAAATAAATTACTAAAAGCATATATCAATCAGAGCCCCACTTTACGAGGTATCTAGGGGTCGCATTCTAGGGATCGCATTCTGCCCACATAGTGCCCATAGATAATTTTAATTAATTAAACTGTTGCTCTAAATTTTATTCAATATTGCTAAGGAATTACAATATTTATAATATTACTTTAAATAGAAAAAAATTTAAAGGGTTATACATATCCCATATATAAATTACTAACAGCATATATCAATCAGAGACCCACTTTAAGAGGTATCTAAGGATCGCACTGTGCTCACATAGTGCCCATAGATAATTTTAATTAATTAAACTGTTGCTCTAAATTTTAGTTAATATTGCTAAGAAATTACAATAATTATAATATTACTTTAAATAGCAAAAAATTTAAAGGGTTCTACATATCCCACAAATAAATTACTAACATCATATATCAATCAGAGACCCACATTACGAGGTATTCAGGGATCGCACTGTTCCCACATACTGCCCATAGATAATTTTAATTAATTAAACTGTTGATCTAAATTTTATTCAATTTTGCTAAGGAATTAAAATATATATAATATTACTTTAAATAGCAAAAAACTTAAAGGGTTCTACATATCCCATAAATAAATTACTGAAATCATATATCAATCAGAGCCCCACTTTACGAGGTATCCAGGGATTGCGCTGTGCCCACATAGTACCCATAGATAATTTTAATTAATTAAACTGTTGCTCTAAATTTTAGTTAATATTGCTAAGAAATTACAATAATTATAATATTACTTTAAATAGCAAAAAATTTAAAGGGTTCTACATATCCCATAAATAAATTACTAACAGTTTATATCAATCAGAGCCCCACTTTACGAGGTATCTAGGGATCGCATTGTGCCCACATAGTGCCCATAGATAATTTTAATTAATTAAACTGTTGATCTAAATTTTATTCAATTTTGCTAAGGAATTAAAATATATATAATATTACTTTAAATAGCAAAAAATGTAAAGGGTTCTACATATCCCATAAATAAATTACTAACAGCATATATCAATCAGAGACCCACTTTAAGAGGCATGCAGGGATCGCTGTGCCCACATACTGCCCATAGATAATTTTAATTAATTAAACTGTTGCTCTAAATTTTATTCAATATTGCTAAATAATTACAATATTTATAATATTACTTTAAATAGAAAAAACTTAAAGGGTTCTACATATCCCATAAATAAATTACTAAAAGCATATATCAATCAGAGCCCCACTTTACGAGGTATCCAGAGATCGCGCTGTGCCCACATAGTACCCATAAATAATTTTAATTAATTAAATTGTTGCTCTAAATTTTAGTTAATATTGCTAAGAAATTACAATAATTATAATATTACTTTAAATAGCAAAAAATTTAAAGGATTCTACATATCCCACAAATAAATTACTAACAGCATATATCAATCAGAGACCCACTTTAAGAGGCATGCAGGGATCGCTGTGCCCACATACTGCCCATAGATAATTTTAATTAATTAAACTGCTTTCATTTTGATATCATAACGTACGATCTATATTCATAAGCATTTCAATTTCCTTCTCCGACTTGCTTTTAAATATCAGCTACGTCCACGTGACAGAAAGGGGGTTCCCATGTGTCATTTTTACTAACAAGAAACTGTCTCTATTGATCGCTGGCGGACAATAGAAATTTTTAATTAAATTTGGTGGTCTGCAGTAGCAATCAATTCAATTACCATATGTATGAACCGACGGGAGGCGGGTCGATGCACTTCTCGAGATTCTTGACACTGATTTAAGGGGATCTGGGATTTCTACTGTTTGTGCCAAGCACCCGCCGTATAAGCGGGTTGGCAGGAAAGGAAGTTTGAAAAAAAAGTTGTCTTGACGAAACTGAATCGGGGTGTTTCACCCCACTAGCGAGAAAAAAAAATTTCCTTTGGCTGCATCAAATTATACACACTTCTCTTAATGAAGAATAGCGTTTAAATTTATTTGTATGCTTATAGCAGTATAAACAATTCAGTTCCATTCTTTTTTATTCCCTTACAAATTTTTTAGTGTTAAAAGAGTTGTTGGGGAAGAAACTTTTTTACTTCGATGTTTAACCCTTTGCACTCCGTTGTCACCGTATTTGCGAGATTAAATCGCCTGTCGCGGCTACGGCGACACGGTGAGCCTACTCAAGAGTAATCACTATACTCCATTTTATGCGACTCCATTTTTATTTTGCATCACAGGTATGTAGTTGTAACTAATATAGTGCTGGAGTTATTGGTATCCTCTATAAGTTACTAGGCTGGAGTGCAAAGGGTTAATAACCATTTTCTGCGAATTGTCCCCAGTTAAAACTTTGAACCTCTTTAGTTTTCAAATTTGTCACAAATTGCAAGTTGAGGAAATGATCAAAACAACATTTCTCTTGGTAAAAACATCTCTTTGAAGTAAAAACCACCTGATCGAAAAGTTTGATGGTAATGCTTAAAGATTTCACTTACTCATAATTCAAAATACGAAACTTTTACTGGATAAATTTTGAAGACAATATTTTATAATACCACAGTCCATAGAATTGACTTATCATAGCCATAAATATGTATGGCTGATCAACCAAAGGTAGCTCTTTCTCCTCACTTATGGGAAAACTAATAAGACTACTTCCTTAGGAGTGGTCCAAACATTTTCTATATACTTATTGTAAATATACGAATATTTGCATAAAAGTTTTTAAAAAGGAATCTCAATTTCAATATTTTAATAGAATAAAAGTCAAAATTTAATTAAAAAGACGAAGAAAATTTGTTATATACTAAATAAGAAATATTCGATTATTAAATATAAATTTTAAATATATTTAAAATATTTACTGAGTACTAATGCAGTTGGATTATATTAAACTGTAAAGTAAATTAAATAATTACATTTCATAATTTTTGAATTAAATTTTTATGTTGTGATTTTATTAAAAGAATATAAGACAGAAATATTAATCACGTCCCATTGACTGTGTTAATATTTTGTTGCAATATGTAAGAA
Source organism: Pardosa pseudoannulata (assembly GCA_032207245.1). NCBI lineage: Eukaryota > Metazoa > Arthropoda > Arachnida > Araneae > Lycosidae > Pardosa > Pardosa pseudoannulata. The sequence goes on along the minus strand of CM063510.1, from coordinate 105,325,783 downwards.
ATTTTTCAAGACACAAAGACAGGGCTGTTAGAGATGGACGAATCATTCAGATTTTGCCTGATGGCTGCCATAAGTTTGGTTTGGTTTAGAGCACTATGGTCTACTTTTTGTATCACGAGGGCTAATGAGACCAGGATCTACTGCTTAAAGACGATTCTGAACGGCTACGAAGCCACGAACTCCGGTTACAGTCCCCTAACCATTCGGCCATCGTTCGGCTAATGGCTGCCATAAACTTAGGTTGGCATAAATGGGAGTTAATTCATTCTTTCATTTATTCTCATTAGTGCCAACAAACACTGAGTCAAATTCGAGATCCGAATGGTCATTCAGAATTCTCATACTGAATTTGAGTTGGCAGCATTTATTTATAGTACCACAGTTCTACGTAATCATTAGGAATCAACATATACAGGGTGTCTATAAAAGAACTCCGGGTTTTAAAAATTCATACTCACTAACTATAAAAGATAGCAAAATTTAGTCGATTTCTCTGAAAAGAGTAGCTCAAAAAGTTTTACTCATATCATTTGGGAATGTTTGTATCAACTATTGGCTGCGCTGCAGGGCGTTGACCTTGAAATGACGTCGCGAAATTTGAAATGATGGCGACTCCGCAACAAAAGGCTCAATGTGTTATTTGGCTCATAGAAACGAAGTCTGTAGTTACCGTACAAAGAAACTTTCGACGTAACTATGGTGTTAACCCGCCTTCTGACAAAACCATTCGTCAATGGTTCAGTGCATTTAAGGAAACAGGGAATGTTTTGAAGCAAAAGTCGCCGGGTAGGCCGAGTGTGTCTCAAGAGAAAGTGGACAGAACTCCGTTGGATTTTTTCTTCTGGGGGCATATCAAGAATCTTGTGTATGCAGAGAAAATTCGTGATGTTCAACATCTCAGGGAACGAATAGTCAATTGTGTGGCAACCGTCCCCCCAGACATGCTCGCCAGGACATGGGAAGAGGTAGAATACCGTTTAGACTTCTGCCGTGCCACTAACGGGGCTCATATAGAACTTTACTAAGTGTTAAAAAAAACTTGAAAATGTAAGCTTGCCAGTCATGTATAAAAAACATGTATGAATGTTTTTTTATTTCATTAAAATATTTTGCCTCAAAACCCCGGAGTTCTTTTATAGACACCTGTATTACCAAGTCTATTATCTAAAAAATCTTTCCGTAGCAATGTATAGGATGGGGTTTTCCATACCTAACCAAATATACACCCAAATGTACAGGTTTTAACCCATCCATCATCATGAGATTTTGACAACAAAAATTATTTTGCTTGTATAAAATAAATATAAAAAAACAGCATAGGAAATAAGTAAATAAATAATGAAACATATTTAATGAACAAGTATAGTAATGAATTAAAGATAGTCAGCCTATTCGAAACGAAAGTAATTACATCCTGCCAGCAAGAATCAGTTGTAAGAGGTGGGGCTCGCGTGTAAGAAATAGTTGACTGTAGTCTCTATATTTCACCAACCAAACGTATGTCATATAAATGTATTCAAATATATGCTATATATAGAATGCATTATTCGACTATAGAAAAGTAAATATATTGGGTTATAGACAATATCAAACTGATTTATTTTATAGATTTTCAAATGGAAGTGGGGGAAATTATAGTTTTCAGAAAAAAAAACGCTTAAATCTAAAATTATGATAAAAGTATATATATAATATAGTCTATAATTCAGTCTGTAACTCCCGTTCTATAAAAGAATTTTCTCTGTGTTTTTTAATTATGGTGAGAATTAATGGCAGATAAACGTTTCTTTATACACTTTTTCCAAATTTTTAATATTAACACATTGTGTGCGGGTACATTTTGCAGCGGAATTCTACCGGGAGAGGGCGTTTTGATCGTAAATTCTATCCCAATAATCATTTTTGATTTTTTAATCAGGCTTCCCGTTTTGTGGTTCCGCATCGACTGATATAAAAACTAGTTTTTATTTGTCTAAATTTTTCCAGAATCTCTGTAGTAGACAAGAACATTCGGCTTCGTTTTCCTGTATATACCATTATTTCTGTAACCACAAACAAAGCACGTTGTTACACTAACCCGTACTAGTACATGACCCGCGCTCAAGTATCATTCGTCAGAAAACGTGCTAGTACGTGTCTCGCGCTCAAGTATCAATCGTCAGAAAACCGTATTAGTACGTGTCCCGCATACAACGTGTTAAAATCCCATGACACTTTAATTCAGTAAAATATAATTTTAAATGTTATTCTAAAAGGGATTTAAATAATATTTACATAGAACAAATGACACTTGTACCTAATCAATCATGGAATGTTTCCTATCATTATTCGAAACTACGCTATCTCCCATCCTTTCAGTGTCCTTAGAAATAAAGGCTCCTATAAACTGCTTTCTTCTAAGCATCACAATTGAGCCTATAAACTACTCCATTGAACGTCTGGAGTGGATAGAAATTGTCTAGAGTATACTCATTGCGTCGTCGTATACAAAACTTAAGAAACTGCATGAGTGGGAAGGAAATGTTTAGTTAATTAAATAGCGTCTCGCTGTATTGAATTACAATAATTGAAATCGGAAGGTGAAAGGAATGCGAGTGTTTGTGTCCTTTTCGGTTTAAAACATTTTGAAATGCATCTACTTAAGGTGCAGTGGAGACGGTAGAAAGTAGTCGTTTTACAATAGATGGATGCGATCGGCTTTAATATAAATTGCATAGAAAATCATCATCACATTATTCTAAAAGAGGGGTAGCAAACCTTCTTCAATTAGGATGCCAGTTAAATTAAGGCTAATTATTATTTATAGGTGTTTACTTGTTATATTTCTTTTAAAAATCAGTTTTAAACGCCTTTAATCTACATATATATGCATAATATGTGTTCTTTGTCGTCTAGTTACAATGTGAGAATCACTGCTTCATTGTAAAGGTTTTAAGGGATATTAACTTAAAAATTCAATTTTTCTGCTGTACAGAAATCTCTTACCTTACCACGGTTTAGACTGCTATATTTAGAAAATAAAATTATCTGAATAAAGAAAGAAGACTATAGCGTTCTTTGGTCCTCTCATTCTGAAAAAGTCTCCCATATCTCGAAACGTTCATCAGTTTTGTTGCATATTACCTATGTTTAACATATAAGAAAACAAAACACATACTATGCCATAATTTGCAGCTTAGTTTCAGTTCCTTTATAACTCCTCCCACTGAAGCATAATAATTCCCAATAAAATGCCAGTGTCCCCTACATGGACTTGTTTGAATGAGGGGTCACTAGTCACCCGTATGTCCTGTTAACCCCTTAAGAAAAACACATAAATGCTACACAAGTCGACCGTTGTGAAAACCGTTGCCATTTAACGCCATCTAGTAATTAAATCTAATATTTAAAAATTAAAATAAAACATTCAGATCTCCTATTAAGCATATGAGACGCTCGTCTCTCAATATCAACCGGAGATCATCGCATAGAGGCGACGCTGGACTAATAAGAATGAAATCGCTGCGTCGCGTATACGAGACTTTGGTCGAGAAGGAGTTAAATGTCATAATGGTGCTTATTCTCGTATTTGTTCTTTAATACCCCTTTGATGGCTTAATTCTAAGAGATAGCATTTTTTAATGTAAGAGAAAAAAATTACTTTAGTATGTGCCGTCCTCGTGCTACCGAGACACCTCTAGCGAAACATCTAGTGGCCCACGTGTCATAAACTCGTCATTTCTGTTCTAAATTCATTACAATTTCATTCTATACCAAAAATATCATACTTCTTTATGAACCTCGCTCTCCTTTTAGGTGAAAATCAAAGCAATAAAATTGATGTGGGCACCACATGACTTCCTTGCAAGCTTATTATATTTGACACATTTTAATGCACTTTATTTAAAATTATTTTGCTGAAATGGGGAATAGATTCTCTAATTATTTAATAAAAAGGGTGGTTAAACCACTTTTAATTACATCAAAAAAGTATACAACATTGATATTAACACAGTTTATGTCTTAAGGACTACGGTTTACTTTTTTTGGCAAAACAAAATCTGACAAAACGAGGGCCTAATACTGAAAAACACTTCGAAACTTCTGCTATCATTTCATGGGTTTCGAAGCTCAGTGGCCTGCCCATTCTTCCATCATTCGGCTAATTCGATAAACAGTAGCACTGTATTCAAATATGAGAAGTACATATTAATTCAAAAAAGAGTAGATGAACTCAAGTACTACAACTTAGCAGCAATCAGTATCTTAAAAAAAGTGTTGATGTTTTTGGTTGAGTAGAGAACGGATTGCAAACAAAAATGGCAGTGTATAACTAGATGTTAGAATTGCAAGATTAAATGATTGATGAATGCAATATTTAATTCTAAATGCAAGATTTTAAGGTAATAAATCTAATTGTTTTCAAGTTATAGCAGATACATAAACATACATACACACTATTGACACTTGGAAATTAGTCACAGTTCATCCAAGTATGATCAAAATGGATATTTAACCGTTTGAGTGAAGAGTTTTCTTATATATATGCTAACAGTGCGGAATGAAATGCGTAGTAAATTTTTGAGAATAATAGAAATGATTATAATTAATACTAATTATTATGTAACAAGTAATTTTTACCAACAAAATATTCTTTATTATCCCTTATTACAGGTATGTTTTGCCGCACAAATTCCATGAATTACATTTTGACATATAGTGCAAATTAAGTTGAATAGTCTAATTACATTACCATTGTTTTTACTGCATACATCACATTTTCGCAAGTTTCTGAAAGGCAATTTTTCTAAAGAAAACTTTGTACCCATTGGTAGTCTTCCTGTGGCATTTTTGCTTGCTAACCATTCCTCCTCTATAGCATCGATAATGATCAGTATAACACTTGTTGAGGAAGTGAAAACAGTTTCTAATTTCTATATAACAACGAAAAGTTATTTTACTACAAATAAATAAATAAATAAAACAAGCTCATTTTGTCTACCGTACCACAATCCACGGCTCTACTGCATTACTATTTACCACTGTATTTTATTTTAATTTTTATATTATTAAAAATCACAATTCAGTAAAATGAATAAAAACTGCGATTGATATGAATTCAACTGCTCTCAATAGATGCGAAAATTATACTAACAGCAGCGTCTCCGCATTTTCAGTGCAAAACAAAAGAAGCGCTTCCCCTCATTTTTGGCACATAACAAGCGAAGCGCGATAGCGCTTCGCCTCACTCAAACGTTTAAAGTTTTCTTGTTTCTAAGTTAAAATTTCCTTGTACATACAAAGGAAAAATAAAAATTGTCTAAACTTATCCAGGCCTACAGAGGTTTCTAATAAACTGTTTAGTATAATGCTATAAATATGCTATTATACGCTTTAAATCTATCTTAATCTATCTTAAATTTAATCTTTAAATTATGGGGGAAGGCGTTCCCATTTGAGGTTATTTTTAAATGATAGAACTATCGTTATAGCTCCAATGTTTCACTAGTTATTGATAGACATCCACAATGCCTAATTCCAATCATATAACCTAAAAGTCTAGTGAATGCTGATTGGAACATTTGTACTGTTACGAAAGATACTATTGATTTGTATTTATTTCAATTTATTAATGAACATTTCTGTATTAACGATTTTCTTGAAACAGTTTCTATTTCCTAATGACAATTTCTGATTTTTTTACAATTGAATTCTCAAATAAATCAATTCATCTGTCTTTTACAGTTTTTGCAATGTTAAAAATAACAAAAAATATATTACTGAGTTGATTAACTAATACTATTAACTGCGAGGAAATAACGTTTCAAACCACGCTTCAAACCATTTTATGCATTTTGAAAGAAAAAACCTCTTCCAATAAACTTAATTATAATGCTATAAATATGCTATTATACGCTTTAATCTTTAAATTATGAGAGAAGGCGTTCGCATTTGAGGTTATTTTCAGACGATAGAACTACCGTTAAAGCTCCAATGTTTGACTAGTTATTGATAGACATTCATAATGTCTAGTTTCATTCATATGATAACCTAAACGTCCAGTGAATGTTGATTGAAACATTTGTACCGTTACAAAAGATACTATTGGTTTGTATTTATTTGACTTTATTAATGAACATTTCTGCATTAACGATTTTCTTGAACTAGTTTCTATTTCCTAATTACAACGTCTGCTTTTTTTATAGTTAAATTACCAATTAAATTAATTCATCCGTCTTGTACAGTATTTGAAATGTTAAAAATAACAAAAAAAATATATTACTTAGTTATTTAACTAATACTATTAACTGCGACGAAATAACGTTTCAAACCACGCTTCAAACCATTTTATGCATTGTGAAAGAAACACCTCTTCCAATAAACTGTTTATTAAAACGCTATAAATATCTTATTATACGCTTTAATCTTTAAAATTCAGTGTAATTCAATCCCTATTCCATGTAAATCTCTTCAAAAGATTCTATAATCAATTTTCAAATTATTTTCAGCTGAAAGGAAGTTTTATAATGTAAGCTTAAATACAGCTTTCTCTTACTTGGTCGAGATCATTCTTTGTAAACTGACATTAAATAGATTTACATCTTTTCGCTCCGTTCGCAGCTTTTGATATGGTAAACATTTTATCAATGCCGAAGTAAATTTCATTTGTTTATCAATACCCGCCTCGTAGGAAGAGTAAATTATTCTAATCTTATCTGAGTTTAGGAAATTTAATCTCGTAAGTAAAAAATAAAAAGTTGCTTTTTTTCTCTTCCCAGAGTACGTGGATAGAATAAAATTCATGAAAGAAAATTAAACAACAAAAATAATGAAAGAATTTCGTTTTCACTGTGGCTCTCTAGTTATTTCCGTACACGTTTTTGATGAAATTTCCAATAAAACTATTTGTAGAGGTATGGAGAATATTTTTTTTACTTTAATAAAACACTGTTCCTCTTTCTTTTACTTTCTTGTGTACAAAGCATGGTTCGTCAAAGTACGTCTGCGTAAAAACCTGCAGAGACACTTTAAAATGCGTCCACTTGAAAAAATCCCTTTATGGGAAAATAAGTTTTTTTGGATTTACTGTACGACAATTATACCCATTACTTCAGAGTTGGGTTGATTTGAGTTTAAAGCGCTACGATCTACTGTTTTACACATGAGGGCTAATGAGACCGAGAACTACTGCTTACAGCCGATTCCGAACGGCTACGAACATCCATCCAATAGTGGGATTCGAACCCACGAACACCGGTACCGACGTTCAGCGCCCTAACCAATCAGCCAGCGTGCGGCCTATTACTTCAGAGACAAAATTATTATACTAATATTTCTCATTGCCATGGTCTAACCTTTAATGGAAATTTAACATTTTAACAGTTCTTGCACTAATGGGGTACATGAACACATTGGAGCTGCCATTACCACACCACCAAAGTCAGAGCAAACACACCAACTCACTCATCGCCAAATAAAACAGCCAAAAATCGCCAAATTTGGAGACAAAAAGAGTACGGCGTCTAAAATGCATCTGCACCTAATTCAGAAACAAAATTAGTATGCTAATATTTCTCACTGCCATGATGTAATATTTGATGAAAATTTAACATTTTTAGACAATACCTTAAAATATGTATCCGTAAATTTTTATTGCATTTAGATTTTTTTTTATTTAAGGCATTTATATATCTGTATAATATTTAATTAATCTAAACAAATTAAAACGGATTTATTCAAACAGTATATTCAAATTCAGTTTTTTTAAATTGATTTCCTACCTTCATCGTGATGATAGAACAAGTAATATCTTAACAATATATCATTATTTAATAACTTGCTGTAAATCAAATTAGCCAAGAGTTGACGTTTACGAAAATACAAAAGATCCCGATTATAAATCTCGAGACAGTGTGTTGTATGATTTGGCGACATTTGTCCCGTAATAACTCTTGACGAAAAATTCTATTTTAAGATTTTGAAAATATATAAAGCAAGTTGAATGATCAAATTACTTCTTTACCCTACAGAAAATTTAAATAATCTAAAAAATTTAGATAGGTTTCGATCGAACCTCAAGATTTAACATTAAATTGGTTTGCACCAAGCAAAGAATTTTGTTGAATAAAGAATCTATGTAAAATATACAATTTTATTTAAAAAAAATAAAATCATTATCACACGCTAGCATGTACGAGTTGAAAAAGCAACATATTCTGTTTAACATTCCTTTTCCCGTTGAATAATACAGAAATTTCTTGAGTGAGAGAGAAAAATTTTCAACCGAATAAAAACCTTATCACACATCAACCCCAAGAAAAATAAATCATTTAAAATATTTTACTGTAATACAAGAAACATATAATCTGCACATTCTTATGCAGATTTCTTGTGCTGCGGCCAATTTAAGATGATTTCCTAAACATTTCACAAACATTGAACAGGAGCAGGCCATTGATTGATGGATTACCTTAAGTTATAGAACTCGTGGAATGCACACTGTTAGTCAGATTATTAACTTTAATTATTTATATTTATTACGTGAATCTATAATCTCATCTACAATGAAAATTCTAACAGTACAATAATTGGTGGGATACTTCTTTTTGGTACCGGTGGCATCCATGACAACATTGATTTGATGTGTATTACTGTCGTGAATTAGAATCGACTTTCATCGGCACTCCATTCACGTGAGCTGTCGCTATGAGCTCCCTTGCTGTCTTTACGGGAAGGTGAATAAATTTTGCTAATTCTAACTTTGCCAAGCAAATTCAACAAAAAGTGCATTTCTTCCTTATTAGCTCATTTTTTTTTTCAAATATTCAACCCAAGGTCAATGTTCAGGCATCATAATTCCCATTTCATTTGTTATTATTGACCTAAGATACCCTCTGTTACAATTAAAAATATTTACATTTCTTTTCATATGATTTTCCATATACGTTGTAGCAATCTAGATTAGGCTCTAGTCTTCTGAGACACAGGCATCACACCGAATGTTGAGCCGCGTACTTTAACACACTTATCTGGAAAGATTTAAACGGCAGTTCCCGGTTTAATTAGATATCATGTTGTAAATAATTAATTGTAACGTTCCAATATAAATCAAACGGAAAGAAACCTCGAGAAAATCAAAAACTACAAAATTATTTTCTTGGTGAAAACAATTTTCAACGGTAAACCTTGCGGTTCGATACCCCGCAAATCACGATAGTCAAAACTACCCCAATTTTTTAGATTATTTAAATTTTCTGTTAGATAGAATAGTAATTTGATCATTCAACTTGCTTCATATCTTTTATGAATCTTAACGTGGAGTATTTCGCCAAGAGTTATAACGGTACAGATGTCGCCAAATCATATAACAAACTCTCTCGTAGTTTATAATCGGAATCTTTTGTTCTTTCATAAATGTCAAACCTCGGTTAATTTGGTTCAAAGCAAGTAATTAAATAAAGCCTATCTCAGTTCCAGTTTCCTACAGCGTCCTTGTTTACTAAGACATCTTAGCACGAGTGTTTCAACAACACTTCCTGCTTTTTATAAGTTTTCGCAGTCAAAGGGGATAATAAATTTAGACATAGGAGACAAATAAGGGGAGTGAGCTTTGACTCTTGTTCGAGCATAATTCCCTAAACAATGCGAAATATTCTACACAGTTACAACTGGAAGCAATGAGTCTTCTCTTAAATGATACCGCTTGAGCTCCGCAATACTAAAGCGCGCAAGAGACATTTTCTAGGGAAATTTATCTAAAAATAACACTTTCCGTATCTTACGACTTGTTGCTCTTAATCTAAGAGACAGGGAACCATTCCGTAATTAAGTTGTTAAATCGCAACTCATTTAATCTGCCTTCGAGGCTTCGGAGTAACCTGAAATGAATTAATTTAAAGTCCTCCCCCAACCCCGCTTCTGTTTGTGCGCAAAACTTGAGTCGAAGCAATTACAGGATACAATTTCGAATTTCGTGTCCTCCTGTGGCAAGGTTTAAATTCCGTTTTGTTTCTTGGCAGCATCTTGTAAGTCTGCAGTGAATCAATAATAGCTTCGGTTTTATCTCTTGGGGGTGAAAGATTCCTTAGGTTTTACTTGTCACTCCGAGAACAACAATCATCGATTCAATTACGAATTTGTTTTATGCTTTACCCGTTTGTTATTGGCAGTAACGGTCGGTCCAATGGGAGGCTGAGGTAAAGAAAGCACAGAATCTATAATATAATAATGATAATTCCGAAATTGCTTGTTTACTATACAAATTCCCTTATCAATCGCTTTTAAATTTTATATACGGTAATTTCGTATCATAGATAACATAACAGAATTTCTTTGAGCCGATTTTGTGCAAATATTTTTGAAATATTAGGAAAAACTGACAAAAATTAGTTAATTATATCACATATTTATTTACAATATTGTTTTGGCATCATTAAAGAATCGTTTTCTATTATTGCACTCATTATTGTTCTATATTTAGCATTCCACGTAACATATATACAAAATAAACAGGGGTTGTTGCCCAATTTCCTCTACGTTTAATTCCATACTCTTCTAAATATGTGGTTTAGATTTCCGGAAGAAGATATTTAGTTTATATTTGAGTTCACATGGTTGATAGTTCGAACATTACCAGGCAGCTAACAGGTATCTTCTTATAAAACTAAATTGATAATCTGCAGTTAGACTTAACTAGGATTCATCAATAAAACGAAATCGAACATTATGGCTGCGGATGTTTGATTGTCTAGACGGGCATCGTGCTAGATGGTCGCTCATCCTGTCATGTCTTTCAAAGAGACACAGTGACTGGTATGAGTTGTAGAAATGACACCTTTGAACCCACTTCTACTTTCTCAGGACTACAATTGATCTTAACATCCCTTTAAGGACAACAACGGGTGGATGCAATTGGAGTTTATCTAGTAAACGATTTTCTAGTATGAAAAGTTTTTCTCCACGAATAATGGTGTGAGAATAACATACATGTAAGAGGATACTTTAATGATATTAAATAATTTTAGGATGATTATTTTAGTCAATAATGTAGTTACGTATATAGGGCTGGACACTAGATGATTGGAAAAGGGTGTTATACCAGACAAAATCCTTTTTTTCTTATTCAGAGCAAGCAGCACCAGTTTGTTTGCAAATCCAAAAATAGTCAGTCTTTTAAGATTACATTCCACAGTCATAGTAACACCCATTGAAACAACTGCTTTGATTTCGATTCAATTTTTCTTGTCCAACATAATTAGTATCCATAAAAAGGATAATGAGCAGCTAAAAATACATAAAGGTTTCATAATATCGAGTGATCCCTAAACATTGAAAATTCAAGTCTTCGAGATTTGTTACATTGTAATGTAGCAAAAATCTGAAAGAATTCTTCACTGACAAAAAAATGACCGTTTTTGAGTGGACCGGTTATTCCGTAAATATGAATCGCATAAATAATCTGTCACCTGTTGATGTGATCTAAGAAAGAAGAATTGCAAATCTAAAATAAAGTTAATTGTTTCAATCAGAGAAATACAGATACTAAAACCCATAACAACTGCATATTATTCACCGTACTTATGCTTAAACATAATACAATGATACTAGAAGCCCAGATTAAACAAATTAAATCTTAATAGTCCCGGATTTTAATTTTTACATGAATAAAACCCATTCTAGAAAAAAATCTTTTCTGCCCACATTAGTTACACAAAGCTATAAGAGCAAAGATTTGAACACATTTTAGAAAATTTTAGAAAAATAAGCCGTTAGTATATTTTCGACAGTGATAACAAGCATTTCGGT
>CM063510.1:105298999-105308999 GCA_032207245.1 Pardosa pseudoannulata | reverse complement strand
AAATAAAATATCCAGAATATAAACACTATTGCAAAGTGATGGGTTTCATTCTTTGTATATCAAATTCTCGGAAAAACATAAGTATTATAAAGTAAATTGTGTAAATAACGCACATAGTAATAAATTTGTGCAAATAAATAAAATATCCAGAATATAAACATTATTGCAAAGTGATGGGTTTCATTCTTTGTATTAGGCAGATGAAAGACTTATTTAGCTCCGGTATTGAAAAAAAATTAGAATGTAACGTTCTAAACTAAAACAAGCATACAATTGATTGTTTAAAGAAAAGTAAGAGAAAATAATGTAAAATGAAAGGAAATGAAAATAATTTCGGAATAAACTTCAAGCTCTAGATTACAATCTATTTAGCTCCGGTATTGGAAAAAAAATTAGAATGTAGCGTTCTAAACAAACGCAAACATACAATGGATTGTTTAAAGCGGATTTTAAGCGGGACTTTTAAACTAGAGCAGACATACTGCTATTAATGCCTGATATCTTGGATTGCCTTCTGTATCAGATTCTCGAATAAACATAAGCATTATAAAGCATTATAAAGTAAATTGTGTAAATAAAGCACATAGTAATAAATTTGTGCAAATAAATAAAATATCCAGAATATAAACACTATTGCAAAGTGATGGGTTTCATTCTTTGTATTAGACAGATGAACGATCTATTTAGCTCCGGTATTGAAAAAAAATTAGAACGTATCCTTCTAAACCAAAGCAAGCATACAATTTATTGTTTAAAGTGGATTTTAAGCAGGACTTTTATACTAGAGCTGACATGCTGCTAATAAGGCCTGATATCTTGGATTGCCTTCTGTACCAAATTCTCAGATAAACATAAGCATTATAAAGTAAATTGTGTAAATAAAGCACATAGTAATATATTTGTGCAAATAAATAAAATAGCCAGAATATAAACACTATTGCAAAGTGATGGGTTTCATTCTTTGCATTAGGCATATGAACAATCTATTTATCTTCGGTATTGAAAAAAAATTAGAATGTAGCGTTCTAAAACAAAGCAAGTATACAACGGATTGTTTAAAGTGGATTTTAAGAGGGACTTTTATTCTAGAGCTGACATACTGCTATTAATGCCTGATATCTTGGATTGCCTTCTGTATCAAATTCTAGGATAAACATAAGCATTGTAAAGTAAATTATGGTTTGGTTTGGAGCTGTACGGTCTACTGTTTTGCACACGAGAGCTAATGAGACCGGGACCTACTGCTTAAAGCCGATTTCAAATGGCTACGAACATCCATGCCATAGTGGAATTCGAACACACGAACTCCTGTACCGACGATCAGCGTCCTAACCAATCGGCCTGCGTTCGGCGTAAAGTAAATTATGTAAATAAAGAACATAGTAATAAATTTGTGAAAATAAATAAGATAGCTAGAATATAAACACTGTTGCAAAATGATGGGTTTCATTCTTCCTATTAGGCAAATGAACAATTGCCTTCCTAAGTCTCAGAAGCTGTAACCGGCAAAGCTACCAGAAATTCATCACGCTATAAAGCTAATAAATAGACAATGTGGTGTGAATATTGTACATAAAAGCTTTCATTAAAGCCTTTATTTGAGCTGTATTGGTATTTTTTTAGTTTACTGGTATCACAAACTCTAAGGGGTTTCACCCTAACACTCGAGACATATGAAAAACATTGCTTTAAATTCTCTTAAAGCAGCGTATATCAAACAGGTGGAGTGGACGCCGAGTGAAGATGCTATGCAAGTTGTGTGATTCGTTATGCAAGCCCTCTTCCGTGTATAACAAGCCGGGATTGAGTGTTTAATCACTCAAACAATCGCCTATTCGAGTGGATGAGTGCGAGGTCCAGGACCGATCGTAATTAACTGGCTCTCCAGTGTCGAGTGGCCAGTTCTCGTATCGTTGGAGAAGTTAGGGGGGAATGTTATCGACGCGTTTTGATTAATTTCAGTTCAGCTTCGAAGAGATGGCAACGGCAGTGCTCGTCGGAGCGAATTTAATTTTCTTTCTTCTCTCACTGGCTTTAGATACGAGTATTTAAAGCTCGTAATTAGTTATATTGAATAGGTAGGATTTATTTTAATTTCTAATTTATAACCATTTTGTGTTTTAAATTTGCTGGTGATTCAAAAGTTGTTAGTTATTTTACAAATTAACAAATTTGTGTTGAATCTTGACTGAATCCATGTTTAGGGAGACATGCCAAATTTCATGGTGATAATCGTCTAAATGTAGGCGCCGTATAAAAGAAGTTCAACTCCTTTTTTAATAAATGTTTGCAAGTGGTTTAACAACAACTAAACTTTTAAAGAATTACTTAGTTTTGTCATTTCTAGTTTGGTTTGGTTTTGGAGCGCTGCGGTCTACTTTTTGCAACTCGAGGGCTATGAGACCGGGACCTACTGCTTAAAGCCGATTCCGAACGGCAACGGACATCCATGTCATAGTGGTATTCGAACCCACGACCTCCAGTTCCGAAGGCCAGCATCCTAACCATTCTGCCATCGCTTGACTTGTCCTTTCTAGTAGAATAGTTTCAAAATAGCATAAGAATTATACTTCAAATAAAAATAGGGAAATGTCTTTAATCCCAAGACAAATTTTGAAATATATCTACTAGAAACTAAATTTTTATATCAAACTGAAATAAAATAGGTGTTTTATTCTGTCCATTAATCCTGTAAAGTTATGTGATGTTTTAATAGCCAAAAATTAAAGACTTTTAAGAAATTTTAAATTTAAAAAATAATTACTAAGCATTTAGTATGCGATGAAATATATTGTTTGAATTAATATAATTTTACTTCAGAGAATTAAAATGTTAACTAGCTCTATTTCACATAAAATCAAAGTTTCCAACTTATATACTTCAAAATTTATATTACGGGTAAGTACATTTCTATTCTTTTTACTTTGAGTACATAATTTCTGTCTTTTAAGAGCACTGCTTCATATAATAAAACTGAATAATTTTAAGTAAAGTTAGACTCTGTTTTATTTATACACGAATTCAGTTCTGGCAGATCAAATGTACAAAATATATGGTTGACTTCGGGCATGAGAACATTGTCACGATTAAGTGAAGATCAAAATTGATGTTTCTTCTGAGTTATCATTATTTTACGATGTATTGCAGTACTTATTCATTCATGTATATGGCGTACGAGATTAAACCTAATTACATTTATTCTCCAGTATTATCTACATCTGCCAATGTAAATAATACCGGGCTATGCATATAGGTACATAACAGACAACACAGTGCAAAAGGCAAAATTTTAATAGTGTTTATGGACGCTTATGGAACTTATGGATAGTGTTTATGAACACTTATGGCCCTTGTGGATAGTGTTTATGAATACTTATAGCATTTATGGATAGCGTTTATAAACACTTAGGGAATTATTTGATAGTGTTTATGAACAAATATTATAGCTGTCTAGGTAAGTATATTGCTGCTGCATCTACAGCAAGCATACATTGCCTTCCACTCCTTCCTCCCCTTTTCGAGCGTTTGATGCCATTATTTCAAACTCTATTTTTCCCGGTTAAGAGCAGGTGATTAAATTTATCAATTTATCACATAAGCAGATGAAAATAACATTTTTTTAGCATTATGACGTCATTCCTTTAACTACCCTATTTAAACATTTCTTATTTTAAATTATTTAAATATCGTCTGCATTATTTTCATACGTTTTATCCCTGAACTTAGATATTACGTCAATAATTTTGTTTTATATTTGTCTTAAATAATAGATTCGGTACATATGGGATAATTTTAAATTTAATCATCGATTATTTTTTCTAGAAATGAAATTTTATCGCCGGTATTAACAACAAATTCTTTTCATAAAATTATAGGTGTCTATTTTACTACTAATAATTATCTAGTGTTTAAGTTATATATCTTTGAAAATTAAGAAGTTTGTTTTTCATACACAGCCACACGGTTTGCGATCGATTCGCTAAATTTTGGACATCCTTCATATATACCGCTAAATAATCATTGTCAATATTAAAACCTCTGCTGTCCATCCTCTCACGTAATATGACAAAATCAATTAAGGTTGGCAACAAACATTCGGTCAGTAAAGATAAGCAAATTATTGAGCTTGTACCAAATAATTCTCAGCCGAAAATACAAACCATTTTTTACCTGCCTAATAGAGTACTTTACAATTCTGGAAAATTAAAAATTTTACTGATCCCGTCATATGACGGGCTATATGCTAGTTTTTGTCATTTATCTAGGCTTACGTCTTGATTACTATAAAAACTGTATATTTTTATGTACAAGCAAATTTTAGAACAAAAATTGAAAAATCGACTTTTTAAGTGTTGAGAAAACTCTAGTTCCCATAAGTGAGTAAGGTCTTTGGAAAAAGAACTGCCCAGGAAAAGGAACACTCGAAAGCACTAAGAGATGTCTATCAGAATCCGTGAATGGCCACTTTAGATGGTCTCCTTAAAACAGGGAAAAAATGTCATTGGAAAAACTTATTTGAAACATAGTTGATCGTCCTTTTATCGTATCGAATTCCTCCTCCAAATTTGCCATGATGTAATCGTGAACACATCCTGCCAATCATAGGCAATCTGTTCACTGCATGTTTGCTTCCCCGACTAAATAAATTTCGTTGCTAGGAGACCAACATCCAATAAACTTGTTCCCGTTTTCACGTATCTCACGCCTTTATTTCGCTTTCTTGGAAGGAAGCCAAATTTCTTTCCGACAGGTAAAGATGGTCTGAAGTAGGCAATATACGAGGCCGCGAAGAACAGTGCAGAAGTGCAGCAGTGTTCCCTCAGCCCGACACTCAAGGGGGCTTGGAGATCCCGAGGCGTTCTGCGCCCCAACAACGTACTGGAGCGGAAGGAAGTTCACTAAAGGGAAGAAAGCGGCTGAGAATAATATAGAGAACTGCAAGTCGGGACAAACAACAAAAGCAGAAAAGACGCCTCTCTATTTCCTGGATGTACGTTCAATACGAGGTGGTGATACTCGAATGACTGTGTATAAATGGAGATGTGATATTAACAAAAGATTCATTTTCTAAAGTGACTTGTCAATGTATTAAAGTAACGGAACACGTTCAGATGAAGACTTATCAGATTCAGAAAGAAACCTTAGAGCTCTGAAACGAAAGAAAACAGAGAGAAAATATAATGCTTAAACTGTGGAAAAATTTTAGTTAACTCTTAATTACAAAAAAATACGGAATTTACGCATTTCAATTCTTAAATGAAACTTTAATAGTGGCAATTTTAATAGTGTTTGAAATTTTAATAGTGGCAACTATTTATTTACGTGGAATACAAGAGTGATTCATGACACGTTTTACAGTCCTTTTATATAGTCGTCAGCACTGTTCATAACCCTTTTTCAACGATGTGAAAGTCACAGAACATCTTTAACAGCGCCTGTTCTGTTGATAGTTTGAATGGACCTGTCTATTGCCAAAATAATCTCTGGAATAGTTCTGAAGCGAATGCCCCGAAGTGGTTTCTTCATCATAGGAGTTTAGTCACAAGGGCTTAGATCTTGGGAGTATGTTGGATGGTAAAGAACTTCCCAGCCCCATAGATCGAACAAATCAGTTAAAGCTTGCACTGTACGTGGCCGAGCATTGTCATGAAGAATGATAGGGGAGTTCTGCAGAAAGTGCAGAATTTTTCTCATGCTCAGGCATTCCTTCAGAATGTGCAGCACAGTCGTATCCGCAAATTCTGTCTTTCTGACCAGCTCACGAATCATTTGGCATCGATCACTGTCCGTTAATGTGACAACACTTCTGCATCGCTGACCCTAGGGTGGCCTGGCATATGCATGTCTGCCACATTTTGCCACATTTTTACACATTTTGCTACAGTTCTGTAAGCAATGCAGATTCCCCGCAAGCCTCTTGAAGCCGTAGATGACATTGTTGTGATATACGACCTCTGCACATTGAATGTTTATCCATTTTCGTTGATCTTGTTTTGAAAACATCCTAACAACACTTACTTTAGACTGCAAGCTAATACAAGGATCAGTTCAATCCGCATTTGTATGAAGTAGAAAGGATGAGTCTTTTTGTTGAGAAGAAAGGTAGGTATGTAGCTTACATGTGGTATACGCGACATTCTTTGGTTTTGTTGAGTAGCGTTTTTACAACAGTAATGCCATTATTAAAGTTCCAACCGTCGTAGAATTTCCGAAAAGTTATTTGCCATACTTAGCAATGAAACAGTAGTTCAGTTAGCAAAGGAGCACAGTGTCCATAACAGGAGGACTGGAAGTCCGAGGCTCGAGCCGGTTAAAGGTTCACTATGTACATTAATGGAGGCCGAGACACATAAAATATATTTGTGGTCGTAATGTTCTCCAAGTTTAAATCATAGCTCTGAAGGTAGGAGGTTATATAAAAGTACAATATCTATAGATTTAACGATGAAAAAATCGTAATTACCGATAGTCCGACCTTTCTGCTTGGTTCGTCAAAGGAACATTAAATTGGTCGAAAATGGATAAATTTTATATTTTGCTATACTATGCTATGATAATCGTTACCTGTAGAAGCTCAACAAAGACTTCGAGATCATACCTAAAGTCTTATATATCCGAGGTTCTGGACGGCCATTGATCTGCCTTTTCCTTAACAAGTTGACAGACATGGGTGTCACCGGTGACCGGAAACGCAGTAAATAATAAAAGTACATAATTATACTAAGTATGTACACTGATAAATTTTTCAATAACACCATTGTTATTATAATGGTTTGAAGAAACTAATGCAATATAGAACATACAAAAATAACTTTATTAGTGTCTGAAAAATATACGTTTTATCAGTGCATATTGCGATGAGTCAGAATGAAACATTCGAGGCAAAGAAAAGATGAATCAACGCAATAGGAACAATATGTCACCCCTTTTTCAGTTAAATTATTTGCTCTAGTTCTTCCTAGCTGCTTTGAATGCTAAAGAATGATAATAATCCCTTAACAATCGAAGCATGATTGTTTGAAAAAAAGGACAATCCTAACAATTGCCTACAGCACCATGGGATTCACCGGTGACCCCCATAACGAAAACTGCTTCAAGAATGAATTTATAACTCGTTTTATTTGCTGCAAACATGTTCATCGCATAATGGAAAGTTCACGTCGGCGCCTTGGACAAATCATCGAAAATGCGTCCGGCAGTCAACATGTTAATGATGACCATGGAACGTGAATTAGGTTCATGGTTGTAAAGGCCTTCAAGTTCTCTCAAGTCAAGAAGTCGGAAGTGGCAGGCCAAGTCTTTGGCTTTTCTTATTGGTGTCTGTTTCCAAATTACGAGGATCCACTTTGAGTAAAGTCGTTTTTTCACCCTATTTTTTCTCTTTTAACGAAACTTGCAATCCTTTTGCCTTAAATCATGTAGCATACGGCTTATGTCCTTCACTCCACCAAGTGGCATTTCTTACATCAACAAGATAATTGTCATAGAACTGCCGATGGTGCAGAGTGTTTAATGTGTCTCAATTCTACCTAGTGGATTTCGTATCGATAACAGAGCAAGACTTGGATGTAATTTGTACTGTTTCCTTGTGTGAAATGAAGTTTCCCCCTTTCAAGGAGATAGCTTATATGTTAATATGAATGTGGCATCAACAAATTATTCACATTCTAAATTCCATAGATCCTATCGTAGTAAAGTGTTAAATAATCTTTTATAATGCAATGCTTCGGTATTGTTAAAAAAAGAAAAACAGTCATAGCTGTATACTTTTTTTAGAAATTATTAAAATTATAAATGTAATTTTTTTAATTATCTAATATATGCATTTAAATAATTGATTCAACTGGTTTAGATGCCACTTTTTGATAAAATCGGAGAAACTCGATTTTTCTTTGGTTTTTTACAAGGCTGACCCGCGAGAATGTAATGTTAAAAGGCTAGACAGGGATTGTACTTTTTTTCTTACCTAATAAATATTTAATTATATAATTGAACAGAAATAATTTCGCTTCCTGGATGTAGATTCAGTTGAAAATGTTTAACCGACCAAATAAGGCATATCTTTGTATACAGATGCATACATACATTCATACATGAACAAATGCGCAGTGTATGTGTGCATGTGTGTGTTACTTGGTGCTGCGTGCTCCGAGGAAGTTTTAAATGCTAAATTTACATCATTTTATGTCTAGTAATTTTTGAATTATTCCCCACAGTGCTAATATACGTTATATCGAAATCTTTCGTATTAAAGAGTGCAAAATTATATCTGTGAGATAAAAGACACTTGTCCCCTGTACCTGTCCAATATATTTTTCTCTATGCTCTGTCTAGGAAACAAGAATTTAATCGAAGATGTAATTTTCAAGAAACTGAAATAAAAATATAAACAGACATCCACGTACAAATATCCATTTTCTTAAATTTATTCTCCTTCACATTACATTTATTTTATCGACAAGAAACTGCAGCAGGTAATTAGAACGCCAAGTTTGGGACTTGGAAAGATTATTAGTCTCTATTTCTGGTCACGTGACTCTTACTCCTGTTACATAATTTCCGTAAATCAGGTAAATCTAAAAATGATATTAATATATACTCACATATTTATGTGACCAATTTAAGTTTATCCTTTCTACAAGAAAATCTGCAAGTAAGTAAAACAGTAAAACTTTGCATCTATACTAGATATACTTCCCATTTTATCATTCCCACGCGATCGTTTTGCAAAGAAAAAAATAGCTTATCAATAACGACATTTTTTATCCGCTATCTGAGACGGTTGAAGTTTAGCTGTAAAGACCAGATTTATAAAAAAACAGGCATGATAAACTTAAAAAGCGCAAAGTCTTAAAACCCGGAGCAACTGCCAGGAGCTTAGTCATTATTTTCGTGGAAAGACATAAATTATAATCTTTTTCTGTTCATAATAAGGGTAATTATTCAAGATTAGCGTCAGACTGAGATTGCTCGTTATTAAAATAATGTGTTTTGGTATCAGATACATATTAAGGGGTTTTTTAATTGTAACTCTCTTTTAATAAGGTACTGTTAAGATAAATTGGGGTCCATAAAATGCCCTCATTATTTTGAAATTATATTTTGCACGAAATAATAAATCTTTATTTGCGAGAGAGAGAAAGAGATAGTAACCAGATCTCTCGGGTATCATTTTTTTCAAAAAAGTAAAGGAGGAACTTAATAATGTCCCGAAATCAAATTTATTACTGGGAGGCTTATTAAAGTGTTCACATATTTTGTAAAGTTCCCGACGGGGTTTTTTGGTGGAGTGATAATTTGTGTAACTCCTAGTTAATGTGTCAGAGAAAAACCCGACGAATATACCTGATGCAGTAGATATAGATTTTTAGATAAAGCACGAGTCGGATCTGTGCCTGTCTAAACTAAACTAATCTATTAACAAAACGGGGAAGTTCATTTCTTGTATCCTGTTTGTTTATAAAATATTCGGAGTTGCGGGATTTGTTATAGGATACAATATTACATGACACATTGAATTGTGCTTAAAATCCCTTTCTGTTATTACTAGTATAATTGAATCTAAAAGTGTTACATTTAACTGTCTTTTAACAATATGTGATTGAAACAAATTGTTGTCCTTGAATTAAAAATTATTTCGAAATTATATTTTGAGTAAAATTATAAATATTTACAAGAGAGAGATGCAAAAAGTAACCAGATCACACTGCTATCATTTTTTCTTAATAAATAAGTAAATTAATAATGTCTCGAAATCAAATTTATTATTAGGAGGCTTTTTAAAGCGTTATCATATTTTGTAAAACTCACAGCGAAGGGTTTTTTATGCGAGTGATGATTTGTTTGAATGGGACAGATAAAAATCTCTATTTATTTAACCTTCACAGTAGTTGTTCAAGTGAGGTTTGTACATGTCTGAACAATGTGAGCCTCGTAAGAGATTAACAGAAATCGTTTCCCACGTTGAGTGTATTTATAAAGTACCTAGTTATAAAGTTTC
>CM063510.1:105283999-105288999 GCA_032207245.1 Pardosa pseudoannulata | reverse complement strand
ACCCTGTAGTCATGGAACCTTGCCATGAGAACGCAATCAAGACACTGGAAAATTCAATCTAACTTCGCGTATTAGTCGATGTATTATGAAACCCTATACGAAACTATATATATATATATATATATATATATATATATATATATATATATATATATATATACTCCTTTTATAGTCTAGCTACTTAGTGTGATCTACGAGAAACCTCGAGAATATTCTACAATTCTGTAATTTCGGCTGAGTAACGCCAACTTGGGGCCAAACATAAAGTGTCATGAACAATCGCAAACTTGACAGTATCTCTCCAAATAATGGAATTAACAAATCCTTTCGTAAGGTAATTGAACGTATAAGGCATGCAATAAAATTTGTTTAAAAAAAACTTTTAAATTAATAAAAATTTCAAAGAACAACTTCACGGACCACCTAAAATCCGTACTCTAGTACTAGTATTCCATCCCCTTGTATTTAATTTTCTGTAATTCATTCCTCTAAGTGTAAAATAAATTCTCATACATTATTCATCCGTTATACAGCGCCTAGAGAGACGGAAAAACGCATGATACATCCAGGAAAAAAATGTATGTTATAAATGTTGATTTTCAAACCTATAAAACCGTATGAATTACCCGTACGGATTTCTTCTTTATATGGCCTCGAATCTCGAAACCTAATAAGAGCTATGAGAAGCATCGAGAATATTCTATAAAGTCCTTAATTTCGGTAACTTTTAAAGAAATAATGCCAGAGGTAAATATATATATATATATGTATATGTATATATATGCATGTATATATTAGTATACATATACATATATTTATATTTATACATATGTATACATATATATATGTATATAATAAGGTTTTTCGCCTCATTACGAAGTGGGGTTCCTTGCGGTTTTTACCGCCCTGCAGTCGTGGAACCTTGCTATGAGAATGCCATCAAGACACTCGAAAATTCAATGTAACTTCATTTATTCATCGACATATCAAAGCCTCATCGTGAAACCTTATACGAAACTCTATATATATCAAAACTCCATTGAAACTGTAATGGAACTTTAGACATTTGCTTAAATATTCATTTGTGCCCACCAATCAGCTATTACTTGAAGTCACGTGAGTGATGTAACCCACACGTTAAAACTCTATTTTTAGATATGGAACCGGAAGGAATTCTATTAGTGAACATTCGAGAATAATTGCTAGGGTTCCACTAGAGGAATAGAATTTTAAACCGAAAGTGATAAAAATATAATATATATATATATATATATATATATATATATATATATATATATATATATATATTATAAACATCTATGTATGTATGTATATATTGGGTGGTTTTACCTACTACAAACTTATGATGCAGAGTATCCACGTACAGTCGTTATGCTATGGCACAGATCAGGAAAATTGTTGATTGTTCAGATAAAGTTTTGAGATTATTCAGACAATCCGTCTCCCTCCAAAATTTTTACATTTGCTTATACAGTGGCGTGAAGTCGCAAGTGAGCCAGCCAATCACAGTGTTAATATTAATCACAGGATAAAGCTACAAAGTAAAACTAAGTTACGTTAAGAAGTTATATAAAATTGGTTGAGGTAAGTAGAAATTAATTTAGCGTTCTCAAAGTCGCCAAAAGTAACCACGATCAAAGAAAACAAATAAATTTCTCCAAAGGTTTTTTACGGGTAGAATTGTCAGACTTTTTATTTTAAGAAACAATTTTAATTAAGTTGTTTGTTAAGAGCTTTATATTCATCAAATATTTAACTTTCGTAAATAACTAGTCATTTAAGTTTTAGAAGATTGGAAATGAGAGATACCAAACCTGCCACGTGACTTTAGGATAAATGAGATTTCATTATTTTAACAATTCAAGCACTTTCTTTTAGTTCCAAATTACTACTCTGAGTGTTCCATGCACGCCGATCCAAATTTTAAATTTCACATCGTCGGAAAAATTCTTTTGTTATTACTCCCTTTAAATAACTGCAAGAGATATTTCAATTTCCAAAACTGGGTAATGTATGTTTGCTCGGGCTAAAGGCAGCTTTCAATTTGCGAAGAGCTCTCCATATTTAGAATCGTTAACTAATATCTGAATCGGGGTTTTAAAGCTACCGAAAATTTTCGCGCTAATTAAATCCATCTGGGTGTAATTATCTATTCCTATTCCACGCACATTAGCACTTACACACAGTTCATTAATGCTATTATTGGTTATTATCAGCTAATTAATATCGCAAAGCAAGTGGGAAAAAATTTTCGCATCGCCCAATAACACGGAATTCTTTTCATACAGTTGTTGTCGTTATTGAGAGGTCCTTCGTGAAGACGTAATTACAAAACTAATTATTCATAAAACATATCCGCGTTATTAACTACGATTTTTAAAATACTGGAATTTATTAGATTTGGTATTCAAATCAGGAGAGCTTTAATATTAGCGGTTTTTATTTAATTTCCAACCATGAACGGAATAATTGGTTTTTCCCTTTCGACTTTGTCTAATATACTCTTTAGATCCGATCATTTCCTGGTAAAGAATAATTGGAGGATAATTGCTAATTATACCAACTTTAAAAAAAAGTTTCGTTTATCTTAGTTGATAGATATTTGAATATGTAATTTCAAAAATAGGGTTAAAAGAATTATGGGTAATTTTTCTATACTGTATTAGCCTTATAAACTAGATTTTCATGTGGCCTATGATTAAAATGGTTGATGCTGTAGAATTTTGAAATCATTTTTAGTTTCTTTGGTAGAATTTTATGCCTAAGTGTTTAATATCTGTACTAAGCAATTATTACTAATTGGTTAATATCTGTACTAAGCAAGACACCGATAGCCTGTCGTTGGTCATGAGCCTACAATAATTAACACGGAAAAGAAAAATTGTGTGGGAAGTATAATTAATTATAAATGATTAGCAAAATAAGAATTTGAAAATGTTCTTTGTACACTGTTTTGAAAATCTTCGTACACTAGCCTTATAAACCTGATTTGTATGTGGCCTATAATTGAAATGGTTGATTCAGTAGAATTCTAAAATCACTTTTAATTTCTTTGGTAGAATATTATGCCTTATTATTTAATATCTGCAATAAGCAATTATTATTATTTTTTAATATCTGTAATAAGCAATTATTATTTTTTTTAATATCTGTACTAAGCAAAACACATATAGCCTGTCGTTGGTAATGAGCCTACAAAAATTAACACAGAAATCAAAAACTGTGCAGGAAATAAAACTAATTATAAATGAATCAACAAAATAAGATTTTAAAAATGTTCTTTGTACACTGTTTTGAAAATCTTTGTACAATGTATTAGCCTTATAAACCAGATTTTCATGTGGCCTATGATTGAAACAGTTGATTCAGCAGAATTTTGAAATCCTTTTTAGTTTCTTTGGTAGAATTTTATGTCTGATTGCTTAATATCTGTACTAAGCAATAATTATTATTATTTAATATCTGTACTATGCAAAATACCGATAGCCTGTGGCTGGTCATGAGCCTACAATAATTAACACGAAATCCAAAATTGTGCGGGGAATAAAACTAATTATAAATGATCAGCAAAATGAGATTTTGAAAATGTTCTTTGTACACTGTATTAGCCTTACAAATCAGATTTGCATGTGGCCTATAATAAGAATGGTTGATTCAGTAGAACTCTAAAATCATTTTTAATTTCTTTGGTAGAATTTTATGCCTGATTATTTAATATCTGTACTAAGCAATTATTATTATTTTTTAATATCTGTACTAAGCAAGACACCGATAGCCTGTCGTTGGTCATGAGCCTACAATAATTAACACCGAAATCAAAAATTGTGCCAAGAATACAACTAATTATAAATGATCAGAAAAAAAAAGATTTTTGAAAATGTTCTTTTACACTGTTTTGAAAATCTTTGTACACTGTATTAGCTCTGCATTAGCACTGTATGAGTTTATTCTGTATTAGGTTTATAATCCAGATTTTCATTTAGCTTATGATTGAAACAATTAATTCAGTAGAATTTTGAAACCATTTTAAATTTCTTTGGTAGAATTTTATGCCTGATTAGTTAATATCTGTACTAAGCAAGACAATGATAGCCTGTCGTTGGTCATGAGCCTACAAAAATTAACACGGAAATTAAAAATTGTGCGGGGAATGCAACTAATTGTAAAGGATCAGCAAAATAAGATTTTGAAAATGTTCTTTGTACACTGTATTAGCCTTAAAAACTAGATTTGCATGTAGCTTATGATTGAAACAGTTGATTCAGTAGAATTTTTTAAATCATTTTTAATTTGTTTGGTAGAATTTTATGCCTGATTATTTGATATCTGTACTAAGTCATTATTATTATTTTTAATATCTATGCTAAGCAAGACACCGATAGCCTGTCGTTGGTCATGAGCCTATAAACATTAACACAGAAATCAAAAATTGTGTGGGAAATACAATTAATTATAAATTATTAGCAAAATAAGAATTTGAAAATGTTCTTTGTACACTGTTTTGAAAATCTTTGTACGCTGTATTGGCCTTATAAACCAGATTTGCATGTGGCCTATAATTGAAATGATTGATTCAGTAGAATTTTGAAATAATTTTTAGTTTCTTTGGTAGAATTATATGTCTGAGTATTTAATATCTGTATTAAGCAATTATTATTATTTTTTAATATCTGTACTAAGCAAGACACCGATAGCCTGTTGTTGGTCATGAGCCTACAATAATTAACACGGAAAAGAAAAATTGTGTGGGAAATATAATTAATTATAAATGATTCGCAAAATAAGAATTTGAAAATGTTCTTTGTACATTGCATTAGCCTTATAAACCTGATTTGCATGTGGCCTATAATTGAAATGATTGATTCAGTAGAATTTTGAAATCATTTTTAGTTCCTTTGGTAGAATTTCATGCCTGATTATTTAATATCTCTACTAAGCATTTATTATTTTTTAATATATGTACTAAGCAAAACACCGAT